>WBMW01005746.1:169669-279947 GCA_013396635.1 Penelope pileata | reverse complement strand
ACCCACGCTTCTTCCCAAATAATTAAAAAAGCGAAGAAACCCGAAGGAGCCGCCCGCAGCACAGCGCTCTCAGCGCCGCGGCTGCTGCTGCTGCTGCTCGGCCGCGCGGCGCCCGCCGACCCCATTCAGTCCCATCTCGTTATGCGCAGAGTGCCATTTCCACGCGGAACGCGGCCCGGCGGCGGCAGGCGGGAGGCACCCGAGCGCGGCAGAACATCCTCTCCTCCTCCTCCTCCTCATTCCAGGCGGCGGCGCGGGGCGGCGCGATCCNNNCGCGGCGGGGCAGCCCCGAGCCGGGGCGCTCCGCGGAGCCGCTTCCGGCTCCTACGTGGCCTCCAGCGCGGCCCCGCCTCTGCCGTGCCCCGAGCAGCGCCCGGGGAGGTCTGTCCCCGCCGGGGGAGTCCCGTGAGGCAACGTGGGATCCCCACGAGGTGTTTTCTCCCGTCTCCGTGGCGTCAGGCAGCTGAGTCTGTTTTCCCGCACCGCTGTATGCTAAATTAGACCGAATATTCAACGCGCTCGGCCGTTCGCAGGGCTGAAACGTGCTGCGGGCACAGCCGCCGGCCCCGAGCAGGGGGCGAGCGCTGCTCCCCAGCCCGGCCGTACTGCGCTCACTGCTGCCATCTCCAGGGCGCCGGAGCCCGCCCGCACGGCCACCGCTCCCCGGCTCGGTGTGCAGGAGAGTGGGAGAGCTCCCCTGGAACGTCTGCAGGCACCCAGGGAACCCTGAGAGGCTGACAGGCACGCTGCAGGCGCTGCTTCCCCCTATCTAACACAAACGGCAGTGATATTGAAAGGCGTTCACCAACCCCACAATAATAATTGTGGCACTGTGTAACCTAAGAGCAGAATGTATTTGACAAGTCACGCTGGTCAGGTGAAGCCCCTGGTGACTGGAAAGAAGGCAATGTCACAGCCGTTCTTAAGAAGGGCAGAAAGGACAACCCAGGGACTTCCAGCCTGTCAGCCCCACCTCTGTGCCAGGGAAGACCCCTCACCGTAGGAAAGACTTTTGTCTTCTCTTAGGTCCATTTTCCAGTCTGTGCCTGGAGCCACTGGGCGTCACTGAGAGGAGTCCTGCTGTGTCCCTCCCACCACATATTTTTACACATCCACACAGTTATGTGCTGGCCCTCGTTCCAAGGCTGACTTGATTACAATATTTTATTCAAGCTCATTTGTAGCATTTACTTCTCTCAGCATCCACCATTGAGAAAACTTGGATAACTCCTTCAAAAACAGCATAGTTGACTGTAAGCTGGTCAATCATTACTTAAGAAAACAAGCTGTTTAACTTCCATTAAAGCAGTTGTAGTAATATTGTGAGTACAGTGGAAACAACAGCAGATCATGCATCCCCAGCTGCTACTGTCATCTCATTGAGGCAAATCAAGCACACTGATGGAATGGCTAATGACAACTTTCAAATGTATTACATTACAAGCAGTAAGCTTATCTGATAGCAGTTGTACTTAACTGTATCACAGTAATGAGAACTAAAAACGTCTAAGTCATCTTTTCCATTTGCTGCTTATTAGAATTGTTTCTACAGTGTCTTTTCTGTGGACTGGCCAGTACGTGTGTAAAACAGTTTTACTGGTATCAACATACAGACAGTACACACTGATTGCACAAAATATTTGTTAGAGTCAATTAACCAGCTCTTAAAAATACAGTAGTATAAGGTGTTTTTTTTTGTTTTTGTTTTTGTTTTTTTTGTATTTTTCTACCTCAAGTGCCATTGTATGTCTGTTCAAAGAAGTGAGGAAAGATAAAACATCATTGCTACGCTTTCCATTTGGGAGTCTGGCTATCCCAGTGAAGTATCACTAAACTAACAGGAAGCTAAGCAGTACTTTTGGATGATTCCCAAACTACACTGATCAACCTTCAGCTCTGCATCTATTATCTTTAGATTTCCATCTTGTAATATGTTCTGAAAAGGTGTCAATGCTTCACAGACTTTTCTGCTGTAATTCTGTTTCCTTCTCCACAGATAAAATTGCCTGGAGCATGAATTTCAAAAGTGAAGTTACATAACCTTTTATCCAATTTATAATAATTTTTGTCTGTGCATGTCTTAAAGCAATGGTCTCGGGTGGCTTTTGACTGAGGAAGGGAGTTGGCTAAGTCCACCTTTTTTTTGTTGAATCCCTGTAGGGAAGTCCATAGGGGTGTGNGTCTCCGTGGCGTCAGGCAGCTGAGTCTGTTTTCCCGCACCGCTGTATGCTAAATTAGACCGAATATTCAACGCGCTCGGCCGTTCGCAGGGCTGAAACGTGCTGCGGGCACAGCCGCCGGCCCCGAGCAGGGGGCGAGCGCTGCTCCCCAGCCCGGCCGTACTGCGCTCACTGCTGCCATCTCCAGGGCGCCGGAGCCCGCCCGCACGGCCACCGCTCCCCGGCTCGGTGTGCAGGAGAGTGGGAGAGCTCCCCTGGAACGTCTGCAGGCACCCAGGGAACCCTGAGAGGCTGACAGGCACGCTGCAGGCGCTGCTTCCCCCTATCTAACACAAACGGCAGTGATATTGAAAGGCGTTCACCAACCCCACAATAATAATTGTGGCACTGTGTAACCTAAGAGCAGAATGTATTTGACAAGTCACGCTGGTCAGGTGAAGCCCCTGGTGACTGGAAAGAAGGCAATGTCACAGCCGTTCTTAAGAAGGGCAGAAAGGACAACCCAGGGACTTCCAGCCTGTCAGCCCCACCTCTGTGCCAGGGAAGACCCCTCACCGTAGGAAAGACTTTTGTCTTCTCTTAGGTCCATTTTCCAGTCTGTGCCTGGAGCCACTGGGCGTCACTGAGAGGAGTCCTGCTGTGTCCCTCCCACCACATATTTTTACACATCCACACAGTTATGTGCTGGCCCTCGTTCCAAGGCTGACTTGATTACAATATTTTATTCAAGCTCATTTGTAGCATTTACTTCTCTCAGCATCCACCATTGAGAAAACTTGGATAACTCCTTCAAAAACAGCATAGTTGACTGTAAGCTGGTCAATCATTACTTAAGAAAACAAGCTGTTTAACTTCCATTAAAGCAGTTGTAGTAATATTGTGAGTACAGTGGAAACAACAGCAGATCATGCATCCCCAGCTGCTACTGTCATCTCATTGAGGCAAATCAAGCACACTGATGGAATGGCTAATGACAACTTTCAAATGTATTACATTACAAGCAGTAAGCTTATCTGATAGCAGTTGTACTTAACTGTATCACAGTAATGAGAACTAAAAACGTCTAAGTCATCTTTTCCATTTGCTGCTTATTAGAATTGTTTCTACAGTGTCTTTTCTGTGGACTGGCCAGTACGTGTGTAAAACAGTTTTACTGGTATCAACATACAGACAGTACACACTGATTGCACAAAATATTTGTTAGAGTCAATTAACCAGCTCTTAAAAATACAGTAGTATAAGGTGTTTTTTTTTGTTTTTGTTTTTGTTTTTTTTGTATTTTTCTACCTCAAGTGCCATTGTATGTCTGTTCAAAGAAGTGAGGAAAGATAAAACATCATTGCTACGCTTTCCATTTGGGAGTCTGGCTATCCCAGTGAAGTATCACTAAACTAACAGGAAGCTAAGCAGTACTTTTGGATGATTCCCAAACTACACTGATCAACCTTCAGCTCTGCATCTATTATCTTTAGATTTCCATCTTGTAATATGTTCTGAAAAGGTGTCAATGCTTCACAGACTTTTCTGCTGTAATTCTGTTTCCTTCTCCACAGATAAAATTGCCTGGAGCATGAATTTCAAAAGTGAAGTTACATAACCTTTTATCCAATTTATAATAATTTTTGTCTGTGCATGTCTTAAAGCAATGGTCTCGGGTGGCTTTTGACTGAGGAAGGGAGTTGGCTAAGTCCACCTTTTTTTTGTTGAATCCCTGTAGGGAAGTCCATAGGGGTGTGACAATGAAAGCCAAAAAGGAGGTTTTGCCCACGGTTGCTTAATGATAGCAGCAAGCCTTGGTCTTGCTCAGTCAGCTTTATTTTGTCTTTTAAGTATCACGCTGTTTAACCATGAATGAGAGAGAATGCAGAAAGCAATGTGCCTGTTACTGCCAGCAGTGGTTTTTAGCAATTACAGGAAGTGGTGATCCCTACAGGATCGCATGGGCGAGATATGAGGATCAGCTACCTGGCTGCTTGCTCTGTGGGGGAAGAACGAATAGAGCCCACCTGTGCTGACCCATCTGCCCCTGCTACGTGCTGCTGAGGTGGCTTAACTCTGCTTTGAGGTCCACTGCATCAGAAGGTGCATGGAACATTGCAGCATGAAGTCAGAGACCTTCCCTCGGCTGTAAGGAAGCAGCCTGTGACCAGCTGTCCTTCTGCCAGTCCTTGCACTGCAGTCTGGTCACACTGCCAGTTACTTCCTAGCAGGACATGCTGCTGGTGTTTGATCTTTACTGATTTCTCTTATGTTAACCAGGAATGGTGGACTGAAAATAGCATAATAGAGAAAAAAGTTATGGTTTCTAGAGAAAAATGGAGCATTACTGTCTTTTTCCAAAGAGTTTAGCAATGGAGTTTATCAAAAGCCCCAGTGAATGTCCAGTGATAGTTGACAAAACATTGATTTCTATCAACCTGGAAAGGCATGGGCTCATTTCACAGGCTCCACCTTTGAGTCAGGCTTCCTCAAGCTTTCACTTGTGTGATAGGATCAAACTTATTTGTGGCATGCTGATCATAAATGGAACGGCTTCTCATCTTTTAAAGAATTACTAGAGGTTCAAAGCGTTGCAGGAAAGTCTCCTGACACTGCTATGCTGACTTTTTTATAAATGTAAATACACAGAGGAAAAAGAATTCTGACAGTGACAGACTGAGCTAACTACAGATACATTTGAACAAGCTGTTGAAATTGTGAGAGGTAACACTATGAAAACAGTCCAATACTCTTATAAAGGTTAAAAAAGCAAATACATTATTAGGAATTATCAGGTAAAGGACAGAAAACAATTCTGTAAACAAACAAATCTATTGTACACCTTGCCCTGGCTTACTGAGGGAAATTCTACTTTCTGGTCTTGAAAACACTGTTAAACAACTGGAAAAAGATAAGAACACATGATCAAAGATAGCTCAAGCTGAGTGAACAGAGTAAGATTTTTCAGGCTGGAAAAAGAATGCCTGGAAAGTGATGTGACATTTCTGCAAATATCATTGCTGGCACAGAGAAGGTGAAGAGACTGACTGTTTCAATAACACAAGATAAAAAGACACAACTAGAAATTTCAAAACAAATATGAAGCCACTTCTGATAAGGTCAACAAATGCATGGAATCATTGCCAAAGGATGACATGGCTCAAAAAAACCCAGCAGGTAAGTACTTGGGGAAAAGTTTGTCCATGCAACACAAAGATAACACATCCAGCTCTGAAACTGCACCAAGTACAGATCTGTAGAAGCTGGGAGTTTTTTGGATAAGCATCACTATTGATGGGTGGCACCTGCACATGCACCTACACACCTGCTGTTGGCCAGTAGCAGCCTACATCAGCCTTGGTATTATTCAGCACAGACATCCTTATGTCTTCACGACAAACTTCACAGGTGTTTTGGTTGATCCTATGGAGTTATAACTCTTCAAACCTTCCATGTTTGAATCCATAGCATAGGCTATTGTATAACTAAATACTGCAAGAACTACTCTATTTGTGAGCTGTTATTTGACGCAATCTGCATCTAAAAAATTGCACCTCCAGTTGAGGAGGACCACAGAAAAAGACTTTATCAAATCATTTAATAAAAATTCATGTGCATGACACACAATGGAGATTAGTCATCTCACTGTATTGCAATTTAAAACTTATTCCAATGCTTGTGAAAGCACAATCTAGCCTCCGCTTCCTAGACAAAATAAGTCCATCCCATCAGTCAGTGTGATTTAGAAATTAATTACAGTATTAGGCTGCATGTAGTATCTTTTGTGATCACACTGGTGATACAGCACCTTTCATTGGACATTTGTTTTGCACATACTACTTGCTGAGTTTCTGTTACCAAAGATAGTCAGTGGAGCCCAACTTTCAGAAGGTTTTGTCAGACTAAAGAAATGTTGAAGTTATGAAGCACAAACAGCAGGATGCATTTCAGCAGCCCTCTGGACACAGCATGTCAACACGTAAGAGATTGTGTCAAGTCCAGACTCTGGGTGGCCTCTAGAGTGAAAGCACAAGTGATGAAGCAAGGCAGATGAGGATATCCCCTCCCATCTTTAAACAGTTACTGCACATCAGCGTTCTCTACATTTTAGGAAACAGACATTTATAAACAGTGGTATTAATTCCACATTATTTGAACAAGGACATTTATGAATCTGCCAAATATTCTTTTAAGTTACTACAGTAAGGACTTTTAGAAAGATCTATTGGACAGGGAATGATTCAAAGTACAAATTAAATGACTTACCGAGAATCCCATACCTCTAAACCACACTGAGCAGTTCCTGGGATAAGACCCAGCAAATACCCATGAGCTTGTGTGTAACACAGGCAGCAGTCATCTCGGTAAAAATACAGTTTTTCATTACACCTTTCATGCAAAAAGCCATTGTGCCTGTGAAGGATACTCCAAATATTGCAGTCATGCTGCCTCCTGTAGCAAATGGGACTTTCCTCTTCTATCACCTCTTGCTACTTGCTGATTTCTGCTCAGCCTTTCTAACCATGGCCCCCATTGCCTTATGTCAGTGAGCAAAAAGTTGTATGAGAAAATGCTCCGGCTCAAGTCACCAGCCAGAGGTGCAAAGATGCACCTGCAGCCAACTGAAGTGCATTAGCTGCAGTTTTTCAGAGCTCTTTCTAAACTTCAAAACTACAGCAAACAACACTTAAGCACATTAATTACTATGCTATAGTTTGGACTGATTGCCAAATGCTTTTATTTGCATTTAGCAGAATTTGCAGGATAAATGAGGGGGGTGTATCAAGCACAAAAAGAAACAACCTTATTTTCATATATGCCCACGAATGAGCAAGTATACCTGCACATCCACACATTTTATCATGCAAAGGAAGGCACTGGAAGAACTTAAGTTTCATTTGCATGTTACAATTAATTGTCTTACTACTGTCAGAACTCAAAATTTTGACTGATCTCACACAAACGGAAAATTTAGAAAATCTTAGACAATACCCATTCAATAGTTTTGAGGTCTGTCTGCATGAAAACTCAAACTCCATTTTTCTTTATTATAGCTATTAAAATGCTTCCTTTTCTAGCCTGTTCTAAACAGTCCAGCCCAAATCCATTAGATTCTCTCAACTCATACTTCTGGTAAGTACAGGTTTTCCATATAGAAAAAGAGGCACTACTTGCCTTTAAAACGCTGCCTCAGTAATTGCCACTTAAATGCTATGTGCCAAATCAGAACAGTCATTTTGGGGCACATCTCTGAAGAAACTGATTTCACCCTAATGGAAGTGAATAGCTGCTACTTGGAATATCATTACCATCATTCCTTCAATAAGGTCAAATTTAATTAAGAGGTCATGAGCAAGAGCATACACAAAGATGCCTGCTGATCTGATTCCTGCAAATGTTTCATAGACTCAGCAGAGGGCACAGGGAGAAACCACTGCAGATATTGCTCCAGAAAAACCAAAGTGCTGCACAGACCACATCTGCCAGTCCGCGTGAACACGGGATGTCCTGAGCACATGGAATGGTATGGCACAGTCAGGTTGCACACACCTGACCCCAAGCATCTGAATGTCTTGATCATCCCAGAAAGATAGGATTAGGAATACCGACCTGGTTTAAACATTAAACAGCTAATTGGGCGTAAATAATGAGTTCGGGGCTTTTGAAGCTCAGGAATGCTGAACAGTATCAATACGGGCACATCAGTGGGACTCCAATCAATGGAAACCACATTGATGGGAGATTTAGTAATGGTAACAGCAACGTATTTTAATGCAAATGAGCAAGAAAATCAAATGCAAAGTATTAATGTTCTAAGCAAGCAAATAAAATTATTTCTCTTTATATTTTCATGTGTCTAATGCTTTAGAACTGAGCAAGAAAATCAGACACTGGTCTGTGAAAGACAGCAGTTTAGCCTCACAGGCTGAAATCTCTAATATGATTTCTAAAGTTATTGAAGACATGTACAGAGATTATATTACTGAATAGCCTTAGAATTGATTTATTATTTGTCTAAGATCTAATGAACCAGAAAGGTTTGAAAAAGATTGTGATCAAAACAATAGGGTTTGGTTTTCGTCTTTCATTCTCCATTTGAGATGGTTTGAATTAGAGATGACTCTAGGAGTGTCAAATTTTTATCTCTTATGAGCAAGGCAGGCAACCTGAATATATGCAGCAAAAAGCTGTTTACCAGACAAAAATATGTAAGTTTATCCCTAAATAAATCTGCCCAAGAGTGCTGTTATATCATTTGTTTCTAGCATGTACTTTAAAGAACTGCTGTTTAACAGATAATGCAACTTCCTTCCAAAAATTGTCTTTTGAGATTTCTGGGAGATTTCTTAATAGAGAAATACACCCTTCTTTGTGATTATCAGAAACAAAAATAGGAAACAGCCTGTCATCCAAGTAAAGTCTTGATCTAGCCACAAAATAATTATTGAGCTCATTTTATATGAAAATATTTTGTCTATCAGTTCAAACTGTTTTATCAGTAAACTGAGAAGATCCAAGTTACTGTTAACCAAGGTAAACCCAGTTTGTTTACAGTGAAGATATTCCAGCAGAAAGGAAAAAGTGGTATATAGAGAAAGAAAAGGAAACAGTAATTTATGCACAAATGTTTACCTGGAAAAGATATATAAACTGAATTAAAGAGTCTGTTTGGAGAAGAATGAGACATTACCTGAGAAACAAACATTACAAATCAAGCACTCACCTAACTTTTTTCCCCAATTCTGATACCTGTTATAGAAGACCTAAACCACGCCATGTGCAGTTTATAGAGCCTCTCTGGAGTTACAGAACTAGCATTAATAGGTTCTACTATCCATGCATGGGAGTTTTCAAGTTCTTGCATTCTTTCTTGTTTTTAAGTTGTGGTCTGTAATCACCCCAGGGCCTGCAGCTTAAACCAACAGCTGTAAATATGAAATTCTGACAAAGCACTGTCATTGTCAACATCAGATTTACCAAAAATGAAGCCAAGTTACCTAAATTAAATGGTATTAAATATACGCTGGTCTCCTCAGTGTGCATGACTAAATTAGAGAAAGCTATTTGTTGCCTTAACACCATATTCAGCATGACATGACATTATGCAAACAGCAGGATCTCCAACCCCTTTTCTATTTCCTCATTAAAATTTAAATCTTAAAAAATAAATAAATAAATAAAATGGAGCTGGCAAATCCATTTTCTCAAAATAACTTTTAATTTGAAAACCAGAAGACATCTTTTAAGAAATTCAGGTGTCTGAGTTCAGAGAAAGATCTTTTTTTTGCAGAGCATCTCTGAAAATGCTGATAATAAGTTAGACTTCTCTAATTTGATTCTCTCGCCATGCATTTATACAAAACTTCAAGTATTAACTAACAGCATTTAACACATAACAAGATGAATGCGTGAACACAACATATTGCTCTGGAGTTATTGCTATTAGGCGATTTTCTATTGCTGAAAATGATTTTGCCCCTCTTTGGCATGCAGAGTGCTACAGCAAGTCCGACCAATTCACCGTCTGCTGACGAGCAGAAGGGCTCCATGCCTATTATCCTCTGCTAGCTTTTCCAACCACTTTAATAAATTAATTCTTGGGGATGTTTTAGTTCATTTACATAAATACCTCCTCCCCTCCTACTATGCCATTACATGCACCAGATTATTTTTTTCCTACAAAGCATTACTGAAGATTATTAGGAGCCAACAGATATCAGAACATACTGTCTTTCCATGCAGTCCAGAAGTCCACTGCCTCCTTCCACAGATTTACATGTTTGTGTTCATGCTGAAGGGACAGCGAGCCACTGTTTGTCACCCAAGACACGAGGCCGGCTAAAGAGAGAAGGGTCTCCAAGTGGGTAATACCTGCATCTTGCGTGTCTGGGTGTAGGCAATGAAATACTGGTACACTGAGGGATATAGACAGACTGAAAGGAACCAGCAGAGCCCAATTGTAAGATCTGGGAAATCAAGACAATTATGAGATAATTAGGGACTAGTAAAGTAGGTTTACATTTGATTGATCTCCAGGCCCTCCCTTCACAGGACTACAGTGCAAGGAGGAGATGCACTGGAGCAGCAGGACCACGCTCCTGCCTTGGCATCCTGTGTTTGAAGAAAGCTAGAGCCAAAGCTCTAAAACAAGGCTGAAGTGTTAGAAGACACAGGCTGAGGAAACCTCAGCTTTATAGTTTTTACATAAGGCTAGTCCCTGCAGGAATCTCTTTTATTTCTCCTTTCTTCAAGGTCTCTTCCTTCAAGGACCAAACTTCAAGTAACTATACAGCAGTTTCACTTTCTCACCAAGCATCACCCCACATTTGCACCATGTGCATTTCTCTGCCTGTTCAGATCATTTATGTATTTTTTGCCTCACGTCACACACACCAACCTAGTACAAATACTGTGAAGTAAAATATTTGACTTTATTTGGTATATTTTGCTTATCATTTCCTGGTATTTACTGCCAGCATTCATAGAGGCTGCCTTCAGACACCCCTTTGGTGTCCATTTGAAGTTCCTCTGCTCCCTTTTTCATGCTGAAATCTTTAAGGATCACACAATTCTCCAATTTGAATATTTCTACCCAAAATAAAACCTGAACACGTTCCTAAGGATTTTCAGATTTATGCAGATGCCTTGCTTGTTCCCTCTTTCATAGGATTAAGCTATGAGCGTGAATACAGTTGCTTGGCTGATTTGTCTATTTCTTCCACTATTTCTAAAAATAGCACCCAGGAGATAGCAAAGGAATTGTGAATTTATACAGGGACAAGATACCTCTTGGGCTTTTTAATCCTTTAAAAATTATTTAGTGGCAATGACAGATGTGAGACTGACATCTCAATACAATGAAACCCTCCATTTACCCGTGCTATCAGCAAGGCTCCAGTTATTGTATGATTCTATAGCTATGGAGTTTGTTACTGTTAATCACTATTCTATAGAAAGGAATTAATTCAATCTCAGCTTCTGTTTTTTCAAACAGATGTTTCTGGCCATGCAATGACAAAGATCAACTTAAATACACGAGCGGAGTATAAATAATGTCTTCCTGAGTCTGCAGAAGAACCTGAAAAAAAGTTAATGGAGAGGTCTGCGTCACCCTAATCGTCTCAAAGGGTTGTCAAGTCTGGAACTGAAAGATAAGTTAAAATGCTGCCCTCGGTAATTACTCCTACATGGAGAATTTCAGCAGAAGCATCCAGCTTTTGTTCTTAACCTCCAGTCCAAAGCTGTCCATTTGGTGGAGAAACTAATAAAATTAATATCCCAGAGGAATTCATTCTCATTATGAAACACTTTCATAGTTAACTAACTTCAAATGTCTTCTTTTAACTTTAATTAAGCTACTGTAGAATATCCAGTTTCTTTTCTTACTTTAGTGCTGTAGCAAGCTTGGTATAAAACATGGGTCCAACTTGCTAAATAGCATTTGGCATCCTAGACACGTGCACCAGGGTCCTGTGTAATATGTGCTACAGCAAAGTACAGCTTCACCCATTGGCCAGAGTCTGGTTTTGGTAGGAATAACTTGCACTATCTCACTGTTATATCTGGGGAGAACTCTAAAAGTACATGAGATGAAAATATATTAATCATGCCCTCTCCCAGCTGGACCTGGCAACTGCTACTGGCATCAGCAGTTCAGAATAAGAGTTAACCCATCCACTGCTCTGTAGATTCTCTCTCTGAGGGTTGCAGCTGATCAACAGGATTCCAATGTCTACCCCTGCCAGTGAGCTGGAGATCTACACAGCACAGCTCGTGCCAACAGAGCAGCAATACAGCATGGATGTCTGTTCCATCCTTTGGGAGTCTTGCACTCCATAGCTGTGACTTGTGCACATCAGGCTTCCAAAAGAAAACATGCAGATATGAAAAAGGTACAGACTGAAGCCTTAAGACTTGCATGTGAGGTTCCCTGTAGAAGTACAGAGCCTTCTCTGGAAGTAGAGGCTTGTTAAGGGAGCTGAAGCACTGCAGTTTGCTCTATGGAAGCAGCCTTACTTAGCCAGGATTTCTCTTCAACTGCACTTCCCACAGCAACAGTTAATCAGAACAAAGAACAGAATACAAAATGACAAATATAGAAAGCACTAAAACCAGACATGGGAAATCTTGGCCCAAAGATACATCCCCCACTTTCCTTGTGGAGAGATTAGACCACAGATTTCTATGGTTTCAGTAGCTGACAACTGGGGTACTATGCTGTGATTGTAACATTTTATGTGGGTTTCCAGGTCGCTACGGACACTGTGGAGGTCTTCCACTGTAGGAAGACCCAATTCTCACTGAAGACAGCTCACGGAGAGGAGGGTGAGACATACAGTCTCAGAAATCTGCCATTTCTTTAGCACGCATCACTTAGTACACAAGTCAGGCTACGTACAATAATACTGCAAAGGGCACAGGAGCCCTGACCAGCTCCGGGCTAAATCCCATCCCACAGCTGCATAGAAGGGGAGTAAGTTCAGTGGAATGAGCAATGAGTTTGATTGTGTAGTGCTGCAATATTCAGAGTGTCTTTAGTGCACAGTGTAACAGGCAGGTCTGTTGCCGGTGACCTTAATACTACTGATTACCATCCAGTTTGTTGAGTAAGCACTGCCTAAGTGAGCAAGTCAGAAGCACATCCACTGAATAAAGATAACACCACATCAATATGTCATTAAGCCTATGTTAATCCAAAAATATTTGTTAAACTAGTGTAAATTTCTTCCACTTCACAACACGTGAAGCCCTCTTTCACTTCAGCTTTGAGGCACAGAATCTCTGCAGAGCAATCTCATGATCAAAGACTGCAGACTCGTAAGCAACATGGAACAGTTAGGGTTTGCATACATAGTCTTGTTCTCTCCAACTATCTTTAACCTTTCTTCCCCCCAAAAAAAGGTTTCAGTCTTCCAAAACCTTCCACCCATGCTTAAGTTTAGTTCACCGAATATCAGCAACCTCTGTGCAGGGATCACTGTCTTAAGAGTGTTTCCTCCACAAAGCCAAAGATTTTGTACCAGCACCCGAGCAGATGACTTTCAACATCCCAGTGCTGATTTCAACAACTCTAATGTAATCATGAAAAAAAATCTTGTGTACAGATTACTATTCCCAGGTTGCAATTTGTATACACAAAACTAATGATCCAACATGACCCAAATGAGGAATGCCACTTTGTTGAAAATGCAAATAGTTAAAGACCTTGAAAATAGTGGTTGCAGAGGTCACCTCACTGATCTGTTATCAAAGCTTGCATAATTAAGTGGATACCACAGCCATTAACTTGCATATGGGTTTGTATATGTCAAAGCAGGCCAGCTTAATCTAAAGGTGAATTCAATAATGTTATGCTGAATTGCAGTCCACAAAGCCTATGATTAAGGGTCAGCACATCTGGCTTCTGATTTGATGTCAGCTGCTAACCCTTCTGTGACCTTATCCCCTGCAGACTTTCTAACTGACTATCACTGTGGATATTTTACAATGTCATCTTGCTGACTGTCACTATGCAGCAAGAAGTACCAAGTGGCTTCACCTTTACTAAGTTAATTTCAAAACCTCTTCAGTGTACACAGAAAACTAACATTTTAATTTCCTAAAACAGCAGTGAATTGTCATCTCACATAGGGAAGACATGGATGGAAAATTATAAAAAAGCTTATTTTTCCATTTTCAAAAAAAAAACAATCCATTAGCCAGTGTGATCTGTAGAATTTGCATGCTTTTTGTATCAGCACTGGTGACTAAAATTTATTCTTCCTTAGTGTAGCAGTGTGAAACAGCAGAAAATTTTGCTTATGCTATATAGGAAATCATTCACACTGCGTGAGATTTCCTACTTTACTGACTTTTATTGTTTCATTTATTCATCTCCCTACACTTGGCAGGTTAGCGTCCGACTTCTGTTGTCAACAGGCTGAAGCTTCATGCCCTTGAGTAGGGCAGTCCAAAACCACCAAAATAAAGACAAAGTCTGTTGAGACTTAGAGCTGTATCATTCTGCATAAAAAGGAAAGATCTCTCTCAACTTGGTTTCCCATTTGCATGAGAAAGATCTGCTCACCAGAAACAGTTCCTAATCTTAAATGGTTCTCTAAGCTCCATAATAACTGATTCTGCTCACAAAACAAACTACAACTTAGAAAAGTGAGGGGTAGACAATTACACCAGTACACCACGTTATTACATCATTTCCAAGAATGCAAAAGGAAGTGTTCAAACAGCCATATGCAATAGCGTGCTTCTCAGAGTAATTGAACAAGTTTTGCAGCACAATGAATGTCCCAAGGCATCACAAGGATTTACTTCATATTAGGAAAAGATGCATGGAGAATCTGATGCCTAAACATTGTAGGAATACTGATCAGTTAGAATACACAATGGAATAGTTTGCAGAATACTCAGTTGTTGCTTCATAGGAATGATATACTATAGGCTGATTTACAAGAAAAAAAATCTAAGTACTTCAAATAGTACAGTAACATTCATGTGTAGGCTTTTTTCTGCATTTGGATTTGTAAAAGCCTCAAGAAAGCCTGAGCTACCCAATGTTTGAATTACTTAAATGCTTTAAGATACTCAATACAGAATATTTCATTTAGATTACCAATCATCATCAGCTCCCACTTACTCCACCTGTCCTGCCACATATAGGGGAAAATGGGGCTTAATTACAGAAGCTGGCAGCTGTTGCAGCCCCATAATACATTTAAACCAAAAGAACATGAACCTGTTGGGGTTCCTATTTCAATGAAGCAGTATAACAGTTCTAGCTTGTACCTCCATTTACACTGTACATACCAGCAGTAAATCTAATCAACTAGATGCTGCATCACTGAATCACAGACAAAACCTACTGGGAAGCAACTCAAACTGGTGTGAATTTAAAGCTATGCCATCTATAGAAGGAGCTGCAAGGACTGGGTTTCTTGTTTGCATCACAGACATTTCAGAGAGGCTTTATTTATGTCTTGGAGTGTGGATGTTTTGTTTGGAGGCCATTCATAGGTGCTCTTCCAGTCAGGCCCACGAAGGCAGGCATTGCTCCCACACCCCACTGGAGGACAGCTCAGATCTACAAGCTCAGTGCAATTGTTCTATGAACCCTGCTGGCATATGCAGGTAGAATTACTGATCCTCTCCATCATGGATCTCCACCAAGCAGGTGCAAGGGAGTAGTCTCCAGCAAGGGATAGTGACAAGCAACTGAGGCAGAAAAGGGCATCTGTCTCCAGCCTGACTCTCAGGGCTTGCTTTCTGTGCAGCCTTCCCTTCCACCTTCACCCCTTTCTCCAATCCTCACTTATTTCCTTTTTTGTCTATCAAGAAGAAAACCAAACAGATCTAGTCCATTGCTGCCAAGTCTGAGAGTTCCTTTTCTCTTCAATATTACCAGTCAGAAAAAGCAAACCATCATTTAAAGTCCACCTGGTTCTCAAAACAGGACTTAACATGTGCTGGCATTCTACAAAAGAGAAAATTTAGTCCCACTTCATAGTCATTGCTGCTAATTGCCACTGCTATCCAGTCTATTCATCTCCTTAAAAAAGGAAATCACCCTATTTATAAGCAAAACGACTTCTCATATAAGACAAAGGGAAGGTAAAGACATTTGCTGGATGTCATGCCATCACTGTCTCCTATGTCCATATCCATAATGCAATCCTTCTATTAGCATTAGTAACCAGGTATGCACAAAGTACACGTTGCTTCCCATGCAGGTTCTCATTGGCATGTACAGCAGTCTCATTTTGCTTGTGTGGAACATTTGTATTTTTCGCTATTATGAGTCCCCACAGCCCAGATTAATAGTAGACCCAGCTGTCCTTTATAATTACATTTTAATGACTTAGGATGGTTGTTTGCATTTTGGCAACTTGTTTAATAGTGATGACATTTAAATTGTCACAACTAGGCTTCAAAGTTATCAATTTATTAGATGATCAGGAAACTTCACACCTATTGTGGTACAGAGTTTTGGCTGCAAACTCAGTAATCCATCAGCGCACTGATTTATATAAGGAAGATTATTTCATAGGAATACGCTTTAGCTAACTCAGCCCTTAAATGCAGCCGCTGGCACAAATTAAGAACATTCTGATTACTTATTACTGTAGATTGACAGATACTCTAAAAACAGATATTGTCTTTTGTCTTCTGGCACTTTCTTCATTTCAGTATACTCTTTTGTACATGTAGAATCATACAATTCCTTCAGAGAAATTTTTCTCCTACACACCAGTAGATGTGCTTTAATACTGCACAGATTGTGCACTTTGAAGGTGGTTTTTTTTTTGGCTATTTCACTTCCCCGAACCTAATGCTGCATCAAAACAGGTGTCCAACTTCCTGTACAAAAGCACAAGTTGTGAATAGCAGAAAAATTAACCCCGATTTCCTATTCTAAATATCCAATTCAATCACAGTACTCAGCTCTCCCAGCACATTCCCAACACACTGCTTGGCTACTCTTTTGCCTCCCTGCTTCCCATTTCCAACCTAATGGTTTCAAGTCTCTCTGATGTCTCCTGACCAGCTATCTAGAAAAGAAACACCACACAGTCTGGGCCTGTAAAGCTGTGTCCTTGCTCACAAAGCTGCTGATGCAGTGACCAAGGGGTTACCACAGGTGGGAGCTGCAGCCCTTGAGCAATGCACAATTATGGCAAATGCAACTGAAACTGGTTCATTGGTTCAAAAGTTAACAGGAGAGACCAACACATAGGTAAAATCACCACACATTCATTTCTTGAGAAAAGGAAATTAAATAGATGTTAACACATGGCTGGTGATCAATAGAAGCATGGATATATCAGTCATCCCTAAGGAGAGCAACACTGGCAGGAGGGGGAATAACACTTGCTGCCAAGTCCCCAGCACCACAAATGCCACCACTGAAAGGTGCCATGTGCATGCAAGCTAATGCCTTTTGAGCTCCCACCCACTTCAGGGACATGGCACATAGAGGGTCTGCCAAAATCTTTCCTCAGAGAGGAAAGTCTTTAATACATGAATGGTGGGAAACTCACAAACATCTCTTTATATTTTTGACTGATTTTTCCCCCTTATCATGGGCATTACCTTCAAGCAAGCAATCGTTAAGTAAATAGATCTAAAAGAAAAGTCATTTCAAGTACAGATTTCTCCCACTAAATTCCCCAGAGTGCTTGCTCTGTAGCCCTTGGGCAAAATCCAGCAAAAATTTATCTCAAGAATAGGCCAACACACATTAATCAAGCAAGGACCTGGCTGAAATCTTCACAAGCAGCTGTGCAGAATGCTGAGTCACCTTGTTGCAACTGATCTAGGTACTTTGCAATGCCAAAAGCCAAAAAGCTGCCAGAGACCATTATTTTACAGATGGAAAGTCACTAAAGAAAACAAGGAAAGTAATTTAAAATGTATTTCTCAAGCTTATTGGACACATCAAAATTAAAAAACAATGAATAACCCAAGTAAATGTGTCAGGTAGCAGAAAAATGCATATTACACAGCTGCTGAAAGAAAAAGCCACAAACACACTCACTTGTATTTTGGTAAAGGAGGAAGAGATTCCCAGGGGAATCCTCAAGGAAATCCTTTGACTCTTTGGGAAGTAGGAGGGTTTGTCTTCCTCGAATGGCTGAAAAACCTGCCTTTCTACCTAGAAAGCTGGAAGATCTCCAGAAACCTGAAAAGTCCTAGAAAGTTCACATGAGCACCCATGCAGAAGGCTGAGCACTATCTTTATGCCCTTGCTGGAGCTCATTCCATAGCAATGGCATGCTCTCCGCACCAGCCTCCGCTTTGTTCCAGAGATGGCCTTTGAAGTGCGAGATCCCTGCTCTCAAGATGGTCCGTAGGACAGGTAATACAGCTCTGGGCTGGGCTGCCTGTTCATGCTCAGAGTTGCATTGCCTTCCTCTGAGCAGGAAGATGTGAGCCTTGCCAATAAATAAATCACCCAGCCCTAGAGACAGCCCTAACCTGGTCCTAAGCCCCTACCCTTGTGAATTTGTTTAAAGAAGCCTAGAAAGCTCTCTCAGCAGATGGGTAACAGGCAATCATCTCTCATAAAGCAGAAAACAAGCTACAGGAGGACAGCCTTTTGGGGGTGTTAAAGCCATTTGTACAGTGACTGCATCACAGCAGACTATTTATTAGCTGCAGCTGTGCATTATGAAAGGCAGCCACAGAAGTACAACATGGGCATCTCCCACTGCTACTCTAGATCTAGAAAACAGCCATCCATATTTGCTGGTTCTACCAACAAGCAGTACTACACGTTTCTGCCTCTGTCCTTAGGAGAATATTATGGCTACAGCAGTACTACCACAAAAACAGGTGAAAATTGCTGTTGGAAACCAACCTAAACACTGATGCCTGCTTCCTGTGCATCACCTCCAGCAGACTCACCAGCTATTGCCAGCTCTGCTACCATGTACAACTTCCACAATGCTCTGAAGTTAACCAAGAAAAAGCATCCCTCAGTTTGTATTTAACTTTGAAGACTGCTGCTCTATTTCAGAGCTAAATAAGGCCTTGTGTGCCTGAAGGCTTCTCTTTTACTCTCATCTTTTAACTGACTAAATAAAATATAGTACATTTGCCAAAAAATTACTTTTTTGCTAGGTAAAACTTCTCTTGATTAGACTCATTAAGACCTAGCTACATTGTACAAATAGAACACAGCCTTCAGGTTTGGTAAAATTCAATAGTTTTTACAGTATTTGATTATAATTCTTACCATATAGCATACATCAAAAATACTCAAATGGGCCATAATGCCCATTTGATCTCCTTTATAGGGCAACTTCATTGTTTCTGCTACATGTTTTAAAAACAAAGCCAACAGAGAAGGAAATTAAGTCAACACTTCAAAAAAGAATTTACCAATTCTGAACCACCACTTTCAGATTTGCTGTCCCAAATAACAGATTTTCCCCTCACTCACACTGGAGCACCCTACATGAAGTGGGCCCAACCCCAAAGCAGTACCTGAGCAAGTGGCAGGAAAGGTCCCCGGGTGGCAGCCACGTTCAGCCAAGAGCCCAGATCACAGAGCAGCCCCACCATGATGAGGGAGGTCACAGGCCAAGCTGGGAGATCAACCTGCTGGGCAGGCCCCGTGAGGGCACCCTACACAGACAGCCCCAGGAAGGCCAGAGTGAGCTACAGGCCCACAGGCCAGGCCCAGCTTAGCAAGGCTCATGACCAGGCAGTGCTACAACAGGCCTAGAGACCTGGAAAAGAGCACAGCCCTGGGCCTGACCTTAAATGGGGATCCTGGGTAGTGGGTGTGGGTGGGGGGACCCAGGTGAGGCTGGGGCGGGGCACTCCCCTGACTTATTAAAACCAAACCAAACAGATCAGCAATTAAATTACAATACTTTGGGGGGATTCAAGCTCCTAAGGGATATTCAGCTTCTTTCAGTGTACAAGATCAGAAATTAAGAACAAAAACTTGAGTCGTGAAGTAAAATTTGAGGATATCTTTCACAGACAAAAAGCTGTAGCTTCTCTTCTAAATGCTTCCCCACCTTCTGCCTCTCTCTGCAGGGGACGTGCTACATGGATCAAGATGGTGAGTACATATGCTGTTGAGCCACAGGCAGGGTAAACAGATAAAAACATGAAGAACACAAATTCTATGCCTATATCCATGAGAAAATACAGGGTAAGAAAAGACTTCCAAGAAGAGGCTAACCGTAATTTCTGGAGAAATTCCTTTATTATCTTCGACAAATCCTTCTACACAAGGAGTGCCAGACAAAGCCCTTCAGTATTGCCTCCGGACTGCCTCAACTTTGAGAGCTGGGAACCTGAGAGTACTAAAAATTGGCATTTCATTGCCCTGGGGGAACGCATTGCTCCAATTGTCCTTGCACCGTGCAGGCCAACAGAACACACAAGAATGTCAACAGGTTATTGATACAGCCTTGCTATAAGGTAGCTAAAGTTCCATAAAAAATTGGATCAGAAACCATGTTTCCACCAAAAATTAAATAAAAAATCCAATATGTGAATGCTTTATAGAAATGGGAAATAATCACAAAATTTTCACTGCTACAGTACTAACAAAAATTTTCTGCCAGCAGCAGAATATAATTTAACTTTGCAGTAACTGTGAATGATGAGACGTAAATAACGTCGCCACTGGAAAAAAGAACTGTATTCAACAGAATATTTTCTGCCTATTGTATTAGTATGGTTAATATTCATGATTATTAAGATTCCTGTGGTCAAGTAAAATTAAGAGAAACGTTTGCATGTTTGTTGCATGTTTTTAAATCAGTTTTGGGTGATAGCAGGTTTCTGTCTTATTGTTCCATAACCAATAAGCTTTTGTATGATGGGTTGTTTTCACCACTGATCTCGAGTTATATTCTCTTTGGTTTTGATATCTTTTTTTATATGACTCTCTGGTTGAGTAGAGAGATTTTCTGGTACCATCCTTCTGGCATATTTTACACATTCATTTCCTTACCCCTGTCTTTTAGTCTACTCTGTTCTCCACAGGTGACATACAACAGGTCAGAGTTTTGAGGATGAAAATGTTTTGGTTTAACTGAAGATTCCCAATGTAATGTAGAAGTATCAGGATAAGCAGGAGGTAACTAGAAGATCAAAGGCCACTTTGGCTGTAAGCATTATGAAACCTTTCTGATGTTAGTCCATTTCCTCCAGCCCGTATTCAGACCATGGACTCCTTTATTTTTCAACAGACATTTCTTCTTTTCCTTCCGGAAGAATATGTGAACAGATCAAGAACCTCCAGGACATATTCCTTTTTATCTCTACAAGCTGCAGACAAAGCATCTACGTTCTTCACTCCGTTTGTCCACACTTCATTATAAAGTGGTAGTGTTAGTGATGGTGACAGCTGAACTGGAGAAAGTACATTACCAGCTAAGAAAAAGCAAATATGAGTGGACTATGTGACAAACTTAATATCAGATCAAAGACTCCAAAAGATTAAGCCCTGAATTCACACAAAAGATTTATTATCAGATATTTCCATATGTATCTCTCAGACCAGCTTGCGTCCACAATTTCCAAAGCATTAAGAACCAGAATGGCAGCAGAGGTAAAACAGCTGTATATTAACTAATTATGTATTTAGAACAATCCTTTAATCATCGGTACGATGTTAATTTTCTGACAGATGCATCATATCCCGTGTATCAAACTTTGGGTTACTACTTCTACTATTTGTAAATACCGCCATATACTGACGGTCCAGGAAAGTTACACTTCCTTTACTGTAAATGTGCTTAGACATTGTTCTAACATATGTGGGTATAGTCCTACCTAGTTCCTTCAAGATTAACATATATGATGTTTCAAATATGCTACTATCAGATTCCCAGCATTAATTTTAAAAATATCCTTTAGATACAGATTTAATATGCATCCATGCATTCTATAGCAAGCTGCTCCTTCCCAATTATTTCATGATGAAAAACCTCAGTATAAATCACAGAAAAATGAATATTCTGAGACCTGGTCTACTGCCTCTAAAACCTGTTTAAACCGTGTGCTTTAAGTGAGGGAAAGATCTCAATGTCACTTTTTTGTTATTGGTCAACATATGACTAAGCTGTATGTTTACAGTGGTAACAGCTGTAACATAAATATTTACATGGATTATATAGTTAGCAGTAAGGCGTAAGCAGCGCTGGCTATATGCGTCACTGCTGTGCTAACTGTACCTGGGATAAGAAAGTGATGCTTTTATTTCTTATTTTCTTTCAAAGTACTGAATTCTCTTTAATCAGCTCAGGAATAGATAGGAAACAGAACCTATACTGTTAACAGCTACTTAAATGGAAAGTGACGTTGTCTTACATGAATTCAGGTAACTTTCTTGGTGCCAGCTCTTCAGCCTCACTAAATTGCTATTCTTACTCAAAACCATCTTTCAGGATATCTGTGTAATCTCATGTATGGGAAATGTATAAGCATGGCCTAAGAAATAAATGTCATTTTTTTTTAAATTCTCCATCAAAAAGTTGAAGTTTGTAAAACAGTATTTTCCATTTTATTCCGTTTTATTAATTAAAACTTTCAGACCAAAAGGTAAAAGAAATCCACGAGTTAAACAGTGGCATGGGATTAAGAAAAGAGAGCAGTAGGGTTTTTATTTCTTAAATATATTTAGATAAGATACTTTTTACTTACATAAATATCTGTAATACAGAAGTTCTGTGGGTTGTTTTTAGCAAATTTTTGAACAAGAGAAAAAAACAAAATTTAAGAACTTAATGCAGTATCAAATCCCACACTCAGGTAAAAAGTACAAGAATGATCGTTTTCTGCATATGTGGCCCATTGATCACAGCATCTGAACACATCGTTCATGTACTCAGTCTACCACTGCTCATGTGACTCCTATTATTCTGGTTTTATTAGTAAGATAGAAAACAAAAGATTGCTCAGGTTGACACAGTATGTTAGAAATCCAGATCGCCCAAGTCCCCAAAGAGAACCACAGTCTCAGGACCTGTGCATCCAGCAATAAGATCAGGACCTGCACTCAGGCAGTAAATACTGCATCGTTAAGAATTACAGACTAGACTTATGATTGCATGAAAATAGAGTACGCTATTACAGAAAATGGTGCCAATTATAGAAAATCTAGTGTATGTTAGAAAATCTATCAGTCTAGGCATTTATAACTCCCACATCCTGTGATTTCTATGAATTATTATGATTAGCATTAATTGAGATAACAGATCTAAACGTGCCAAAACTAAAGAGTTTAAGATAACATGTCTAAGTGGTGGCATACCGAATCTGCCCTCCTCTTTTGGCTTCTGTTCATTCTTGGAAGAGCAGAGCATGCTGAAGCTGCTTGTTTTGGCCCAGCCTGCTCCTTTAGCTTCATCTCCACCCTGTTTCTAGGAACTCAGCCCCTTCCATGCCTGCCAGTCTGCTGAGCTGTGTGCTGGTTTTGGAAGGGCAGAATACAATTTTCATATAAATTCTATGACATACTCGTACGAATTGCCAAGATGTTCTATGAAACCCTAAGTGCCACACAAATAATGACTAAACAGGGCCATTCACAAGTAGCTTTGGCTATGGAGCTTGTATGATTCACTTCTGGTCACACACGCACCACCAGCTTGCCAGCAGTGCTGTGATAACCCGTTAGTTCAGGCGTTAATAATCTGCTCCGTGTATTCCCTGCTGAACATTAATAACAAAGCTTGCCGCCGGGGTATCTGCATCAGTCGTGGGAACAATGCTTAACTCCATGCACTCTGCACAAAGTTCCACTGATGTGTTCGCCAAAGTGTCTTTAGTGCTTGAAACAAAACTAAAGCAGTTGAACTATTAAACTTACAGAACTAATCAGCGTTTTGCACGTGTATTAACGATTTTTCAAAAGGAATCCGAACTTTTTAACTGCAGGCAGCACCGGTCACCGCTATTTTCGCCCGGACTATCCCAACAGCCGCGCAAAGAGGCAGCACGGCTACCGCGGGGCCTCCTGCGGGGCCGGCACCCCCCGCGCTCTACCGAGCCGCTCCTGCCTTCCTCAATCGCTGCCCGCCCGGCGCCGCTCCGCTGCCCGCGCTGCGCACACAGCGGGCAGGAGGGAGGGGCCCCGCGGAGCGTCGCGACAGCCGGGCTGCGCAGTGCGGCCTTTGTGCCGTCCCGCCTCAGTGTACCAGCGCCCTGGGCCCCTCTGCCCACCGGGCCTGGCGGCTCCAAGCGGCCACAGCAATACCACCGCGCTACCGTCCCGAAACCACCCACCCCTGCTCTCGTCCGTCACGGACTGCGTGGGGCGGGCCCTCCTTGCGCATGCGCAGCTGGGGGGAGCGCCGCGGGCGGGTCTCGAACCCGCGGACTGAAGGCCGTGTCACGTGGTGCGGTGCTGGGGTCGGGACTGCTGCTGCGCACAGAACGTGAGTGCTGGGGCGGGGAGAGGAGGGGGCGCGCGCTGGAGCCGCGCGGGCAGGGGGAGGCGGTGGCTGCCGGGCGGGGGCGTGGCCTCCGGCTCTTCCGCCCGCCCCGCGCCGCCGCCGGCCTCGGTCGCACGGTGCGGAGTTGCTGCCTTTGCTTCTTGCTCGCCTTTTTCCTCTTTTTCCTCCTCCAGCCCNGCGGTGGCTGCGGGGCGGGGGCGGGGCCTCCGGCGCTCCCGCCCGCCCCGCGCCGCCGCCGGCCTCGGTCGCACGGTGCGGAGTTGCTGCCTTTGCTTCTTGCTCGCCTTTTTCCTCTTTTTCCTCCTCCAGCCCTGACGCGCCGCCGCAGCCCGGCAGCGCTTGGCCTCGCAGGCACATCCCCACCCCTCGGGGGGTCCCCAGGTCCCGGATGGTCCCTATCTGCACCGCGCGGCTCCTTCCGCGCGCGGCTGCGCATCGGCTTTGTTTCCCTCGAGCAGTATTTTTGCGGCGTTGTTAAAAATAATTAGATGGTTTTTTACATTTTTTTTTCCAGAACGATATCTTTTCATTTTTTTTTTCCCTTAAAATGCTAAAGTGGTTAAAAAAAAAAAAAAAAAAACAGCAAGCAGCCCGCAAGCAACGTGTGCCTGTATTACAGGCAAAGCAGTAACAGGTGTCTCAGCGGTGTTTTGGAGGTGAGAGACTCTTGAGTTCGTGCAAGCAGGCAGTTAAGTAGTCGCAACGTTTATAAAATGCCAGAGCTGCTGTGCCCTCCTGAGACACCCTGGGGTGTCCCTGGGGTGTTGCTGCCGCTGCGCTTGGTCGGCTCCGGGAGGCCCGAAGCCGTGGCCCAGCCCGTGCTGGGCGGTGCAGCCGGCTGGCGGGACCTCGGCTCGCGGGACCCCGGCTGGGCTCCGCGCAGGGCCGCTGCCTGCCCCTGCCGCCCCCCGCGGGCGGGCTCTGCCTGCGGCCCGGCGCTGCGGAGCGCTCAGCTCGGGAGGGCCCTTCGTGGTTCCGGAGTAGTTGTGGAAACGTCGGTTGTTTCGTTTTAACTGTGTTGCAGAGTTCTTGCGATAAATAAGGGAGGGTGCTCCTCTGCTGTAATTACGCAGGTTTAGGATTATGCTGGTGTAAGAATTGCAGTTGAGTACAAACAAAATCCTGACATTAATTAAAGTAATTAAACACCTGTGAAGTTGAGAATCTAGCTGTGGACTAATCTGAAGTCTTCTATTTATATGTTGGATATTAGGAAAAGTTTCTTCTCAGACAGAATGGTAATGCATTGTAGCAGACTGCCCAGGGAGTCACCGTCCCTGGAGGTGTCCAGGAGCTGTGGGGATGCGGCACTGAGGACGTGGTTTAGTGGGCATGGTTGGGAGGTGCTGGCGGTTGGACTTGGTGGTCTTAGAGGTCTTTTCCAACCATAATGGTTCTGTGATACATATTTACAACTGACACCCCTTCACCAGTAAAGCTGTCTGTTGAAATGTATCCTAGCTTTCTGAAAGGTGGTCGCTGATGAGCAGTTACGAGAGGAGGACAAACAACATGTGTCCAATCTTCTTGCCTTGCTTTGTTTCCACAAAACATGAAGGAACTTAACATGTCTGTTGTTTTCCCCCAGAATGATACTTTGAGAGTAATTCTGACTGCCTTAGCACAGAGGTTCAAAAAGAGCTGATGTTCTAAAGAGATTATTTATTGACTTCTTTTTCTTTCTACATCAATCAAAAATGCTTCATCTGTTTGGTGATATGCAGCATATAAATTTAGAGGTACAGGGAAAACCATCTCTGTGTTGCTTTTAGGGTTTCTAAGCAGTGAAACCAACAGCAGCACTGGGCTGTTGTGTGGCTCCTGTTTGAATTTGGAAGAGATTTCTTCCAGTGAAGGAAAACATAGAAATTAAGTTCACCAGAAATTACTAAGGAGAGCTGCTAAAATGTAGACTTTCCTAAAAATCTGTGAAGATTTGTGCTTTTGTCTGCTCTACACTAAAATTGCAGCAGGATTTCTATTATATAATGCCTTGGTTTTGAGGCCTTGGTTTTGAGGCATGTGAGTCAAGTATCTGTTTCCACAGTGGCTGCCTATGAGAGCTAATGCAGAGACTGAGAGATCAGGAATGAGTTTAGTGGTGGACAGAGCCTTTTATGCAGTCATTTTATGTTGATATTTAACTTTGTATTGTTTCCTATCAGCAAGGTACTTACTGAATTATTTTGATGTTGTCTCAAACGTCTTGTTTGAGACATTTTCTCAAACATTGAACTTGTTTGAAGTTCAGTATTTGGGGATTGAAAGCACATTATGGCCTTTACAGGCACATTTAGTTAATCTAAAAGTTATTTTTATAAATTAATTACTTTTATAACTATGCCAAAAGTGTGTCTTTTATTCTGAACTATGTAACTGCCTGTTTTAAGGCTTCTTGTAACTGGCAGCTGTGGCTGACCTTCTCCGTGCATATATAAATAAATATAAACAGGATGGTTCATTATGTTTAAAATTTTTGAGGTTTTTTTCCTTTTATTTGTGTTTTTCTTTTGTTTTGTTTTTGTTTATTCTGCCTTCCGCGGTCCCCTTCAAAGTTTGAGGACAATATTAAGTGTTTGCAGTTTGCTGATGCTTCCTTGGCAGGACTCTGTTTGCCCTAAAATCACCCCTTCTGTTTCTGTTTTGTGCTTTCCTTGGATAGAAGGCTTCGTTCTGTGAGTTTGTATCTGCATGTGCGAGTAGTATGTGTCTGTTGGGGTTTATCTGCAGTCTGAAACAGTTTATGCTCAGGATCTGATGTCACCCTTTTCATACTTTACGTGTTTCAAGTGGTGTGGTTTTGTTCTTTTCTTTCTAATTCGGCCTAGCTCCCGTCTGGGCCCATGGGCTGAATGCTCAGGTTTTCTTCTGGAATGCTCTAGGTTCTTGCCTGGAACACATCTCCTGCTTTGGTTTCATCTGAGTAGAGAAGAGACAGTTTGTGGCCACTCCAGAGAACTGCAGTGAAGTCAGAGGGAGCAATGGAGAGATTCACTTCAAAGTTGTGCTTCTATCCAAAGTGAATCATTAAGCCTGGGATTTCTTCTGTCAGCGGAGGATATGCAGTGCTAAGGTTCCTCTGGTACAAAGCGTTTTTGCAAGGCAGTGAGGAGAACGAGCAGCTCTAGAGAGAAGGCTGCTGACAGGTTTTGTGAAGACCAGGATGTGCCATGCAGGTAGATCACAGCTGCATTTACCCTCAGTGGAGATGAGATGTATTTCTCTGTCTGTTCATAAAATCTAGGCTTACAGCACAGTGCAGTTTTTAAGGAGAAGGGCAGTGGACTGAGTTTTGTTTCTCATAAATATGAATCAAAATTCTAAGGTAGAACTTGCACAGTTCTGTCCTTATGGGGGAGAACAAGGGTTTAAGGACTTCAAACTGCAGCTGCAGAAAAAGGCAGTAGCATCTCATTTTAACCAGTATTTACTAAAATATTTACTTTATGACATGATTTTTCAGTAATCTGAAGTCATAATATTTTATGGTTGCCAAGCAAGCAAGGGGGTTTGTCACATTAAAATGAAAGCTTAAATGCTTTGCCCTTGGTTAGTACAAAACCAACGGATTCCAAGAATGTTTAGTTCCGACATTTATCTTGAGTAGGTGAAAAAATGCAGACACGTGGCAGCCGAGATGCAAGGCAAATGTCCATCTCAAGTCCGTTCTGGAAATTTGTACATTTTGAAGTGGGTGGCATATTTAAAGAAAAAGGAAAAAAAGGAATAAATGCTTCATTGTTTCAGATCTCATTAGACTTCTAATGAACAGAGTAGAGGCTGAGGAAGAATGTTCAAACAGCTGAAGGCCCTATATGTTTTAGGTGAATTGCATTCCAGAAGGCTCTTACATAAGTAACTTGTTTTCTTTCTTTTTATATTTGTCCTTTATAATCAAATGTGTGATGTTTTGACTCACGTTTTTGATTGCTTCCAATAATAGGAAGGATTTCATGTACGTGTAAACTCTTCCCATTTGTGGTATATGGTTATGTGCTGTGTGCAGGCTGCTTTTCCTAGGTGCATGTATGTTAGAAGTATTAAAGTTGGGAATTGGGAATGCAAGAAGAGAGGAAAATTGGGAATGCAAAAAGAGAGGAAAAACTTTAAAAAGTGAGACTATGTATTTGGCAGTTTGAACAGTGTGGTATGGCAAGATGCTGGGGTTTCCACACACCCTGTGTTTAAATGATGTTGACTTTCAAATTCTAACAGTTTTTTGTCAGCTGTTCTGTGGTGGGAAAAAATGTAGCTGTGTCAGTGGTTAAAAATAATAATAATAATAAAAAGTCAGAGGTTTGGTTAAATGAGGATAAGAATATTTTGAAACGTTGGTATACCTGGTATGTAGTAAAAGATGATGACATTATCTGAAACTTTTGACTAAGTACTTCTTGCTGATGTTAAGGAAAACCCAAAGGCTGACTTTGGTTATCACTGACAACGATCAATGTGCACTTTAAGAGGTCTGAGCTCAGCTGTGTAGCTCAATCAGGAGGGTTAGGAAGTGGCCTTTAAAGGTCCCAGCACAGTGCAGCTCTGCCTTCAGGAGGCCTGGTGTGGGGCATGGCCGTGCTGCTCCACGCTGCTTTGGACTAGGCCTGGATGTTGTGGGGTATCTTGGAGATTGGACCATGGGAAAAAATGCAGTGAATTTCCTTTTGTTGTAGCAAATGTGTTTGTTTGCATTCTGTTCTGCTGTGGTTGCTTTGAGGATGCCAGCAGTTTTTTCTTAAAGCAATGTGCTCAGCATAAATGCTATTTAAAAAGGAATCCAGGGGCTAGAGCAACTTTAATTTAATTTGATCAGTTATTTAATGCCACTTACTGTTTTGTGTGAGCTAGCATGGAGGTATGTGCTGCTTTTGCCTACACTTACATAGAGGAGGTGTGCTGGGCAGTAGGTGATCTTATGTTCAGCCCTCTGCAGGTTCCATAGTTCCTTTGCTGTTGCAGTGTAACACAATTCAGAAGTGATTTCCCTGTCTTTTCCATGTGCCCACTTACTTTGGTGCAATCCAATCAATTTATTAATGACACTCTGAATACCTAATGAAAAATGTTTGCAGTGAGCAGCTGTCTGTAGGAAATGCAAAATAGTGAATCCCATTAGGCAGAACGTGGAATGCTGAACGCTGCCTCTTCAGCTGTTGCCCTTTCCTCCTTATAGAGGTGTCATTTTTTTCTGCTGTCCTCCAGAAGAATTAGGTTGTTGTTTATCTAAGATAAAAATCTTTACAGAGGAAGTATTTGATTAGATGAATTGGAGAGGAATTTAACCTAAAATAAGTATATTAATAGCTTTTTATAACTATTTTATAACTATATATAACTATTTTATAATGGAAAAGGAAGTGAATGAGATGTTGAGATGAGAATTTTGCATGTATCAAGATGCTCAGGAAGTTGCATCTGAAACCTGATGGCTTAGTTCTGAAGAAGAACTATTCTGCAGCCTCTGCACAGCTGATACCTGTATGTGAAATAACGTGTCATTAATAGTTCAGCAAAGAGCTGGCATCCTAGAGGTGGACGAGTGGCCGCATTATTGTGCCCTTCTGGAGAGTTTTGAGAAGTAAAAATAGTCCTGGTCACCTTTAGGTAGCCCTCAGATGCTGCTTGAAATTCAGCGTCTCTCCCCGTCAGCCGTAGGCAGAGCCGCTCTGCAGTCTGTGCCGCTGTGTGCTGTGCTCCTGTGCAGGTCCCTCCCTCCTCTGCAGGCTTGCAGCACTTGCCTTGGAGTGTTTTCTCAGTTTGGCACAGTAACCCTATTTCTAGCTAGATCCAGAACTCTGTAGTCCTTTTTTATCCTCCATTTTATCTGTCATAAATAGAGCAGAGAAGACATAAATATTTTGGTGTAATTTTCTGGATATTTTTTTGTATTGTTCTAATGTATACATTCCTTCTATAATATTTTCTCCACTGCAAGATTTTAAACTAAAATTTGAATTTTAGTCTATAAAAGCAAGGACAACTTTCAGAACTTGGGTGTTGGAGTCCTTAGCAGTGTCTGTTACTCTTTGGAACAGTAACTTTGAATTTTCATTCTTAGCTTGTACTGAACGTTTGTGAAAGTTGGGGAAGTAGTCATGGAAAAAATACATGTAGCAAAGATGGGATGCCTGAAAACCAAGTTGGTATAATTTTTTTTTTTAACTGGTTTCCTGTGTGAAATTTTAATGATTGTGAATCAGGATATTAGAAGATGTCTAGAACAGCCAGGAATTTTATAGAAGTACTCTGTCCAAGGCCATAGGAGGGAGCTTGCAGACTCCTTTTCGTCATGACGCTTGTCTGAATTAGCCATATTTATCTGTATAAGTTTATTTGATTTTACACCATTTTAAGAATTGTTACTTTTCTTTTAATTTCAGCTGATTAGCTTGAAGAATTTGCTGTGTGTTTTATTATTTTTAAAAGAGCATTGAGCTTGAAAACACCCTTGTATATGTATTATAACGCGGTTGTTTTCCTTTTTTTTTTCTTTCAGAATTTCCAAAACGTGGATGGTGTTGGATTTGAGCAAGAGCAGAAATCAGAGCAATCTTCACATTTCTTTGAGTAAGAAGTGATAATGCAGAGAAGACAGGGAAGAGTCAACGCTGGACTGCTTTTGCTACTTTATCAAATTTCTCAAGTTGGCCTTCAGAACATTCCTTCTGTTACTCTTGCAGTGCTTGTACTGAATATTTTTCTCTTTCTGAATCCTGTGAGGCCACTGCATGAAGCATGTATCAGTGTAAATGAAGCTTTCTACAGAAGGAATTGGGAGCGTTTACTGCTTTCACCTTTCCACCATGCAGATGACTGGCATTTATATTATAACATGATTTCCATGCTTTGGAAGGGAATAATGTTGGAAAGGAAGCTTGGGAGTATATGGTTTGCGTACATAATTGCAGTATTTTCAGTGCTGATTGGAATTGTTTATGTGGCACTGGAATTCATGCTTGTGAAAATTCTGAATGATCCTTCATATGGAATGAGTTGTGCTGTGGGCTTCTCAGGTAAGTTGGTCCAATTCAAATGGAAAGATAAATTATTATAGATAATGTATGACAATGTTTGTTGAATGAAGTGAATGGGTAGGTGTACGTTTATATGCATGCATCTATGTGTATGTTATGTCACTAAAGTAATCCTTTCTGAAATTTAAAGCATGTACTCAGAGTATGGACATTGTATGGCTGAGTTGTTCTTGTTGTGACCTTCTTTACCTGAGAACATGAAAAGTATTATTATCTCAATAGAATCATGTTTTGTGTTTAATGTCACTGACTATCCAAAGTCTGGACCTTGTCATTTTCTAATGCAAATGGTGCTCATTAAGTTGGCTCTATCACTTCAGTGTTTTTTCTGAGCGTCTTTTCTGGTACAAGCTGGACACTCTAAAATGAACTTTTACCTTCAAATTGCAATCGATGCATGCCTGTGTTTAGACACTTGCCTACATGTGTTCCTGCTAGAAACACCTTGTTTTAGTCATCCTCCAGTAATGGTGACATCGTATTTAGGATGTCAGAATTTCAAGCTGATTAACTCTTTTAAGAAAATGTGAAGAGTAGTAAATGTTTTTCACCAGATTCATCTCCACCTTCTCACTCAGCCAGATAGCAACCAACACGTCCCTTTCCTGGAGCCAACAGAAGGGAAGGCTGGGCTCAGGGACACAATCATTCATGTGCTGCGGTTTTATGGCTCCCCGTGCTTATGGCAGAAGGAACCAAATTATTGGACAGCGGTGGTGCTGGCAGGCTGGGCAGCCATGGCTTACTGGCCAGATAGGGCCCGTTGTGTTCCTTACAAGGCACTCAAGTCAACCATACTTCAGTGTTGGCATACTTCAATATTATTTTATGAATAGGTGGATTGGATGGAGAAAAACTCCTAAGCTGTGTGCTGCTATCAAATATTTCTCCTCTTAACTAAATTTATAGTTTCTGAACCACCTGCAGTTTTATCAGCAGCAACTAATGTGAGTGTGTGTACGTGCATGCAATCATTTGTTTGTCTCATCCTAAAATAATATTTTCATCACTGGATAGATAAGGAATTTTGCCATCTCATATTTTCTGTGGTGTTAGAAGAGGGGGAACCTTTCCAACTCGACTATCTTTTCCATATTAAAGAATTTTATTTTTTTTCAATTGATTGTTTGAGTTTTCTCTTGATTTTCAAAAACATTTTGCATGTTCTGATAAATTATGTGAATTCATTCTGTCACATTTGCTTTTATTTGCATGATAAAACAGTTGCAGTCAATTAGAAATAAATTATTGTGACTAAAGGTGATTTATCTAATTTTTTTGCAGAAACAAGTGATTCTGGAGTATATGTAAGATGATTTTTCCATTAATTCAGAATTTTTGAGCTTACTGTTGAGCTGCACAAATGCATTTGTTTTGTTTTCAGTCATGGCTTTTCTCAACTCACTTAACAGTTTGGGTTCAATAATTCTGTCCGTTATTACAACTAGAACTCCCATCTTAAAATTGTTGCATTTTGTTTACTTGAATAGCTACAGTAAGTAGTTGTATTTTAAAAGCAGCTTTAAATTGGCTGTGTTGCACAAATATGTGATTTTTAATCCTTTTTTCTTAAGTGACTGAAAAGTATCAGTGAAAAAAACAGCTTAGAACTGTTGTTCTGGCATGCAGCAGTATTGCTTCGTGGTGCTGTGGAACTGCATGCTAATTCCAGCGTCAGTAGTTAAGTCATTTCATCAGTGTAGTCATAATAATAATTCCTTTATCATTTGGGCACATGTACTCCTCTCCTGATGTTATTTGTTCTTTTTTGCAGGAGTCTTGTTTGCTTTGAAAGTTCTTAACAACCATTACAATCCAGGAAGAGTCAGCAGTGTCCTTGGATTGCAGATATCCAGCAAATACGCGTGTTGGGTGGAGCTGGTGGCTATTCATCTGATTTCTCCAGGGCAAGTGCATTTAGTACTTCCAAGATAGTAGATGAGATTTGGGTTATCTGAAGTAGTTTGAAATGTTTTGTGAATTCTAAGTAGTGTTAGCTGGTATCCAACTGTACGTTGGGGCTATGATGTGCTTTTTTCGGTTATGCCAGTACAATTCTTCCTTCGTTTGCAGTTGATTTCTGGAGTTGTAGTTGCAACTATATAATTAATATATATTATATATGTAACTTAGCTATAAATTTTATATATATATTATATATGTCACTGATACTGGAGAATGTCTGTGAAATAAACCCACCAAATTTACAAACTGCCAAATTACAGTTCATAAACAATTTCCTGCTTTTCAAAAAGATTAAAAAAGAGGAGCAAGACTGACATACCAATCATCAGATACCATGATGTAGCAGGTAGGACATTTCCTAGACTGGAATGGAAATGCAGATATTACTTATTTTTAGCATTGTTTATATTGCTTTACTGCCTGTTTGACCTAAACAAGAAATCCCAAGTTAAAAGACAAAAGAGCTGCAGAGCATAACTTTTCAAATGCAGTTTGAAGTGTGAACTAAGAGGTCACTTGCGTGGTATTAACGCAGGTGTAAACTTAAAGTTTTGGTATATTCAATACATTCTTCTGACCAACAAAATGTTGTTTTAGCTTTACATAGTTTTTACTTGATATGTTTAGTGACATTGTTATTAAAGAAAAGTGAAAAAGCATTGTCTGAAATGAAACTGTGAGCATTATAATGGCTAGAGGAAAAATCACAAGATTAGTGGTTGGGTGCTTTTTTTTCTTTTTCCGATGACTGCAGACGTATTTTGGAGGTAGGAAGTAAGTAGAAGGTATAGAAATGATGATGAAAACATTTTCATAATTTGCATAGAAGCTTAGACTGCTGCCTTGTCAGAAGAACCCGTACTTATTACCTTCAATTCTGATATCCAGGACAATTTCACAGCACTTAAAAGTTAACATGGGCCATAGAAGACCAGGAGTAGGCTATAGAAGTTCATGTCCCAGAACATAGTATGTTTAATTAGTAACTGACAACTGCCTTGAAATGAACCATGATAATCAGCTCTCAGGGCAATGCTGCTACATCCTCATCTGCATGCTCAAGGCTCGTTACAATATTTGAGATGTCTGATTAAATGGTATCCCTTCGTAGATCAGATTGCGTCATTGAGTTTTGAATCATAAGAGGTCAGTAACTGGTGCAGAGTTCTGTCCCATCAGAAGGACGCAAGGTGTATTTGGACAGACCTTAGTGAAACTATATATCACAGGAACACCGGACAAACCGCAGCCTATCATGTATTCCAAAGTAATATAGAGCCTGTTGAAAACTGCTTTTCTTTCCAGAGCTGTGACAGATGTTGTAATTCATAAAATGTAAAATTCTTATTTATAAAATTTTTCTAAATTAGTCCTAGCCTTGAGTTTTGTTCTATGTTTCTCTTCGTAACTATTTCTAAATAAACTGCATTGATAAATGTCTGAGCCAATTTTATAGAGGTATTTTTGGCAACTTTAGATGCTTGTCAGAGCTCTTAATATCAAAACAGTGAGATGACCTTGCAAGCTGAGAACTACCCCAGTGGAAGAAGAATAGCGCAGGAGCAAGTCTACGTGCTGCAGTAGAGAGGCAGGTCACTGTAATACACCTTCATAGCTGACAATTGAAAACAAAATTGTAACATGTAATGAATCAGCAGTGAGTATTATTTGCTTCATTTCTCATGGGTTCAGTGATCTGCAGGATCAAAGCAGGTTTGAAAGCAGGTCACAATCACAACAGGTAAACATAATAGGATTACTGAGCTCTCCATTAAAAATAAATAAATACAGAAACTTTGTATATTTGAAAATACAGGAACATATTTGGACAAATTTGATTTTAAATTTTGATTTTTTTTCCACTTGTACCCCTCTGTTTTAACTCTAGTGCATGTTTTAACCCTAGTGCAGCCTCTAGCGTATTTTGCTTCACTCTGATATTCTTAACCTCAAGAGATCTTTTTTCATGTATCGATTTTCCTGTTTAGTCTGCTTCTAATTGCAGATTTGTTTAATGCTTAAGGATATCACTGAGTCATCACTGATTACCAGCCAGATTTACTGTTGACCTGTGTTATTGATGAGAATGGTTTCTCAGGAACAAGAGGGCTTGCAGAAAAAACAAAGCCGCATGCACCAAAAAAAAAAAAAAGTTTGACAGGAATGGCATTACATGGTGAAATCTGTTTTCCAGAGTTTTCTTTTGTCAAATGCCTTTTGCTTTTCTGTGCTTTGTTTCCAATGCATTACAAAATCAGTAACAAATTTCCAATTTCCAGTCAAAGAAGCAGTGGTGTTTTCCTGTACATGGATGTGTAAAACAAGTTGACTTCTACTTACTCAATCATTTAATTTGATCTAATTTGCATTCAGATAGCTTGCTTAGCACTGGTAAATTGACCACGAGCCTTTCTTTCTACGCAGGATTAAATTTTGAAGCAGAGGCTATAAATTGTCATGTGCATGTGACTACGTGCTTCAGTTAACTTGGAAATTAAACTGTTGTATAAATACATGGATTTCATCCTATTGACTGAAGAAATCCATTATTTTTCAAAAATAAAGTTGATCGAGATCCTTGTAGTATGTTCCATTGCTTCTTCCTTTGCCTGCTTAGTGAATGTATGCCCCCCATCATAGCATCAGAGTGGAAGATGCATGGAAATAAGTTCTCTTCACAGGAGACTGCAGCAGTGGCTGTGCTAAAGACGTACTCTTGATTCTAAATAAGTGGCTTTGTCCTGTGCATAAATGATAATTCCTACCAGCCTTTTATGTTTGCTGTTAGGAGGAAATTACAGAAGTGATGTGATACAGCTGCAGTCTTCCTTTCTCTTCTTTCTGTGCTGTCAGGTGACTAATGTCGCAGAATAGAAACTAGTCAGGATAAATGCACTAACAATGAGGAGATTCTGTGAATTCAGTATAAGAATGCTGAGACAATGTTCATGTTAAAAAATAATATTGTGAGAGGTTTGTAAGCATCGTGTCAGAATTGGATAGCTGAAGAGTAAATGTTGTTCAAATGGTGTTCGTTTTAATGACACCAATTTTCATAGAAACCGCACAGCCAAATGGAAGAGTGTAATTAATTCTATTTAGAAGATTTTTCTTAAGTAATATGTGCATCAACTTGATGGCAGATTTCTTCAGGAAATGGTATTTAGACATATTGCATAATTATCATTAGTGTGAAGTGAATGGTTGAAATAATATCTCTGGGGAGATCCACATTTTCAAACAAAAATTAAATGAGACGTCATTTGAATCTCTTTGTACCAAAGAGATCATTAGTTACTATTGGTAAAGCTCATTGACATTTAGAGGAAAAAAAACATGCCATTTAAAAAGTCAAGAGCCCCATTTTCATCGCCATTCGAAGTTCAGTTTGTATTTATACCCCTATTTATACAAACTGAAGCTGTAACGTGAATAAAATAATGCCATCAGTTTTTCTTAACCAGCAGGAGAAAAAGCAATGGTTTATTTTGTTGTTGCAATCAGGTTAATGTTTTAGTCTAACAGTATAATAAGTCAACTTATAAAAATACACATTCAAGTCAACATATTGCTATTCTTATGAATAATGTAAAAATACTATTTTGGAATCTTATGGCAATGAAGGTTGCTTTATCTCTGATAACATATCCAGAATTATGTTACTATATACAAAAAGTAGAAAATAGCAGTACTCTCAATTTTCTGAATTTGACATGAGAGGAGTGGAATTCATAATACAAGTGAAGGGAGTGTGTTTGGACAAGACCTTCACACAACTTTTGTGCTTTTATATAAATTGTATGTGTTCATTTCAGCCAAAATGGCATTTAATTCTACAACTTGTGTATCGTTCTGCCTTGTGAAAACAGTTATCGTTTTGTCATTAACTTTAATGTCAGCAGATAAAACTCATAGGCAAGAAATCCATTATGCAAATTTCTTAAAAAGGCAATCTACTGAAAATTAAAATTCACTGTAAAATGTAGTAAAGTGTCAAGAAGATTGACACTGATGTATTATTGGGGATTAACAGTTCACATATATTTAAGTTCTTTGGAATATCCACTTTGGACTAAGGCATGTGGATAGCAGAACGTGAATTGCATGAGTGAAACAGTCATTTTGAGTAATTTGCTTATATTGAAAAATTCCAGTCTATGCATCTTCTACACAGAAAGATTATAGGGGGTCTGAATGAATCTGATCTCAGAGTGAATGCTCAGAGTGATAACCTCAAAAGAACAAGCACATATATATACACACACACACTTGTATCTGTATAAACATTTATATTTCTCAACATTTGGTCTGAAGTACTTCCAAAGATCACCATTCTGAGTCCCTGTGAAGATCCAAGATGCACAGCTGATGATTTCTGTGATACGTTCAGAACTTCTTATTGTCCTTATTGAGTCCTGTCCTATTTTTTCCTGCCACTGTGTCAAGGTTGCTTTGAGTTATAATGCTGTCTCTTGTGACTCTTGCAGCTTTTTGTCATTTGCAAATAATATTTGGTATAGACTTTTATGGAAATCCACTTGATTCATATCCTTAGTTTGATAACAACTCACTGATAAGCATTAAGTCGCATCCCCCAACCAGTTACCTGCTGCCAGTTAGCTTTTTCTCAAAATGAACAAGCTCTTTTTTGTTGTTGTTTTTTTTTTTAAAAAAAAAAAAGAAGAAGAATTCTGTAAACGGCACGTATGGGCTTACTTAGAATAATTAACACTGATATTAGAAATTAGATTGGCTGGGTCTGAGCAGAAATTAGTAAGCATTCGCATTACCGTGTGTCCTTGTCACTTTTCTATGCTTGGTCACCAAGGGACTTTCAGGGTTACAGCATATTTGCGCTTCCCTTTCAGGTTTTCTGCCAAAAGAAGTCTTCCTTTCCGTCACTCACAAGATTTTTTTTGCATCTTTTTTTCTGTAGGACGTCTTTTGCTGGTCATCTGGCAGGGATTCTTGTTGGACTGATGTACACTATGGGACCTCTGAAAAAGATCATGAAAGCCTGTGCAGGTAGCTTGGTTTGATTTGTAAAATCTGAATGAAACACTTGGATTCTGAAAAATCAGTAAATCTTGTGTACAGTTGCAGACATTCAGGCAATTCCAGCAGGTTTTTTTTTTAGGGAATTAAAGATACAGTGACTCTTAAACTGAATGCAGAAGAAAAGCTCACTTTCTTATTTTACTCATTCTTATTCGTATTAAAGGTGTCCGTCAGGTGTAATGTTTTTACTCCAGGGAATACGGTTTTACCTGTCTTTTGAAGTGATGTATTTAAAGTAAAATGTTCCATGTAAGATGTCAACAAAATGTTATTTTTAAATGGAGTAATTAAGCTATAGAAATATGCCAGAACACAGTATAAATCCATGTTTGGTTTCTGCTGCTTGTATTCATCTGTGTGGAAACTGCTAAGTTTTGAAAAAGGCTCTGGGATGCTTGAGAAATTGTTACAAGATTCCCCAAGTTTTGTGATAATGAATTGATACGAGTTTTTATATTGTAGAAATAATTGTAAAAGGTGGTGACTTTAGACACGTTCAGACTAACAATTGTTTTTAAATGTAGCCCTGCAGACTGTTAGATGAGCATGCCTTGAAGCTGCAGTGTTTGGATCAGAAGTCTAAGCCGTGTCGCAGCAGTTGTGCCAGGCTTGCTTGTCAGAGTATTTTTCTGTTAGTTGCTTTTCATGACTGTATTCTAATAGTACATCTGTGCCTATATTTAGGTGGTTTTTCTTCATTCGCTGACCCTGACAGGCCGAGGGACTACTACTACTACTCAGGTTATTCAGGTAATTGTTCTTACCCCCTTACTTAAAAACTCAATTCAGCTTTACAAATGTGACATAATTTTTGCTAATGATAGAAAGCATAAAGAAGAGCTGACCGAATGCAAATTATATAGTATACAAAATATCCTGCATATACGTTTACTTGTCCATCAAATTGTCTGACTTTGTCTTACTTTTTCTACTTGGAAAAATGTGGTTGTGTTTTGTACAAGAAGCTTTAAATACTAAATTAAGTTTATGAATTTATAAAATGCTACCCTGGGGCAATATCATCCCTTTTGCAGAAGGTACAGCAAGGGGGAAATTGTCTACCAGAAGAATCCTTTTGAACCTTAGTAAATCTACTCTGATTTGGAAAACTCCCCTCTTCCTTTCTAGGATTTTCCCTTCACTCTGACAAGGAAATTCTACCTTTAAATACTTTTTATAAATCAAGCAATTGACATGCTAAAAGAAAAATAAAGAGGGAGGAGGGGGAAGGGGAAGCAAAAAACATTCTTCACCAGAAAAAAAATTAAAGCTGTCTTCACAGCTTAGGCACTGGAGTACTGGACACTCAGAACATAGCATGTTTTGATTCAATTCTTGTGCAGAACATCAGTTGTATGTGAAATATATAGTAATAGCAGGTGGAGGTCTTGTCTGGGAGAGGACAGGAGGAGCCAGCTGTGAGAAGGGCTGTGTGTTGGAGCGGAGTTAAGGGAGTTACACTAGTTATACACTAGTATAGCCTAGTGTATCTTATCACCTACAGTGATTTACACTCTTTATGAACCTGCTGTAAGAGCAGGATAAACATGAAGTGATAACTCCCTCAAATATCTGCCGGCGTGCAGTGGCTTGTGGCTTAAAGATGCTCTGAGAGGGAAGTTTCATGTCTTTAATAGCCCATGATGGATTCTTCCATGAATTTGTCAAAAGCTTTTTGAAACAGCATCAGCTTTAACGCCTACATCCCAAAAGAAGAATGTCATTGTTTACTTTCTGGTGAAGAATCTCATTTTTGTTTGGTTTGAACTTGCCAGCTATTAATTTAATTTGATGCATGTTAATTTCCCTCTGGGAAGGGAAACGAAACCTGCAGTCTTCATGTATCTTCTCAGTGTTCTTTATGGTTTTATAGACTTCTGTCCTATATTTTCCATCATCTTTTTTTTCTGGTTGAAAAGTTACAGCTTGCACAGTTGCTTATATGAAGACTTTCATATGTGTGATCATTCTTACTGTTCTGTTTAGTCATTCAGATTTTTTTAATAGACATTTACAAGCGAAATGTGCTTGCTCTGAGCCACAGTGAGCCAAAATTTTTGTTGCTTTCATTCTCCGTGATGGATTTTGTCTTCCATTATATACTTATGTTATTACTTTAATTTCCGTAAGTGGGAATATGAGCCCTTGAGTATTAGGGAAGTATTTATTTGTAATTCCTAGCCAAATATCTTGGCCTACTTTCCTCATGAAAGCAACAAGGGTTGTTGTAACTTAAAAGTGTATTTACCCAGGATTTCCATTATTTCAGTTCTCAAATTAAAAAAAAAAAAAAGTTTGATCTAAATGCCAATAAAAAAAAAAAAGATACTGTGAAATAAAATAAGATATGAAGATAGCAGACGTGTGGGGCATGAGCTACCTGTTTCCAACTGGCGTTCACAGGCCAGCTACAAATGTTCACCTAGCTGCAGTTTGTGTTCAGCTGCACTGCGCTGTGATCCGCGTTGACACGACCAAATCTACCTTCAGTATGCCAGTATAGGAGGGCGTGTGGAAACCCTAATGATTTATATTGGGAAAGGCAATTTAATTTGCTAATGAAGATAAGAACTTGCACTTGACATTTCAATTCTGTAATCTGTTGCAGCCGCTGTACAAACACCAGCTGCTCAGAGTGGGGGCGGGTGTGAAAGGCAGCCTTTGTGGAACAGGAACAGATTCTGACCTGCCCTTTGCTTTCCTTCGTTGCCAGCTCTTTCTAAACAGGGAAAAGCAAAGATATTTCATGTAGCGTATCTAGAGTGATAAGGAGCTACGTAGCACCCCAGAAGTTTTTAGTACACAAGCAAAAGGGAAGTCTGGTTGCATGTCTTGAGCAGTCCCCAGAGCAGCCATGCCAATTATCTTTCGTCCTACTCACGGGAGTCTTCATGGAAGAGTTAACCTTTTCTTCTTGTGATACGGTTATAAATTTGGCCATCTGTGAATTAAGAAACTCTCTCTGGTCTTGTAGCCTCACAGTACATATGCAGTACAACCTTACCTTGATTAATTGTTTATTTTTTGGTATTGCAGAATTGTTACTATCTGACTTTAAATATCAATTAAAATAAAAAAATAAATTGATTTATGAAACAGTACAAGGAAACAACTTTAGAAGGAAAAAAAGCATTTCAACTGTCATTTTAACGCATTTAGTAATTGGTGACTGAATTAGGTTTTCTCTAAATACAGTTCATGAATAAAATATTAGGATACTTATTTTGATTAATAGGAACACCTTGAGCATGTCGGTGTTACTGAATTGTTTCTCATTGTAAAATAAAAGATTGCAGCTTTGTCAGCACTTACAACTTGATGACAGTGTAAAACATCACTCTTACAAGATTTTACAGTAATAGAGTAAACTTAAAATATGACATCCTTCTTTCTTAGGTAGTACCAGGATTTTTATAGTCTTCCAGCACGCAGTTTTGAAGCCTCCAGGAAAAAAAAATATAGCTGAGAAGGCATTCATTCAGATTAACATAATGCAGAGGAGAATAAGGGAAATACATAAAGATTGCATCCAGAATGTGTATCTATATCAACTAAGTGGTATCCTGCAGTTGCTTTTATGTTTTTCTGCTAAAGTGTCTCTTAAATATAGCCAGTATGACTGAAAGGCTTTTCAAGCTTCTTTAAAAGTATGGCTAAGTCGTAGAGATTAAAAAATAGCAGATAATCTGAGAAATGGCAGAAGGTCAGGTTGCAGGAGGGTAGTACCAAGTCTTCACTGCAGTCTTATGAAAATTCCTCCCAATGTCAGTTCCTCTATGTTCCCAAAAGAAAGAATTTGACAAAGGGCAGAATTACTTTTTTTTTTTTTACTGTATCCATGTTTAATGTGCGTATGCTTATAGACATCCATATGCACCTGTATATATAAAATTCTTTACATCTTCACTTTGTAGTCTGTGCCAGTTCTTCCTTCACAGAAATTCCCCATGAAATCCATATAACTAGTGAGATAAACTTAAAAAAAATTTTTGAAACTTTTAAGAATGGTAATGCTGTGGTGCTTATTTGTAACAAGGAGATAAAGATGAAGATTCTTGCTATATCTTTGTTGTTCCTATTTTTCTTGCTCCAGTTACTGTAGTCTGGCTCCTAATCATATTTTTTCTTTCCCAAGTTAAACTATCTTGTAGAAACAGGTAGTGCAAAGATAATATCTGCTTTCACCCTCTCCCACTGAGTAGCACCGTTTATTGTCTTTATTTTGTTTTCATTTCTCAGACCGCTATAGGTATCCAGATGATCAGTACAGAACGCCGCGGAGCTATGACGACTATACAGGGGGGCTCACTGAAGAGGAGCAGCTTGAAAGGGCAGTGCTCAACAGCCTGAATGAGAGAGGTAAGAATTGCATTTTGTAATTCGAGCTATTGATCATATTGAGGCAGGGCGGGAGCATGGGGAAGAAGTTCATTAATTTCAGTATTTTGGACATTCCTTCAGAAATGACCAAAAGTTTCCTGGTAGAATTTTCAGAGTGCGGTGTGAGGATGCAGTGTCATTCTTCATGTAACTGCATTTATTAGTAACTGCTTACTGCTACTTGCTACTGCTATAGTAAAAGAAATGCTTGTGTAACAAACAAGCCTTAAGTAAACTAAGTTGCTGTGCCAAAAAAAGTCATTCTAAACAGTAATATGAAGCAGTATAACAGAAAAATTGATGCTGCTAGTATTTAAGCTTCCTATGTGCTCTTGTTTTCTATGTATATTTGAGGAGTAATGTAGTGATTTCTTACTCTTCACATTGTCCTCTTTCACCCAAAAGAAAGCTTGTATGGCAGCTAACTTGAAAGATGGAAAGCAAGTAATTCAGGAATAGAAATGCAGTTTGTTTTTAATTGCAATTCAACAGTTAAATTGATATAAAATATATTAATTAGGATATATTTCATTTTTCTATAGTGCAAGTGAGGTCAAAAGGGAAAGAAAAAGTTCTTGCATTGTAAAAGTTCTCAACTTCTGAAAACTCAGGCTTGAAGGAAAATATACCTAAAATAGGCCAACAGTATGCTCCTAGGGCATCACATGAAACATTTTTATATTTAAGTGATGAAACAAATTACAAAAATGAACACACACACTGTCTGGTATTGAGACTTTTAATCTAAAAAATTGCTTAATCTGCTGCATGTCAATATGTGACTTCAACCAAAGACTTTCAGTGCTCTTTAACAAGCTGAAAGGTTTATTTTAAATTTGAAACTGTAACATTAAGTCTTAATAAAAGTAACCTGAATGTCAGTTATCACTGTCACTTTTCTTCTTTTTTCACAATCTTTGCATTCTAACTTCCTGCATTAGGAAGAAGTTGCAATGACTCGTAGTCCACCTGCACTCCTCAAATGCTGTGCATTTTGATCTCTGCTCAGGGAAATAATGTACGGCACTGTTTTATGACTGTTAGACATATCAGGCAAAATATGGAAACAAATGGCTTGAGAAATCCTTGTCACTGGCTTTCACACCTTCTGTGATCCCGTTTGTTATGAGTTGTCATGTTATCTGAAAGATTTTTAAAAGGCAACAAATGAGGCAATGTTGTGATATGAAAAGACTTTTTCAGTTTGAAAAATTAACTCTTTTTAAAACAAATACAGATTTTTGCTTTGTTGCATCTGTTGTGAGAAGTCACCTTGGAGGCACTAGTGCAGTCTTTTAGGAAAATTGGTTTTAAAAGTATTTCTTCTAGTAGTCTTCGCTTTCATGTGCTCACCTTTATTCCTTCACACAATTTGGCTTTTAACTCTCCTTAAACATTGTGAAACTAGAAACTTTAAAAACCCACAAAATACACACTGTTTTCTACAGCAGAATTGTCACTGTAGACTGTTTAGAAATCAGAGTAATCTGAGCGGTTTCAAACTATACTGAAAATCTTAGAATTTGATGGCTTTGAAGGAACTTAAAACAGCACCTAGTTCCTCTGGCCTGTCAGCAAAAGTTAGTAAACTTGATAGTGTTCATGCTGTCTTAGGAATTTAAAAAATAAATAAAGTAATATCCATACTTTTTTTAAAACTATGGAGGAGAAACACAAACTCTGTTTGCTGTTTTTCCAAATGGTCGAGATAGGAGAGTCCTGCTCTGGTGGGTAGTTCTGTCTGTAACAGCTGAGTGCTGATGGCTTCTGAGTCGTTGTAGCATGGGCACCTAAGGGATGCATAGGGACTTTGGATGAATGACTTTGGATGTAGTTTTAAAACAATTTGCTCTTGTTTTGATGCTTTAAGTCACATTATAGAAGGAAAAACTGTAAATTATTTCTGGATTCTTAAGTGTCCAAAGATGTCATATTCTGAGCTCACTATATAAAGGATATGCATATAGGAGTTGGTATTACAATAAAAGAAAGTGATGATATTTTCACTGCCGTAAGATGAAGTCAGTTTGTAATAACAGTGACAAAACTGATACTATAAATAACTGGACAGTAAACATCTTGGACTTTCATACATCAGTATGGAACACCTGTGCCTTTTGTTTGTAGCCTTAAATAACTTACATGACTATAGGTAAGTGGTTTTTGTTTGCTTTTTGGAGTACCTTGCTGCATTTGGACAAAGAGAGATTTTTCAACTCCAAGAGGAAAGCTATTCTTATTTGGAGAATGCCCTTTGAAACCCGAGAGAGAATTTAAATAGCATCTCTAGCTAAGTATGTTTCGCTGGTAGATAACTGGCATGCCAGCTCACATTTTTAACTTCCATATGAGACAGCAGCATTGCTGATGTCTGTGGTCATGTTCGTTTTCAGTGCTAGTTAGTTTTTAAATTTTACAAATCAGTAAAGTGGGAAAAATATATCATGTTATTTGGTGCAATTAAGTTTCTGTAGATGATGTTTTCAGTGGTTTAGAGCAGTGCTTTAACTTTGTGCCTCTTTACTTACCATAGCACTTCAGCTTGGAAAAGACTTTAGAATTTTTTAAATGTTTCATAAGCTACTTAAATGTTAAGCTTACCTATGGACACGTCTTATTTCTAACATATAGTGATATAGAGTATGTAATTGATCTTACCTGCTTTAGAGTGACACAAAGAATGAGATGAAATTTCTTTGCTAATGAGCAAATAGAGAATTCTTCCTTGTCAGTATGAAAAAAACCTAGCTTGAGTGAGTACTGTCTTTGGAGCAGGACGTGATTTTCCTTGAAGCACAATATTTACTGTAGCTTGCAATTATATGAATGATGAAACAGATATTTAGCATGACTAAAAATTACATAAAATAATCTGAAACAGACAGCTAAATGGATGTAAACACAGGTACCAGAACCAAACTGTAGGGTACTCTTCCCCTACTCATCTTCTTCTCCAGCTGTGACATTTAAACCATCACAGGGGCTCTGTAGCTTGGCTGAAAGAAGTATAGCAGTAATTTTTTTTTCCTTAGTTGGACAAATACATTTTAATAGGGTTTTTGGGTCACAAAATGTGTCATTTGATTTGGAGTGTTGATCCATTCTAACAAATTGCTGTGTTAGTATCCTACTAAGCTATTAAAAGAATTGGTGGCATAGTCCAGAATTTCCTGGTATCACCTGTCCACAACTGAAAACTAATTTGTATTAAGACATGCAACAAGTTTAATCTGAGTAATTATTTTTTATATAATCTCATACATGGGTTATCTAAACCCAGCATAAAGGTACTGCGTTTCTGCTTAATCTACGGTCAGGCATTCCTGAAGTGCAATTTTATTTTTATGCAAAATCCTGAAAAAAAATCTTATAAATAATTGGTATCCAATGCAAGAAGAGAAGTTGCCAGGGTTGTATATGAGATATACCTGGGCATTGCTTCTAAGAGGCCATCGAACTATTGTAGTGACCCAATCTTGGTTACTTAAAGGAAATTTTATGTTCTTTCTATTGCCAGCTTCAGGAACTTTTGTTTCAAACAGGAAACAGTGTAAACAGCTTTAATTTTCTGTTTTTTTTTTTTTTTTTTAATTTTCATTCTTAGACCTCTGTATTGGTCACAAATTGCAGTAACCCTTCCCTTAGGTAACTAAGATAAGGGTATGATTTTTTTAAATTAAAAATTATGATATTTAAACTGTATGATTTTACTGTGAAGTGAAAATGTATAGCTTTCATTTTGGTATGAGCAGCCATCCGTAATGCAACCCAAGTATGCGGTAGCTCCGGTTTCCTGTATACTGTGCTCAGAAGAAATATGTTGGTTGGTGTGGGATGTGGGTTTGCATTTTTATGGTGGGCAGTGGGGTGTTTTTGTGAGCTAAACTTCCAAGTTTGTGTTTTTCAGTCTCAGTAGCGTTAAGAATCCCTCGTAAAGTCATGTCTCTGCACAAAGGAATTTTCCACTTAAGACTGAGTTTTTGAACACATAGGTGGTACTCTTTGCATTATGCAGTTAAAGTGAACTGCCTACAAGTAAATGGGCATCTATGGATAGTCCTCTTACACGTTACAGTGCAAATTTCTATGTATGCCTTTATTTTATTCTAATTTAAAATTAAAAAAAAAAGGTCAAAATGCTTGGATGGCTCACTAAGGACTAATCATAGATACATCTGCGATGCAGTTATGAAATATGTAGGCATCTGGCTTACCACTTCTCTGAATTTAAATTTAGATTTCCTATTTCGGCTTTCTTATATTGGCTTTTTATTAGGAGTCTATGAGATTTGCTAAATCCATGGAAGATTGCAAGAAACACTGCCTTGAAGGGCTAACTTCCTTTGCTCTTTAAGCAACAGACTGACAGTGACAGCGTAGTTCCTAGGTTCTGATTATTGCTCCAGAAGGTTTTATCACTTAAGAGTCTCAATAGTCATTAATTTTGTTTACTTAATATAATTTTTTTTAATACTGACACAAAATATTTATGTAGTTTTCTTCATGCTAAAAAGTATACAGAATGTCACTTTTTTCTGACTTCTTAAGTATCCAAAACTATTTTTGAAGGTGCTGTCAATGCAGCTTTGTTTTGGATGCTTGCCTTCGTGCAAGTTTGAACTTGACAAAGAAAATGAAAACAGCAGGAGAACGTTTTAATAAAGAAATAGTTAAATCTTTGTAGCTAGAAATGATTTCCTTACATTCATGCCACATCTTCTATCAAGCTTGTTCTACATATGGACATAGTCTGTTCGTGGTGTTTCCATCCAAGGCCCAGTGATACAAATGGGAAATTTTTTTATTGACTTCAGTGGTCTCTGGACTTTTTTTTTTTTGCTTTAGTAACTTGACCCTTTTTGTAAAGGAGCAAATGTTCCTTCCACAGTGGGTTTGGCAGGGTCACCTTGCTGGAGAGCAGGCACTTCTGCTGAACAGCTGTGGGCATAATTAGAAGGAGCTGTGTGGGGCTACATAAAAGCACTTCCTTCCACTCTGGAGAAAGTGGGAGCTGCTGCGGAGTGGCTGCCATCAGCACTGGTGTTTCCGTCCTTCCATCCGGGTTTCTGGGTCTCAGCATGGGAAAATGGACATTGTTTAGAGTTCCTGTGTTGTGTCTTTGTTAGGCATGCAGAAATACACTGAAAGAAAAACCAAGTTTTTTTCCAAATGTGATTTTAAGTGTATTAAAATTCTTAAGAACATTAACAAACTTAGTTTACCACTAAGAGCATCCCCAGTCTGAGGGCAGTGAGTAATCCTAATCTTGGGTTTACCCACTAATTTACTATTTTGTTAACTTTTGTTGTTACATCACTGGATTAATTCTGTAGACTGAGTGTAACTTGCACTTTGTTCATTGGGACCATCTTAAAAATGTTTTCAATCTTTTTCTGATGTCTGATTAGATAAATTAGTATTTTCTAGTAGCTTCAAGGAAAGTAGAAATCTCTTGTTGTTTTGTTGGCCAAAACCATGGCTACGTCCTTGCAGTCCTAAGAGCAACTGTGTTCTGGTTTGTGTCTCTTCCATATTTTTTCCATTTTTTTTCTACTATGAGTCTGTAGCTTGCACTTAAAATAAAATAAAAATCTATAATTATCTTATATACACATAATAATTACACACATCCCCTGCTGTTGTCAGCATGCAGCAGTAGGTTTTAGGATTGCACTTAAAAGGAGTATATGGGACAATTTTGTCTTTCATGCTCAATCTTCCTGAAGCTTGTGGAAACTCTTGAAAATCCTATTGCCTAACCTAAAACTAAGGCCATTACTTCGGGGAGCAGGAAAAATCAAGTGAGAGTTTGAGGTAATGTTTCTGTGGTGGGTACTAAAAGTAGAAATAAAACCCCACACGGTGATTTTCTCTTACTGTCTGATTTTTTTTCTTCCTTAAACCACACTTCATGCAGAGGAGAAAAATGCACACTTCGGACATTCTTCAATTTTTCATTACTACGCTGACAGGATGTCTTGTTTCAGATTGTTGCTACACCTGATGTTGTGCAGAGAGCAGTGTGCAGCTGAAGGCCACGCGGACGGGCGGCTGGTGCTGCCCGCTGAGGCTGGCTGGGCCGCGCAGCGTGGGCACCGTCTCCAGTGCTCCTGTGGAACCCCTGTGCTGCTCTGTGGGGCAGTCTGCTTGCTTTGCATTCCGCAGTGTCTTTGGCTTGAGGTTCCTGTGCCATATTCCAGGCTGTAGCTCTTATTTAGCTCTTGAATGACATAGCTAGGACTTCTAGTTCCTGTGATGTGGCGTATTCCTCCTCAAGTACTGTAGTGTCCATTGACACAGACCCAGGGGAGATCATTAGCCCTCCGTAACCCTAATTCCTACAAACGTTGCAGTTAACAGCTGTTTGCCACGGAGTTCTTCCTTTCTCACTTGCACAGATCTCAGTTGTAGGAAAGCAAAGATAAGCAGGTATAACGATCCTGAAGCCTTACAGAATGTAGATTTGGGTCACAGGATCATAGAATACCCCAAGTTGGAAGGGACCCGCAGGGATCCTCCAGTCCACCTCCTGGCTCCACACAGGGCCACCCAAAATTCTTCGCACCCTCAGTCTGAGAGCAGTGTGCAGGTGCTCCTTTAACTCTGGCAGCTTGGGGCCGGGACCACTGCCCTGGGCAGCCTGTTCCGTGCTCACCACCCCTGGTGAAGAACTGTTTTCCTAACACCAGCCTGACCCTCCTCTGACACAGCTCCCAAAGGGTATTTGAATGAGAATTAATTCTGGATTTCTTACTGTTTAATCCTTGTCTCGAGTTGAAGGGTTATAATCCTAAAATCCATGATGTATGGATTTGTTGCTGTGTCAGTTACAGCTTAGTTAAGGAATTAAACATCAGGAAGGTGTGAATTCTTGGGAATAAAATTTTCGTAGTACCTGAATTGTATTTACATACCTACATAGTTGTATGCATATATATATCTACATGTGTATGTATGCTTTTTATGAATAGTGTCTTGCCATTGCAAATTAACAAATTAACACATCTGTTCCTCCATTATGACTTACTGTTGGTATTTCTGGCCTATTGAGAGGTTGGTTTTTTGGTTTTTTTTGAGATGATTTGTCACACTGATGTTGCAGGTGGAATCTTCAGTGATGTGAGGTGGTTGCCCCATGCCTGTCAGTGTCTGAGAGGCGTTTGGGCAATGCCCTCAGTGGTATGCTTGAATTGTTGGTCAGCCCTGAAGTGGTCAGGCAGTTGGACTTGATCCTTGTAGATCCCTTTCAGCTGAGCTATCCCGATTCTAATTAACTTGAGGTCTTGCTTTCACCTATGTTCTTCCTATGGTGAACAGGAGTTGTCTTTGTATTAATAATGATCTGCAAATCTGTTTCTTTTAACTAGTAAAAATGGTCTCATGGCTCAGCATAAAGAATTCTGCAGTCTTTGCCAAACTGTTTTCCTGTGTACGATCAGGGTCAGGATGATGTGCTGTGGTGCTGAACTACAGTATGTATTTCACAGTAGATGAAAATGTTTAAGGTTACCAAAGCTTTGCCTGTTTTACACCAATACAGGTTTAGTTAAACTAGTTTCAATTACAGTCATTTTATTCCCCTTTCAGTCCTATCGCTGTAAATTTAAGTAACAAAACAATAAAAAATAAAAAATCACACAGTAAAAGTGTCTTCCATGCTCACAGAAGACAGTTGTAGCTCACAATACAATGATTGCTCAAACATGCTGCGCGAGGGTTAGTGCTGTGTCCCCATCTCTGCGCTCTGCCCGTTGTTGTGTCTGTCCTCCGCTGTCACTGCGGGCTTTGAAATGCTTTAAATGCCATCTTCAAACCCATTAGCCTTGAAGATTTGTGCTGATGTGCTGAAAAGATTGTGTTCTCTTGGTGCACGGGTGTGCCCTGCTTACCATTGCTGAATAGCGTGGCTTAGAACTATTTTGGTCAGGTAAGGATGTTACTTCATTGATACTTCTGTTGTAATATTAAAAAGTGTCAGAACTCCTTTGGGGAACGGGATAGTTAAAATATGTGCAGTTATCTATTCACTTTTATATTTAAACCTTCTCACTGAAACAACTTCAGTCATCTCCATGTTGTTTGATGTACAAAAATATCTTTTCTTGAAGATAAAGCTTTTCAAAATATATTGCTAGTCTTATTTTTGGGTCAGCAAAAATCTGTTTTCTTCAGTAAAACCTAACCACAGATGCTCTATAGAAAAATCCGCGTCTTTGTGAGAAGCCTTGGTATTTAATACAGTGTAATGGCAGAAAATAGTTTTTAAAAAATGCAAATGTTTTAATGGTGATGTAAAAAAAAAAAAAAATCAAATTCAGTATGACAGTGCAGTTTGCTGCTGTATGGTGCAGCCATCTGCAGGATTTAGGGTCTTGACTATATTACCCTTCAGACACTGAAATTCCTGTCTTTCAGCCATTAATGTTTATCCTCAGAGTATACTCATCAAAAGTCAAGATATAAAGAAAAGATGGAGCATTTTAATTGGCGTTGTTTTGTTGCCAAGGTTGCCCAGAGAGGTGGTGGATGCCCCATCCCTGCAGGCACTCGGGGTCAGGCGGGGCGGCTCTGAGCACCCTGACCTGGCTGTAGGTGTCCCCGTTCATTGCAGGGGAGCTGGACCAGATGGCCTTTCCAGGTCCCTTCCAACTCAATTGATTCTGTGATTCTATGAAATAAATGCAGTAAATGAACATTCAGCTCAGCTGAATCCTTTTTGTTAATGAAACCCATTCTGCCTGTGCTGTATATTAACTGATTTTTTTTAGATAATGAGATTGCTCTCGGATATAAAGTAAAAAGTAAAATTGACAAGCAGTTTGACCTGTGCTGAGCTGTAGGGTTTCCAGCACGCATTATGTGCTGTTCTGAACAACTTTTTTCTAATGTCCATCTGCAGTTGCTGCCGTGCATGTATATTTATAATTTTCACAGTATTAAGATAAGCTGTTGAAGTGCATTGAAAATGAGATGGCATTAGTTCATCCCTTAAATTTGATGAACTTGGTAGCATGGCATGCTGTTCTGCAGTGGGGAGGTATGCACCTAGCTGGTAGCTGATGATAAGTTCCAGGCAGTTCATGTAACGTTTGTCAAATAGTGACGCAGCCTTTCCAGAAGCAGAGTAACAGCTTAAAGTTATTTTCAGATTTGTCTCTAGTAGTTAAAACAGAGACAAACTGAAGATGAAATACTAAAATATGCATTAAATTAATTTTCTGTGCATTAATGAATTTTAAAAATACTTTGAAACAACGCACCTCATGTTATAAACACTGATGCTGTTGTTGCTGCCTACCAGCGCTCCAGCAGCCGCAGTTCTCTCTGGCTGTGTTTTCCGAGAGCTTGGTTACATGGTAAGCACAACAGAAATCCTGACCATGTTCTGATACTTTCACAAAATACTCCAGTGGGTACTCTACAAATTGAAGCGCTCTTGTAAGTGAATAAGAAACTAAAAGAACCCCTTTGTACCTCAGGCTTCCTGGTCCAATGTGAGACCCTCAGTTGGGCTGTCCATGACCACAGCCTTTTAATTGTTCCTTGCAGAATTCGGAGCAGTTGCTCTGCTCTGTTTTCTCTTACAGTGCCAGAGCAGAGAACCTCCCTTCAGTCTTGGTGTGATATTTCTGCTCACCTTGACTTACAGGTCTCTCCAGCTGACATGCCAAGTGTGGCTTACTTCCAAAATTGCTTGCTGCCAACTGAAGATGGGAGCTGTATGTGCATCTGGCACGGGTCAGCATGTTGGACTGCTATTCTATAAGCAAAGACAGAAGTTTATTTTGCCAGAAGTAGCCGTTGAGGATGTCTAAATATCTTAACAATCTGGAGTTTACTGTATGAAGTAGGGATTGTGAAAGATGTGCACTCGCAAGTAGTTACTGGGTAGTACTTACTACTGGGTAGTAGTTACTTCAAGCATAGTTAATGCTTGCTAGACTTCTGGGTGTGGGAGTGCTTCTGGTGGTGGTTTCCATTTCAGTGTCTTAAGAGCAGTTGTTGGAAATGGATTGTCCTGAAACCATTGGAACTGGAAACATTCAACTCCTCATTTCCTGTGTATTGTGCAGTTTTGGATTACAGGGTATATGTGCATTTTTTCAAATTACAGAACAAAATAACGATTGTTTTTCATTGTCTTGCAGATTTTGGTGGAGCAACATACAATAATGAGCGGCGACCCTATGGTTTTTGGTTTCCTCCGGAGCAGCATTCAGAAGAGGAAATGAGAAGGCAGAGGCTTCGTAGGTTTTGGAGACAATGAAATTGGCAGATGTTGATGTAAATTGTAAAGTGCTATTCAGAATTACCAAAATATTTGCAGTTTTATTTATTTCTTTTCTTTTTTTCTTTTTTACTATCATTTGCAAAACTGCAAAAGCTTTTGTGGGTTTAGGCTCAAAATTGGAACTTGCACAAGAAGTGAAATGAGAATCAAAATGTGATCTTTGTCACTCTCCATTTTGATGCATCTTACATATGGAAAAAGATCGGTTTAACCAAACTTTTTTCCATGAAGTTCTTTTGTGTAGCTTCAAGAGTTGCTTGGCTCTTTGACTGCTGGTATTCTCAGATAACAGGTTTTCTTCATCCGTCTCAGGAAAAAAAAAACACAAACTTGTAAAATTACATTTGTAAACTATGCAACTCTTTCTGACATATTTTGCGTTCGTGATGACCAACCCTTCTGGGGTTGGCATGTGAACTGTCACTTGAAAGGACCGCTTTGAGGACAGCCACTGGCTCGTCGGAGTCTCGCCTTAAGCTTTTCAACAGTTTTGTGACCTATGTGAAAAATAATTGCAGCTGTTGTTACCCTAAGGAGTTATTTAATAGAAACTTTATTGTCGCAGTCTTCCTTAAAACATGCCACTTAGTGTAGAGCTAGTGTCATGAAAGAGTTCACTGCTTACCATCCTAAAACCAATCCTAATGTTTATGTTAATTTTTTTTTTTTTTAATGCTTTCCTTTACAGAGTTGAAGTAAGTTGTTAGGAATCTTATGGAAAGGGAGAAGGATAAGCCATACAAAGAACATATTTATTAGTTAACTTATGCTTTTTAGAAACAATTATTTTCATTTTTAAGAAGGTTTGGAAATTGTATTGTGTATATGCTGTTTATGGAGCTGTGGCAATTCTGCTGTTTCCCTGTATGCATCTCATTTGAGGTCCTGTAGGCAGTGGTAAGAGTTTGCAGGCTTGTGGAGATCTTGCCTTAATGTAGTTTATCACAAATTCTTCATTACCTAGCAATCACTTCTTGACTTCAGAGTAGCTGACAAGCAGACCAGAGGGCTGGGCTGTCCTTTGGACAGGCCGTCTGTTTGCTGCCTGTCCCGTGGTGGCTGCCCTGCTTGTGGCACATCTGCCTCCAGTACTGGTAACTAACAAACCTGAAGCTTTTTCTGAGCGTCATTCTGAAAAACCATTCATTGCCTAGACTGACTGTCCTTCTTTCTGGAAAAAATTCTTCTCAAAGTTACTCCCCTAACTGTTCTGAGACCTGAAGAGGTGTGATTGAACAAGAATAACTTTTGTCTTCTGGCACAGGATTGTTTGAATCTCCTCAGCACTCATTTAGTATGGTGCTAGGGTGAGCAATTTAATGATGTATTTTCCAAGACGTGTGGTCACCAACCTGTGCCTTATGAAGTCTGCCTCTCCGTGAAGTTACAGTGTGAGTGTAAAACTGCTGTATTTTTCATACAGAAAATAAAAAAGAAACTGAATTTGTGATACGTTGCTCATTAAATACAGTATAACTTCTGGTTTTAATGTATGTGGAAGAAGCTTTTGTTCACTGAAAAATGCGTAAGCCGTTCTCTCTCTTCTGTGCCATTCTCGCTTTGCCCACCCTCCTGGCACCTGTAGGTGGTGGGATGCCCGGGAGCAGCACGCTGTCCTTAGGCTGGCTGTGGGATTTGGGGCTCTGAGAGCCATGAATGCAGGGTGATGTCCTTGTGAAGGTAATACAGAAACACCGCTGGTATTATGCACAGTGTTTTCTGACAGATTCTAAAACAGTGGATAAGTAATAATAAATTTGTGTGTTCTTGGTCTCTTTTTTTTTTTCCAGTATGTGTCTTGGTTGTTTCCAGTATATTCAGTGGCCACAGAATCAAACAGCAGATACCCATACTTGATAGTAGGCTAACTTTTCTATGATTTCTACAATTAAATGTAAGAAAATGCATAGAGTTTGCATTTTTGCTCAGTGTGTAATAACTATTCTATGTATGTGTAAAGAAGGAAGTAGCAGCACTCGTTCCCCAAACAAAACGTGCTGGTCAAAAGCTTGTGCAATTTACTGTTCAACTGTTGTTTTAATTAAAAGCACTGGACTTCTAGTAAGTTGAGAGAAGAAAAAATAAAATCGAGAACATGATTACAACCACATGAGGAGTAACACAGGAAGTTCCTCGTGCGTAACGTTTTGTCAAGTATTTGCCATTAAATTCTTACCAAAACTCTCCATACTAACAGTTGTTCAGCTGTTTTCACTTCTTCATATAAAAAGTTGAAATAATTTTTTTTTTTTTTTTTACATTTCAAACTGTTTTTCATTACAGTAATTAAGGCATCTATTTCAAATAGAACTGCCATCATATGGTTAGAAATGAAGACCTGTGATACTGAGGGGGCAGATCATTGTCATCGGGGCTAATTCTGCTGCTTCTGAAGTTAGTGGAAGTTGGGGATTGTGTTACTGGGAAGTTCCAGTGTTTACAGTACATCAGAAATTTTAGCAGAGTGTTTCCTTAGTGGGGTTACCATGCATTTAGATTGGTAGATGCAAGTCACCGGTGAATTCCTAGCCTATGTTGTGTTCCACTGTCTCTTCAGGGACAGAAATTCAGGGCAGTGTATGTAAATGGGAATTTCCACATTGAATATTTTCTGACTGTGTAGTGGCTGACAAACTCCATACAAAATAAGGATTAAAAAAAGAGTAGTTCTGATTAAAAAGCAAACAAAAACAACATAAAACCACAACCAAACACCAACAGCAAACAAAACAAACCACCAGCTCTTCAACACGTGAAGTTTGATTGCTTTGTTTCAGGAGCTATGACTTCTTGTGAATGCTTCACGCTTTGTCTGAACTCAGTGACCAGTTACCATGCAAGAAATTCCACCCCCTTAATTAATCCTAATCAGCAGGCTTCTGAGCAGGCCCATTCCAGAAACTGAGTGGTTGCATGACCTAACGCTTCGCTGCTTATAAACATGGGTCTGTTGCTGGCCAGAATTAAGATGCGGTTAAAGAGCAGTGTGATGGACTTCTAAAGTTCTTTTCCCACTTCTGTTTTGTCTTTAAGCAAACGTAAATTATATATTCAAGCGTGAGATTTTTTTCCTGGCAGTACCGCTTCTTCTAGAGTTGAAGCGCCCTAAAAAATACTGACAAAATGGTTTGTGTGCATCACTGCAGCAGGAGGGATTGTGCTAGGTGAGGGCCAGGTAATATTGTTCTCTGTGCAGACTGCAAATGAGATCAAAATCTGTCCTGCTTCCCTTCAGATGACATCACCTCACATCAGGGTAAGTAAACATTGACAACTTTCAGCTCTCTGTGGTAGAGCTGTTCATAAAGGAAGCTTGCTCTTTCTGAAGGGTATAAATCCGGTGTCTTGTATCTCACATACGTTAACTCAGAGCTGAGAGAATTGGAGAATGACAGCTTTCCCCCCCGTTCCCTACTGCTTGTATTCACCTGTGTGCTCAGAAGGTTAAAGCAATGGGTTAGTAAAAGACTAGATGGAGTATGCACATGGTAGCAGTCTTCTGCTACATGAGAACAGAGGTAAGTTCATCTCTTTTGTTCACTTGGAAGAAAAATGTAATTTGCAGCAAGATGAATGTAAGCAAAGGATTTCTAACTAGTGAAGCTTGGTAATAAGCTGACATTCTGCAATTTCCTTCTTCAGCCTTTTTGGAGCAGATTAGACAAATATCTTGAGTTTAATATTTCCTGTTTACTTGCTCTTGCATTATTGGAGGGTGTTGGATTGTGTTAGGTCCTTCAACAAATTATTCATTGCAGCAATCATTGAGGAACTATTGGTGGGAAGGCTACTTCTATGAATCCAGCAGTTGGTATTTTCCTTAGGTATGTAGCAATTTAAGGAATGGTTCCTAAATCCGTACAATATTAATAAGCATGGAGTGACCTTTTTGCTGATTCCTTAAAATCAGTTCAAGTGGATACATACACACTTTTGCATCCAAGGGGGCTGTTTTATAGTTAACAGGTGGGTCGTGTTGTTCCTAATGAGCTAAATTCAGCTGTCCTGTTAACAGCACAACCCTTCTGGTTTGGTAAGGTTTTGTTCATTCGCAGTAGAGCAGAGTGTAATTCAGCAGTGTCCGACAGACTCTTTGGAATGAGCAGTGCGCACGGGTCAGCCTTCCCACTTTCATTCTGGCCAGCAGCAAAGAGCTCAGGCCGGAGTGGCCTTCGTGGGAAAACTGCTTAAGAATGAGTATCTAAATCAGCGACATCTGTAATCACTGCGTGGAAGGCTAAGTTGTGTGAAAGATCTCGCTTTTCTGTGTTGCACTATTTTATTTTACCAAGCTGAACATGATGTAGTTTTGGTGCTTGAGTACTTTATTGTAAATCTTTCTATGAGCTACTAGGTAACAGCATACAGTGGTGGCTATCTGCTTTGCAGCCCTGAACAGGGGAGTTTATTAGTGTGGTACTGAGTCAATTTCTTTAGAAATCAGTAAGAATTTTTCTTCTGCATGTTCTGTAGTTCTGCTTCACTGCATCTGTGGAAAACAAAATGTTTAACTTCACATCCTGTGAGCTCAGAGCTGTCTCCTTCTGAGAAGCAGCCCAGCACTGTGCTGGGTGGAAGGTGAGATTTGCTCTGAGGTGTTTCCAGATGCTGCAGGCTATCTCCATTGTGCTGAGGAACCATGTGTTTACATAAATTCCAGAATGGTGTGGAGCTCTTTTTCCATCTAACACCTATAAAATTTCACCTCTAATTGAACTTCCAATGCCTTCTGGAACATCGGGATGACACGGCTGGAGAAGTACGAGCCCCGAGCGGTACCTGTCTGACTGCTGCTGACCATTTCCCTCACCTTCCTGGCTTCCCAGCTGGTCATGGTGAGCAGAACTTCCAATGCTTACTGTTTTTAAATACTGATTTCTAAAATAGTACCAGTTCTGAAAGAGATCCCCATTTTGATGAAGTAATTCCTTTACTTGCTGAAGTTTTCACCAAAGCAGTTGTGTCAAAGTGTTCAGCATTTCAGGGGCAAGGCACATCAGCTCTTTCCTGTCTGGCTGCTCCTCTTCACAACTTGATTTTGAGTAATCCTTTTTCTTGCAAACAACTGCTCCCTGTTACTTTTCATTGACTCATCTTCCCTGTGGTCTTGAATGCTTTTTTTCTTTCTTGCCCAGACAGATGATTCCAGAGGGCACGTAAAGCATTAAGCAGAAGTCCTCATGTGCAGCCTTTCTTTAAGAATGGCAGAGTGAATGCAATTAAAAGTTATTTAAGGATTGCTTGTGCAAGACCTTACGAGGCCAGGCTTCAGTCTGTGGAGTGATCTCATTTACAGTGGCCTGTCTGGAACACCAGGAAGAAAATTCCCCAGATGGACATGGTTTGTTTCCTGAATTTGGAGCTCGGCCATACTTAAAGAATTGATGAGGGTCGATATGTTCTCATGTGCTGTGCTAGGGAGCGTGTGTGGTCATTGCAAACTGGCTGTCTCCAGCTGGGTGGTGGGAGAAGTCCTGAGATCAGCCTCTGTTCTTTCCTCAATTATGACTGTACTTTAAAGCTTTAGGGACATCCTTTTCAAAAAAGGAAACAAAAATTGGATTGATGGGTAAGAGGCAAGCCCATCAACTTGCACCCCTCCTGTTTTGTGAATGTACCTTAAACACAGACAAAACCCAGGTAGGCTACAAGACTTGAGCATTGCTTTGACTGTTCTAATACTTCTTGTTGTTGTTGTTTCATTGGTGCACATGAACCAGACAAAGTAGGAAAAAGTTGTTTAGGGTTAATGGTTTACCCTGGAAGAATTCCTGGAACAGCTTCCCCTAAATTTGTTGCATGTAATAATGTGGTTCTGAGAGTGAGTCTTTAAGCAGTTTTCTGATCAGGGAATACTCTGCTGTTGCCCCTCTCCCTCTCACTGGATGAAGGTTTATCGGCTGTTGCTGCCAGTAAGAGCTCGGTGAGGTCTGCAGGAAGGGAGAACCGCCCACATCAGTCTCCTCCCCAGGAGCAAGTTCTGTAAGGTAACCTCACTGGCACTTCTGCACATAGTTAATACTAAATTCAATAGGAATTTACATAAACTTATTTATTTATTTATTCCCCATATTTATTGGACTGGGGCTTCAGTCCAAATGGAATCTTGTTCCAAATGGAGAAAGCACCCAAAGGCATTTTAAAAGTAAAGCAGCGTATGTGAAGCACATTCCCCATTCCCTGTGCTATCTTTCATTTTATTTTTTTTTTTTTTTGCTTTCAGCATCTCTTTTTTTCTGAAGGTTTCAACGTTGTAATTTTGCCTGGTCAAAGGGATAAAACGAAGTGGCTCAGAAAGCTGTTTCTAGCAATCCAGGTACTGTGGCTGGACGGGCTGTAACTCCTAGGTGCCGGACAGCCTGTGGCACGGGGCAGTCCCGCTGCGGGGCTGCTGGAGCAGGCAGGCCGCAGGGACGGCCTCTGGGGGGAGGCCAGAGGTGCCCTGTGCTGGACGTGGCCTTCCTGCCGGACCGCAGGACACAACCTCACCTGTCCCAGGCTGGTGGTGCCTCTGAGAGTGCGTTTAAGGAAGGGCAGAAAACACTGAGGCATACCCCCAAAAGGGACTGCGGCCCATGGAAGACCCGCTCCTCACCCCAGAGATGGAGGAACCTGGGAGGGAAAGCTCTCCTTGTGCCTCTGGGGCTCTGAACTGCTAATTGCAGGGCAGTTCCTCCTGAATGGCTGTAATGCCAACAACCTGAGAGCAGCACAATTTTCGGGGTAACTATTAATATCTGACAGCTGTGCAGGAAAATACTTGCTTCTCTGTGGGGCCTAAACAAGATCCAAAGCCCTTGAATGCAACAATACTGAATGCAACATTACTATAAGGACTAGCATGTTATTGCCTTAGAAGCATTTTAACTCTTAAGAAAAGTTTCAACTATACCCTTTTAATTAATAATTAGATCCCATAGGAATAATTTACCTAATTATTTTCTCTGTACTGTCACTGGACAACTGATTGCAGAATTGGAGTACATCTACTTTGTAACATGGTCTGTCTTATTTGCTTCATAATATTAAGCAATTTATCTGCAGCTTCATTTTGAATTAGGTCTGATATTTGACAAATGCCTCAGCCAGCTAAACGTGAGACAGGAGCCTGCCTGGCTACTACTTCTAAGCTAGCAGCAGCAGCTTAAGTAGACACCTCCAATATAGCATGCTTTTATGGAAAACAGGAAAACATAACTGACACGGGTGCAAAAACTGCATGAAAATACTTGTAGCAAAATGAATGCCCTTCTCCAGGGAGTGTCTAACCTGAAAGGAGGCTGCAGGTGAGTAACAGAGGAGGTGGTGAGTGCTGCCGGGAACATCTTGTGAGACCTCAACGTGGAATCCTCTAAATCCAGGGAAGAAACGGGGATCTCATTTGAGAAAAACAAGCAGGGTATTCAGCCGCCGCTGGACATAAGCTGAAACCACTAACTCTGTGGTTTTAGATTAGACCTTGGAATTCCAGGTTGCACACCTTACAGGCAGGTGCCTAAGACACGGTGCTCTCCTTTCCATGCTGCTTTCTTCTCACAGGAACGAGCCCTGAAGTTCCTCAGCACCTTGGAGAGTCACAGCCCTGGTTTTCGCTTCTCAGCCAGAAAGCTGGTGTTCTGCATGGGGGATGCCATCTGATGCAGGAGAGGAAAAATTAGTCCCTCCCCCCCAAAAATACTGTAAGCCATGCCAGATTTGAAGGGAAGAACATATGGCTGTGGTCACGGAGCAGTAAACAGAGTTGTGTGCCAGTGGACAGCCAGGATCCAAAAGGGAAATGCTTCCCATGACAGGTGGGTATGGGGATGTGCCCCAGGAAGGCTCCCTTTCCAAGGTGAAGGGGCAGGAGAGCTGATCACCACACCAGCACAGCAGATCAACGTGGCTTGGGTGGTTTTGTCAGAAAGGAATTGCAGTCTGATGTTCTTACGCTTGAATGGAGCTACTCTGACTTTTATTTTCTCTCTGGCTGAGACCAGAATTTCTGCTTTTTCTGCTTTTTGAGTTTGTCTATCCAAATTCTAAGCTGGCTGATCAGATGATTGTGGTGGCTTCAGAGGGAGTTTTCCTTCAATGAGGACTTTTTAGATGTGCATCTCAGTCTGTTTGAAAATCCTTCTGTTTGTGTTCTCTTAGTGAACACATTGAAATTAAAAGTGCTGGAAAAACATTTATCCCATCCTAGTAAAAATTATCTTGTTTAAGTGTAGAGTACTTGTGGTCCTCCTGCACCAGGTGAATTGTCCATGTGCAATCAGTGAGTTTTCAGTACTTTCACCAGAACACAGATACGCATTTTTCTGGTTTTAGAGCTGGATGAAGTAAGTATAGATGCTTGGTTTTTTCAGAAAGTGATTAGTGCTTAAACTTATAAATTTTTTAATAATCTATGCTTTCAATAATTAAAAGCAAATCTAGAGCTATGATTCCATGACACTCTGAAAGGTGAAGAATTTTCCTGTGGTGTATTTCCAACAAAAAAAAAAAGAAAAGAAAAGAAAAAAAGGGGGGGAGGACCACCACCCTCCCACCGCCAACAATTTATTAGCTTCAGGTTTAGACCCTTGTCTAAATTGTGCAAATGCTTCCTCTATTCCCCACACAAGTTCACTCATTTTATCACCATGCTACAATTTCTTTCAATTCGTATTAGCAACTGCTTTGTCGTCTTCTGCTGCTTGGATTGGAGCTTAATGATTTAACTTACCTCCTTTTAGAAATTAATCACAAATATAAATATAGCTTTTCAAGGATTCATTATCTCATCTAATTTTATTTTCTTACATAATCTGCTGTCAGGCGGATTTGCAACTTATTGTTGCTCATGAAAGCTCAATTAACAGTTCTTTCACAGTTTTGTTCAGTACTGCAACAGTAAAAGACTTTGATCTTCATTGCTTTTATTATGTGTAATCGTGTTTTTAACAATTCTGTTTTCCCTTCCCTCAGAAACAGCGTGGGCAAGTTTCTTTAGCTTAAGAAATTCAGCCATGGGGCTTTAAGACATTTGTGTTTGCACATCTGTACCTATGTATTTTTTAAGAGACAATTATTTATAATATGCCATATAAATGCATATATTCCTTCTGTTCTAAATGCCACTTCTAACAGGAAATCCACTGTCTTGCATAATCACGTACTGGTTCCTTGGTATTCCAGACTTAATTCAGCCCTCCAAGTTCAGCTTGTTACCTGTATGTATGTTATGGTAGTGGACTCCAGTGTGACAGAGCTTCATTTTTTCTTCTTTTTTCTTTTTTTTCCTTTTTTTTCTTTGAAATTAAGTAGTTTACACTGGATTTTACTATCTGTAGATATATGCACATGCGTGGATGAGACTGAATAGATGCATCTTTCCACCTTACGTATCCATTCAAGCCAAAAGAGCAGAGCTGCACACTTTAAAATACATTTACATACTAAATACTGTTTAGATCTTTAGCATGTTTTCCTTATGCAAGCATCACTCTAACAATTGATTCGTTTCACTTGTTAATCGTGCTTCAGGCATACCTGACATCTACTGATTTTTTTCCTCTGCTCCTGTCCTTCTTTAAGAGTCCCTGACAAGGGAGCTGATGCAAACTGCAATTCAGGCATCACTGTTGTTAGCCAGAAACTGTATTCGTTAGCGAAAAACTGACAGGTTCCCCGCTGCCCCTGGCACTCAATGAACGGTGCTGATCTGAAGTCTTCTAAGCAGCTTCCAGGTGACGTAAGGGACTGTCCACCTCCCTGATCACCAGATCCAGTGTGCTGGAAGGAACAATGAAAGAACTTGATAACTGTGCAAAAAATAGGTAAATTATGTTATTTTTTTCCCTTAATTGCTTTCAATTGTCCATTTTTTGTGATCTCAGGTTGGAGTAAACTTCCTGTGCTGGAGAAAATCTCTCATCTCAGAAGTCTAGAACCAGATTGTGTTTTTCTAGTACTTATCAAGCTGAAGAAATGAATAATCCAGGTGGATTTTAAATTATGCTCTTCAGTCTAAACTGCCTCTAAAAATGACTAGAGGACATCACTGAAAAGACCTGGACTTCTAATTCATAGAAACATGGAATTGTTTGGTTTGGAAGAGGCCTTGAAGATCAAGTTCCAACCCCCCTGCCATGGGCAGGGATACCTTCCAGTGTATCAGGTTCCTCATAGCCCCATCCAGCCTGGCTTGAACACCTCCAGGGAATGGGGCAACAGCTTCCCTGATATTTGTTAGCTTGCTTTTCCTTCAGAGCTGAAATGTTTGAACCTTTGGAACACAAAAGCTGTAGGACAGAAATGTGTATATACAATGTTCATGGGCCCAGACACTTACCATCAAAAAAGAATATCCTATCCAAAGGCTTCTCCAGTTCATTGGGCAGGGAGGAATGGACTGATCTTGGCTGTGAACTGCTACTGCTTGGGCTGGGGCCTCACATACCGCGCATCTGCTTATGTATGGTTGTATTTCTTCTTCAGAGAGTGGAGTCATTGGTAAGGGAGCAGCGCTGGACAACCAGTATGACTTATCATTTCGGCTGGCGTAGTAACAAACTTGGTTGATATTACAGTAAGCAAAAGGCATGGTATTAAAAACAGGAAGACAAGATCCTGCCAGACCTGAAAATAACAATAATTTTAAAAAAAGGATGAAAATTACTTCTTTCCAGGTAAGTTGATGATAAACTTCTCTGGCCAATGTTGCTGCAAAACTACAGGTCTTGACAGGAGTTATGTAATTCACGCATCTTAAACTTCCCGTGCCCCTTACAAAAATGGCTGATTAAAAAAAGTTTGTTTACAGTAAAACTAATCAGCAAGTACCTTCATTTGGTCAATAACATTTAATGGTGTCACAATCCAGTATTCAAACATGATGCACACTGTCACTATGGGAAACAGGTAAGATAAATTTCTTAGCTGAGACAATGCTTGAACAATAAATTGGGCAGGAGGGGGAGGCTGGTTTAAAAGGAGATTAGACTGTAAAGCATGACAAACCCTTGCTACCAGTGCATTAAGCTGAAATCTCAGCAGTTGTTCTACTGTATTCCAGAAGTTTTGCAGACTCTCAAAGTGAAATTCTCTTGGAATTGAATTAAGAAGAGTTTTGTGATGACCCACTTAGTTAACATTGCAGGTATGTTCTGCCTTGAACTTTGTACATGAGGCATTATTTCTGTAATGTCCCTAAACCCTCAGGTCATCTTTAAAGACATGATGTTTCTATACAGAAGCCAATTCTGTTTATCACTGATAATATTCTACACCAGTAATAATATGGGATCTGAAGTAGCCTGAGTATGGAAAATGCCTGTGAAAAGAACACACTGGTCACAGGGAACAAGGGCTCTATTTTATTTGGCTCGTATTTTCACTGTTGTTATAAGACATTCTGTTACCAACTGTGGTTATCCTGGGGAATGCCAAACATATAATAGTGAAAACATTTCAAAATGACACTGCTGTAGTAACTTTTTTCTATTACTCTTTTAAACCTGCGTGACCTGCTGTAGGGAACCTGCTTAAGCAGGAGGGTTGGACTCAACGATCTCTTGAGGGTCCCTTCCAGCCCCTGCAATTCTGTGATGCACCGTTCTGTTTTGCCAGTGAGGACCGTGATCCTTCCTCCTAGTAGATTTCGATGCCTCTTTCATAGCAAGATGATGATAATTTAGAAAATTACTTCTATGCAAACTGCAGCCCCATCAGTTTTTTAGGTTTATTTAGACAGTTAACTCTAGTCAGAAATGTATATATAGAAGAAAGGACTCAAAGCACCACAAAGAGCTGTCTTTGGGAGACATTTGTCTCCTTTTCAAAGGCAAATAAATTAAAAAATTGACTCTCAAAAGCACAAAATTCTGCTGTATGTGATGCATAATTTTATTTGTAAACATTATTCATGCTATCCAACTATAACCATCTAAGTTAAGCAGCTATTTTTCCCAAGTTGCCTCTACGGTAAAAGGGAGCAACATCCTCCAGGGAGTAATTTCAGAGTGCCAAATGAGATCCCTGATCTAAGAGAATCTCTGCAGTGAGTTCAAAGACAGCCCAAAATGATGAGCCAGGATGGGTGAAGCAAACCACCACTATTTTGGAAATTATCCTTGTATTCTAGAAAACAATTAATTGATTCTTTACTGCGCTCCATTTGACTTGTCTTTCATTGTATAGATCCCACCATATTAGACAGCACCCAGAGAGAAATTACCATATACTACAATACATACCAAGATCTTGATTATGAGCTTTCTCTTGTCCTTCCAGGTACAGCAGGCTATAGCCAGTCCATAATTTTGGCATTCCCTGTGGACAAAGTGGTTCTCTGTCTGACTGACTGTGAAGGACGAGTAAGAATCCACTTGAAGATCTAATATGGGGGCCCGGTGGTCCTGGGATACCGGTCTGGCCAGGTGGACCTTATTGTACATGGGAGAAAAGGTAAAGTAAATTTACTTGCAGGAACACGTAGCCAGTGGGAATGTTCCTCTTCTACTGTATTTTAGCGTTCAACAAGAGGTTTCTGACCGAATCTATAATACTAACTTCAGAGATTGTCATGGGCAATAAAGACACCAGTAGACTCACGTTATCCTTGCTATCAGAGAGAAATGAACTAAATTGTCAGTGAATGTTTCACAGCTGGCTTTCCTGTTGTGCCTCTGTCCTGTGCTGCATGGATATTTGCCCATTAAAAAATGATCTGAGGTGGGCAGTGATCTTCCAGACTTAGTCACAAGTGTGACTTTGTCTGGACTGAATTTTAATCCCTGCAATAACAGTCAATGTCCTTTCCTCACATGTTAAACCAATAATTTATTAAGCAGCAGTGACAGCTGAAATACGATTTTAATTACTTGGACAATTGCACTAGTAGCCCTGACTCAGAAATGCATACTTATTGATACATATGTGTGGTTAATTGCCTGGTTGATCAAAGATGTAGAGAGAAATTTTCTTTCAAGGAGCATTTTTTGGGTTATGATAATAATAACATATGTCACCAGCAGTGCTTGAACTGAGGGAGAAAGAAGAGTCATGGTATCTCAAACTAGAGGTGAATGCATCCGTGTGTGAAGCTGGGGAGTAAGGAGAACTTAGCCTATGCATCCTGCACGTCTCCCCCTAACAGGCCACATGATTAGGTAGTTGCAGGAATGGCACTGACAGGAAATCAAAATCTTGTTGAGTTGCAACTCCTGCTGCAACTCCTGTTGAGTACTTTGAAGGTTTTCTGTATCGGAGCCACCTCTATTCAAAAAACATCAGTGAAGTTATTTTCAAAATGATCTTGTGGTATCTGCTTATCCTATCCCATGGTGGCAAATGGGCAAGAAAAAGCAACCATTCTTACCTTGTGGGCCAGCATATCCTTGCTCTCCTACGTGCCCTTGGTCACCTGGTGGTCCAGGTGCCCCTGGTAAGCCATCGTGACCTGGCAGGCCGCATGACCCTTCTTCACCTTTTCTTCCTAGATAAATGTAAAACATGCCCTCTCCCTTAATACAGCTGCATTTAATTTTTGTGTAGTGCCCAAACATTCACAGCATGCAAAGGGCCAGCCAGCAGAACTGACACCACCAAGAAACAACAACTAAGGAACAGAGAGGTGCAGAGCTACTGTCTGCTGGGAATTCTCTTTACGCCTTCTTCTCCTGGTAGCTGCAGTAGTAGCTCAGAGGTGGGAGTTTAATAACAGCAACTGCTGATAAGGTTTTATATTCTCTCTGTGGAACTCGTGTGATTTACAGTTGAAATCAAACCACTGACAAACATCATAATGACAAACCTCTTCCAGAATTGCTGTCAGTATTTGTACCACACGGTGTGCTATAACTCATCCTATGGCAGGCGTTGATCTTTTAGGACTTGATTCAACAAAGCCTTTAAACATAGTGATCTTCCTGGGAAGCAATGCATGCATTGACGTATCCACAGAACACAGAGGGAAAGCTGAACTGGATTACATCCAGTGAGGAAGAGTAAAGGCCTTTTGTATTCCTCACATATAAACATGTTTATGTACATTAGCAGATAATGAGATGTGGTCATGACAGTAATAGATATCTCACACACAGGGCACAGATATCGATGGTCCTGTTCTCTGGCTACTTTAAACACAATCTGAACGACATTTGTCAGATATTATTGTACTCAGCAGTGTTTTTCCATTTTTTGTGAAAAACAGTTTTCAGATTAACATATTTCTCTAGCACCAGAGTTGGTTCTAATTAATGGTGTCCGCTTTATTCCTTGCAAGCTACACTATTTAACCTGCAGAATGAGTAAGTTTTGAGGCTGTCTCACAACATTCAAAATTTCCCCATGTTACTTTTTACTAAATTCATTCAGGAAACCTGAAACAGTCAAAACAATTAAACAGCTTTTCAATTTCTTTTGCAAAGCTATTTTGCCAAGGTTCAACTACATGGAAGTTTTAGTGATATACAGTGTTTTTGACAGTAAAACCTCTGTGTTTCTGATCTATGTAGCTTTCCCAGCAGGGAGATTTGGAATTCTGCTGTGTTAATGAAAGAAAAAGCATTACTGTGTTTTTTTTTGTTTTTTTGGTTTTTTTTGGTAAAACCAGGGCAAATACGTATCTTTGCGCTGCCTGGTTTTACAGAAACTGTCTGAAGGATGTATAGAATGAAAACAGCAATTCAGCCTGGAAACACCTCTTGGCTGGCGAATCAATTAAGCTGTACAAAATGATCGAATTGACCGAAAACTGCCTTATGCTCACTTTCATGAGAGCAATGATCCCTGCAGGGAATCTACAGAGCACATGACAGATTTGCTCTCTGGAGACACTGGATCTTCAGTGCAGTCACCACAACAAAGTTGCCCAAGTAAGAAATGCCTAAAACCATAGTAGGAATTCCACTGTCTGAATCAAAGACACTACATTTAGGTACAACCTAAACCAAATACACTACACAGATATGCTATGCTATTTTTCTGTGAAGATGGCAACTCTGCTGGGATCACTGGTACATCATTTTAGGACTTTGATTAGCGTAGATTTTTTTTTTTTTCTTTTGGCTAAATTTTTAAGATGTTTTAAACATCCTCTGAATATTACCTGTCTGGACCAAACCACCCATTAATGTTAAATCATAGAGGGGGGTTGAGGCATTGCTTTTTATTTTTTAGTACAAGGAAAAACACCATCTGAAGAATTTTTTTTCTCAACAGCTCATTATGGTTTTGCCATCCCTGGCCTAGGAAAAGAGAATGTAGTGTAGGCAGGCTCAGGCAGCCTGGTTTAGCCATATTGGTCTATCATCCTCAGCATTAACCAGCACTCTACATGTTTCTGCAGGCCACTGTTTAAGGGTAAAATGTAGAGAAGAAACAGTGACCCTTTTCAGTTCCTTGTCTAAACGGCTGAAAATAGACATCCAAGATTTCAAAACACAAGTTTACCTTGGGGTCCAGGGTGACCTATTGGCCCTGGTAATCCTATAGAGCCATCATCTCCTCTTTGTCCTGCATCCCCAGGAGGCCCTGGGATTGCAGGACATGAGTCATCTGTTTTTCCTGGTTCACCAGGGTCACCTATTGCATGCAATGTGAAAGTAAATTAGATTAAAATGACAACAAAAAAATTGAGTAATAGCTCCCATGTGAAAAATCAACGTACTTGTTAGTTGTTTTTGGTATTCAAATGTATACTTCAATATTTTAAAACTTTGAGCTATTGAGTCACGCTGCTTTTAATTTTACTGTTAGTCTTTAAGAACAGCATTTAAGAGCATGGCAAGCATGTGCTAGCAAGTGTATGCTAGCTGGCACGTTTCAAATACTTAGCGTACAGTTTCTGTCCTAATGTGCCCCAAACTGATTTGAGTTAAAGCATAAAGTCTACACAACTTCAGCTCAAACACCTTAGCACTTGTGAAGATTTACAGTACTTTGCCTATTCTGTGGCTGTAAAATCCTCAACAAGCGGGCAAAAGGAGGAGACCTAACTCTTCTAACCCACAATGTCCGTTTAAAGTATGAGAGAATTGTCATGTTTTATGTGTTGAAAGTTACCAGGAGCTATTGGCTATATACATTTTGGAGCACAATCAGAGTTGTCTGTTGAGTCAGATTAAGAGCTCTGTTTCTGTCTGCACTAATCCAGCATAGGATTCAAGCTTTTGGTGAGTTTTTGTATAGAAAGCATCTGGTGTGACAACCCCAAAAAACAACAAAAAAAGTGTTAAATAATTTGAAGCAAAGGTATTTTGCATGTCTCATTCTTCTTAATGTAACATTATCATTATATATTTGGAAGTGCTGGATATTTATTTGAAAAATCTATTAGCACTATGTTCTTGTGGCAGTATCTGCTATTCCTAGTAGCCAACTCAAGAATACCTTCTAATAAAAGTGGAATAAATCTATACAGAAGGAGGCCCACGTGAACAACAATCAGTAGTCATCAACTTACCTATGAAGCCTGAAGGATGTCAAAAATGGAGAGTAGATTTCAGCCATTGTGGTGCAAGTGGAAACAAGTTTCAGACATGCAAATCAAAGTAAAGAATGGAAAGAGTACTGAAATCACTTATGAGATAAGAAATACATAATTCAAAAATCCTTACACAGCTCAAATGAGGAATCATTTAGATTTTTTCCAAGTTTGCTTAAAACGTTTGCATGCAAGTAAAAATTGCAAGAATGTTTTATGTATGAATACAAAGATCGCAGTTACAGCTGAGTGCCAACGAGCAACAAGTTTGTAAGTACCTGTGGGACCTCTAGGACCAGGTTTTCCTTGAAAACCTTGGTCTCCTAGTTGTCCTATAGCACCAGGTGGACCCTGTGGGCCATGGACTCCCATAGGACCTGGAAAGAAAACAGATGTGCAGATGTTTAGTTGCATTCCAAGGTGAACACATAAATAAGATGGTGTCTGGCTGCTTGAGTAACAAAAAATGCTTGAGACAGCTCAACTCTGTTGTCTTGAAAAAGTAAATGCACCCTTTCTCTCCTTAGTCTTGAACTAAAATTTGACTTTTGTTTTTGCACAGATTGGAAGAGATTTGTGTAGGGAAGGCTTCTTTACAGTGTGGAGGAAACAGAGTGTTTAAATCCATGCTTTCAAACTAAAGTATCAAACTACTGCTCTGGGGCAGCTCTGAGGCACCTAGCTCAAACACATCTGCAGCTTCTATACTTTCTCTAGACCCCTATAGACGGGGAAAAGGTTTGCTTCATCTGAGAAGCTCGACTTATAATTTTACTTCAGAATCTCAGGTTGGTAGGAGAGTTTCCAAAAAGTTGTTGGGAACAGTACATATGAATCTGGCTACTCTGACCTCCTTCTGCAGCCCTATCTTATCTGCAGGTAAAGGGCAGAACTAAGAAATGCCTAGTATACCCTTTCCATCTGGCTACAGCAGACGCTCCAGTGGCAATCATGAGGTCTGAGGCCTCGATACATGAGGCTCAGTTGCACAGGGCTGGGCATAAATGCACCTGCTAGTTAAAAACATCTTGGATCATACCCTTTGGACCTTCTCTTCCTTGATTCCCTGGAAGACCTCTGGCTCCTTGTAGCCCTCGCTGCCCAGGAATGCCTGGTGCCCCTTGAACACCAATGTCACCCGGATCTCCTCGCACAAAGATGGTCTCTCCAGGAGGACCAGGATTCCCAGGTTGACCTACAGTAAAAAATAAAAATAAATTGTTAAATTCACAAAGCATAAAGATCTAAAAATAGCTATGTTCCATTGTTATCTGCTCTTCTATTCGTTTTTTCCCCACCGGCACATGTATGGGACAGCCCTTGCATGTTTTTGGAAATATTGGCATCAGTCTTTCTCCTAAGCACTGTAAGGAAAACATAATACAAATAGCTCCCCAAACTGTGTAGATTCTGAGCAAACAAAAGGCAACAAGTTATTACCTGCATTGAGACACTGTTTTTTGTTTTTTATTATAGTGTCACTTACCCTTCCAGCCTCTAACTCTATTTTCCTACAGGAAGTAAGTATTTGGACTAGGTAAGGAATGGGTCAGAACAAATGAAAAAACCTCTGCTTGAGGACCAGGGTTTATAGGAAGCGAGGTCTATATAAATCCTTAAGAAAGAGTTGCCAGATCTTGCTTTTCCAGGTCTGGGTTTAGATTGGAAAGCTTTTCATGAGTTCACAAACAATGGCAGGCCTATGGCAAGTGTGTTTTATGCTTTTTGTTAGAAGGAGGAGCCAGTAAACTTACTTGTTTGCTTCTGCGGAAATCAAGATATGCTGTAGCAACAGAACTTAAAAAGAATTACCATACAGGCCAGAGAACTGAACCAGGAGAAATGTATTATCCTTACTCTGGTGATCTATCCAGTGTTCACTCCTGTTTATTCACCAAGGAATTGATTGGTTTCTTTGTTCCCCATGCACTTTTGCATGTTTCTTCACAGGCAGCAAATCAATGACTCGTAACAGCCTAAGGGGCTTTTTACATGAACAAAGATGACATTTTTAGTTTTAAGTACCTCTGATGCCATCTAAACCAGGTGGTCCTTGATCACCTGGAAGCCCAGGAGGAGCGCTACTGGGAGATCTTCCCCTAGGTCCAGTGGGTCCAACAGGTCCTCTTCTACCTAAGGGATCATATTCAAACAAACACAAAAGCAGTGAGGGTTTTTGTTTTTCGGTTGGTTGATTGTTTTTTGATGGTTTGTATTTTTTTTTTTGCTTTGTTTTGTTTTCTTTTTTTTCTTTTTTTTTTTTTTTTTTAAGACTACAGGTATGAGTTACTAACCAAAAGAATGATAAGAATGATGACGTGATGTTATGGACGTGGAGGTAGCTGTCACTTGTATACTGAACAGACCAGCGACTGGGAAGGCATTTTGTGTAAGTGAAAATCTTTGACCTTCTCAAACTTTTAATTCTTTCTATTAAATCTACTTAAACTAAATCATACATAATTATACATGGGCATATTGTCACAAGTAAATTTCTACTCTTGAGTACTTACAATAAAGAAATTGTAAAAAATTTAAGACAATAGAGGACAATAAAATCATTCTCCCTGGGGCAGGATAAGTAGTCCCAGACTGTTCCTAAATTCAGCTTTTTCCTAAAAATATTAGTGAACAAGATAAACTTTCCAGCCTTAGACATATTTTTTTGATGTGTAATCTGGATTTTTGCAAAATAAGACATTTGGGCCCTTACATGTGTCAGGCAGGAGAAGTTATTGGTTACTATCTGCTACATAGCACTTCTGAATACTAGCAGGTGATCTGCATGTGTTGCTCTCTGCTGCCTTCTCTTTTTTAAAGAATAACATGGTTTATTCAGTCTTCTTTTTTTGACTTCACCCTTCCATTTACTCTCTAGTGAGTTCTTCCTACATTGTCAAAGCTGGACGCAGCTATGCCTTGACCATCTCATGTCAAGCAGTGTTAGTGTATCTTAGAATGAAATTTTTATTTTTTCTCAACCATTCCGTTCACAAACTAATCAAATTGAGAAAACTGACTGTGTTCATCCTAAAATAATTCACTTCACCGGAATCTCAGATTTTTTTTTCTGTTATTAGACACTGTGGCATGGCTTAGTAGAGCAAAACTAGTGCTTTTCATCACAGAACTGTGGAAGGTGGAATAGGAATCTGGAGATTTTTCTAGTCTGATTCCATCCTCAAAGCAGGGCTACAGCAGCTTTCACAGGACTGTGTCCAGCTGGGTTTTGAATATGTCTCTTGAACAATTTTTTTTTTTTATTCCTATGCAATTCCTACATCGCTAAGGCTCCTGAATAATCATAGCAGTCTTCTGATACAGTTCCATCTTGCATTTACATTGGAACAGTGTATTTACTGTATTTCTGTGACTACCAGCTCTACTGCACTCTTTCTTTAGGTACTTTTTTCCCAAGAGGCAACTCCACCTAGCAGTTTTCTGAGTCTGTCCAAGTCAATCATTTTCTGTTCTAATTCCTTCCTCTCCTGCAACAAAAATGCTTGTAATAGGAATGATTTTAGTGAGATAATCTCCTGTGCGTGTAGTCATGTTCATACTAACTAGGGGAAGAGCCTGTATGAGCTTCACTTCAACTCCGCAGAGCACCACCGAGGAGAAATCCTTTTCTTACCTGGGAATCCTGGGAATCCCCTTTCTCCAGGGGTGCCTGGAATGGAAATACCAGGCCATCCAGGTTCGCCTCTGTCTCCTTTTGGTCCATGTTCTCCTGAATATCCTGGGTGCCCTGTTTCACTTTGACCTTTATAGGAAAGCAGTTACGTATATAAAGCCTACAGTGAGTACAAATACAGATGTGCAGAACAGAAACAACAGCTGCAGATGTTCCTCTTTGCAAGGATTGCCTAGTGCTGTTTTTCTGGTTTTCTCTTGGAAGCTGGAGTTCTGTTGAATCTGGCCCTTACTCATCTATTTCAAAGAAAGTAATCGTTGCTTTAAGGCTCTTTTTCACGGTTTATTTTATATAGTGTATTTATTGCCTATAATTTGAAATATAAACTGATTGCAGGATCCGATTTCTATCAGTATAAAGCTGTAATCCCTAGATATATGGTAAGCACTGAAAAAAAAAAGTACTGCTTTTCAAAAGCACTGTTTGAAAGTTGCAAATACATCAGTAGGGCTGCAATCTTGGTTCCTCTGAAGTCTGTGCCACAACTCCCATTGACTTTAATGGGAATACAACTTCGTAAGTCTCATTTAATTTGTTAGCTTACCTTCCACATGTAAAAAAAAAAAAAAATCTGGAAACTTGGTTCTACTTGGAATCATCTGCACTGAATATTTTTATTGTATAAACAGCCTTGAAAAATTCCAACAAAACTGAGTAATGGAAGTTTTAATGTTTTCCTCACAAATAACTGCAGGTGTGTCATTAGGCTCACTTCAGATTCTGTTTGAAAGTTTAGCCTGGCCCTTAATGATCTCTTCTGCACAAGGCAAATGTCGAAATGATGTGCATCATTTCTTGCACATTCAGTCACATAAGAGAGCATTTTCTGTTCTGCATGGCTATTTCCATTCCTTACCTGGAGCTCCTGCAGAACCTTTTTGACCTTTTAGTCCATCCAAGCCATCCAGTCCAGGCAGTCCAGGAAGACCTAAAGAGGAGTTGTAGGCATGAAAGGGTGCCACAACAACCCTTTAAGGTTGCAATTAAAAATTATGCATTTTTTCTGCTGACGACATGTTCTGGAATGAGGCATTGCATTGCTGAGTTTGATTTTTATTGGCAACTGAAGAGATCACATTGCACGTCAGTGCAGTTATCTTGGAAAGGAAAGAGCGAAAAGCCATCAGAACACATACTCTTTAATCCTTGAAGTATTTCTATGTTGCAGCTAGCAGTATGAAGCTCAGTGTGAACTTGTTTACTCTATACTGAACCTCGCTGTGGCTGGAGTACTACTGCCTCCTGTGATCAACTAGTGCAGTTAGCTGTCTGATCACCGCATAACCCTGTCGTATCCAGGAGACTAGGATGCAGGCCCACCTAAACCGACTATAAAACTGGAACTTCTTTACATCTTCTGTTTCAAACATAAGTACAATTTAGCTTAGCTGCACTAAAAAGAAGAAAAAATTTCACCTGTCGTATTTTTCCTAGACCTGCAGATTTCACACAGGAAATCATGCTGCTTTGTCTCATACCACTACAAAGATTCTTCAAACTGAACAGCACAAAGTCTTGGAAAACAACAGAATTAAGGCATCTGTAATTAAGGTCAATGTTGACATGCGATAGCATACAGCATCTTTGTTGCTCACAGTGTTAACCAGAGGAGTAGATCACAAGCCGAGTGTTTGTGCTAGTTGAAAATATTTTTTTTCTTTATGATCTAAGCTTTTTTGAAAATTGATAAAAAACACAGTAGTAAAAATACAAGCAGCATTTTTATCTTTTTTTTGTCGTTGTTATTGTTGTACTAATTTGAGATTATATTTTTTGCAGTGGAGGATAAAAAATATCTCCATGTCCTCAGCATTTCATAGTTTCCTAAGTTGTATACATGAAGTCTCAGACACAAAGATGTACGTTTATCAAATACAAACTGCAGACTTGTCTTAGAATGCCTAGCTGTCTCAATTTCAAACAATAAATAGCTGCAGGTACACTTCAAAACACTTAATCTTAAATTCAAAGTTACTTCATGTTACAGTGAAAGCAGACCTGTATTCAGGCACTCCTTCAAATGGTCAAAAAACCTGAAACACTATTTTGCACAAACAATGATGAAAGTCAATCAAGTTATTTGCCTGGCTTACTGCAAGTACTTTAGAATTGAGTAAAAAAGTCTGATTAAAAGCCATTTCTCAGCCTGATTACTACAGTATTGTTTCTTGAGAACTGAATTAGTGATGCCATAATGCTCCTGTCCAGGCAAAAACAGAATTTGGAATTCTACTAGCATTTGGACCTGGATCAATCACAAATTAGAAAATGCGGGGTGAAATAAACTGTGTTCTTATAGTTTCTAACTTAAAAGTGCTGATACTGAAATCCTTAGCATTTTCTTATTACACTTTGCTTTTTGTTTAAAACTTGGGAGGAGAAGCGGGACTCTGTCAGTCAGACATTCATCTGAGAAACAGGAATGCAACATTTGAGTCTGTTACTCATGCTAAGGATGCACCTGGTGATAGGAACAGATTTGACAAACAGCTTTCAAAGACTTCAGACAGAAATAGAATTGGGGTGCTTCTCCCTCCAGAGCAGGACAGCCTGGAGTGGACACTGATCTTCAAGAAGTTGAACAATGCTGTCAGTATTCGTTTCTTTTCCACCTTTGCTGCTTATCTCTAATTTCCTTCTTCTGCCAGTTCATCTCCCTACAATGTAGGATTCCCAGTCCAGTTCCAGCGGTTTTTTTCCACAGCTCTGAAATATCTCTGTCTGTCTCCTTTTCCCCGTCTAGCCACTTCCTGGCATAGAAGATGGAGGTTCTGTTTCAGTTCCTGTGTTTGATCCCAGCATGTCCCACAGCACGCAGATCTGCTGTATATCCAAAGCATGAATCATAGAAGAATTTATTGCTCCACTGTGCACATACAAATTGAATTTTTTTTTTTTGAAGCGTCTAAGTTGGCCAAATGTGGCAGGGACAATTTGCCACAGGAACAGTGATGGGAATGCCCTTCATCAAACGGTGCATCTGCTAAATGTAAACTTCCCTAGCTCAAATATGAGGTCTTCTGAGAAAGGAAAAATAAAAGGTCACTAGGATCCTTTAACAGACACACCATAAATAATAATCCCATAGCTTTGTTCTCAGAAAAAAAAAAGATTGAATTATTTTTGTTAAAATATAAGAATGGAATGGGAAAAAATGAACAGCAAACAAACAGCCAGCAGCAAGCACCAGTCTGGAAAAATTTAAATCCAGAAGGTCTAAAAGCCTGCAAGATGTTGATAACCTATTCTGTATGCAATCTCAGTTTGAGATGGAATATTACTAATCCAACCTGTCGTGTCTTCTGTGTCCTTAATTCACTGCTCTTTAACTTTTCTTGAAATTCTAAGTTTCAGTTGTGTCTTCTGTAGCCAGCCTGTATCTTGGGGATGTTCCCATTTTCAAATTTATGTGAGAGCTGCATGCCAATGTGGGGAATTTAACAGCAGTATTTTAAAATGATTATGAACTACTAACGACTTTTGGCACCCAGGCCACAATTTGAAACTTTTTTCATCTTTAGCTTATTCAGTCAAGATTGATAGCTTGGTTTACTTGCTTTCCAGGGAATTTCTGACACCTTTGCCAACAATCCATTATAATATCAGCACTTGTATTTCTAGATTTTTGGATTGCTGTAGTCCCACACTTCTAGGTACAGCTGAATTGGCTGACCTATGCATGAACCACCACTTCTGCATTTTACAGCCCAGTTCAGCTTTTACTCACACAAGTAATTCTGCTCGTGTTCTTAATATTACTTGCTTCATGAAGGATTACTCACACAAGTAAGGCTTGCCAGACTGAACCCTTAACTACTAAAACTATCTCTGTAATAAAGAAAATGTTGTTATGCTTTTGTAGAAGCCCTTTAACTAATTTTTTTTTTTTAATATAAAAGCTCTTCAGGCACGAGACAATTAATGTGAATGAGAAGCAATTATACTGACAAGGCCGTGTCCTCAGCAATGATCAGCCAATTAACCATTTCGCTTCTAATGCTAGCTATATTATTTATTAAAAATAGCATACAGTCTATATTCTCTAGTTGAACTGGAATACTTATTTCATTCAGTTTTCATTACTTGGTATAGTTTCAAAGAAGTTAACCTTTTCAGCTTTGCTGGGAATGTATACAGGGTCCTCAGGCGAGCGACTTTGGTGTCTAATGAATTTTTATTTGGAACAAAACTTTTCCCTTTGCAGCATGTGTTAATTTATGTTTCCTTTGCAGGACTTGTGATAACTTCTGTATAATAGAGAAGTGTCTGACCATTCATGACAAGAAAGAAAGAGTCCATCTGCTACTAAGGAGTTTTCAGCAGTATAGTTTTTTCTCTCTCAATGTAGACATCCCTGTGATTGCAGATTTCAGCCTTTGTTACAGAAAATGCAGTTTGTAACAATGAAACGTTCCCTTGCAGATTGTGCACTAGCAAGAAGTCTGGCACAGCAGTTTAAATCAGCACTGCTTACTTTCTGCAAGTAATCCAAAATTTCCATTTTTCATTTAATTTTTCAGTAGTTCATAAGAAACATTCTCAATTTCTCCTTAGTCTGAATTTGTAATGAATCTGTTGTCCTCTCTAGCCGTTCATAGCCTCACATGATACTTTACTATGCTATAAGTGTCGCTAATGCTCTTCTTGCCCTGGAAATGGTTATGAAATACACTATCACAGAGTGCAGAAAATGTACAAAGTTGATTACATGTTGTAAAGATATAAGATACATTTATAAGATATTAATGTAGCTTATAATTTCAATATTAATATTTACTTAATATTTATAAACAATAATTGTTTAATATTAATATTCCCTCAGAATGACATAATGGTCTCCCAAAAAAACAACTGCATAGATGAACTGGAGTTCAATCTAGATGTAATGATCACTGTGAAAAGTGTAATTTAGAATTTGGGGAAAACCTTTCTACATAAGATCCACAAAAAATAGTTTTTAGAAAGTCAAAAGAAAACAAGCTACCTCGTGAACACAATTTGTTGTGGACAAAACTGCCCACAGCAGCCTGCTGTTTTTGTTAGAGTAACAGTGGCACTCCATGGTGAAAAGGTAGAACACAGCTTATGTGAAGTGAAAGTGAAACATCTGCAAACTCCTTTTTCTTTCCTTAACTTCAGCCATCAGTTACACCAGCAGAGCCAGAATCTGTTTCTGTTTTCTTCCTGTTTAATTTTATATTTAAGTCCAATTTTATGAAGTAACACTTGTTAGTTTTCAAAGGTCTTGATAACAGGCTTAATTCTTTTAGTTGTGTAGGAGAATACAGAATCAAAATCATGCTTGCACTAGGCCTTTTCCATTTTCAGTGCTGAAAGGGTAGTAATGTGTGATGCTGTCATACTACCAGTAGAAATGCTGTGTATGCTATTTACCTTTTCTGCCTTGTGAGCCAGCTAATCCTTGCAGTCCCGGTGGTCCCAAAATTCCATGTTTCCCTTTTTCTCCAGGTTCTCCTGGCAATCCTGGAGGACCTGTAGCTCCTAAGAATGGGAGGAAAAAAAAATCCTTGATTATGCAATACCATTAAATAACAGGGGCTTTTTTCCCCTACGCTATTCAGCACACTTCATTATTCACAGGTACCTGAAAACATATGGGAATGTCTGAAGAACTGATGGATCTTGCTCTCAGCCTCTGAGCAAACTCTGCTGCTGCTGTCTAGATATACTGAAAGAGTCTTCAGTACAAACTTTCATACCACCTCTCTTTTCTATAGCCTTCTCCATGGAGGTGCCTCCTCAGCTGCATTTTCTTGATCCCTACCTCTTTTGAGCTTTTACATCGTGCTACTTTTTTAAACCTTGACTTTACCTGGAAATCCAGGTATTCCTGGGTGTCCAGGCTCGCCTTTGGATCCTGGTCTTCCAGGTCGCCCTTGGATACCTGGTGAACCCTTCTCTCCCGCAAATCCACAGAATCCTTAGAAAATGAAATAAAATGTTAATAAGATTTTGGGGTTTCTTGTTTGAAGTTAGCTAGTTCTTCAACTCATGGTATGTTAAAAAATATAAACGTTTGTTAAGATTTTTCTGAAATAGACAAGAATTTTTCTCCTATTACTGCAGATTCTTGTTTCTGTCTATTAGCAATGAATTACACAGTTCTCTCTGATACCTGAAAGAGTAGAAATGATTAGCAAGAGGCAGACAAGGTAGTTATTCTTCTGGAAGGTCTCAGGACATTCACCTGTGTTGAAGTAGACCATACCAGACTATACCTCTTATGTTGATGATAGCTGTATTGCATGTTGTGGTGCCTCTCCAGTCCCAGGGTTTATAACTGTAGAAAATGCAGCTCGATGCTTACAGAAAGCAGAGCTCTCTCTCCACTAACAAAGCTTACAGAAAGTTTCTCATGTTCTGTTTTTGTTTTTTAATTAGACAGAAGTTACCTGGTAATCCTGGATCTCCAGGAGGCCCTTTTTGACCTTGTGTACCAAGCAGAAGAGTTGGGTCACCTCTCCTTCCTGTTAAGGCACAGTGACTTTCATTTGATACAAATATCATTTTCATCCATGAAAATAAAGCTGTACAGTTTTGTAAGACCAGATAATTTACTCATATATATAACAACTATAAAAGGGAATGAGAGAGCACAATGAAAAATGCTTTGGCACATGGAAATTATCTGACAGCCCAGCCTATCTTGAAGTACTAATTCTGTTTGTATTTATTATGATTCCTGTCAATATTCACATAATTTTCCCATTACATGAAAAAATAAATTGTGGGAACTTTTCCAGTACTGACAGCGTATACTGAACATGAAAGATACTGCATGAATACCATATAATACTTTATCAAAAACAAAGAGCTCCTTACATGTGTTTGTGAGGATTTGCATAATCAATACAGCATGAGTCCATCTACTTAATAAGTACAATTTAGGGACTAGCTGGGGACTTTAAACCAGCACAACTTTGGTCTGTGTTGAAATTCCCATTTAGCACAATCAGTATTTCCAAGCAATTTTGTCCTATATGCTCTGTACAGATTGTCATTCTTTAATTTTTTTTTTTTTTTTTTGTGGGGAATATATTCCCTGGCTGAGAAGGTGTTGAATATTTGAAGAAATGGAAAATGTAACTGAGAAAAAGAATTTATTCTGTCCTCTTAGCACCTTTTTTCCTGGCAATGATTTATTTATTAGCAGTGAGATCTTGCTCCAAGGAAATTTGTAATATTGTGGATGACACCATTTTGTATTTTGGTGAAGCATTTTTTAAAACCTAAATATCACAAATTTTGCAGAGTAATCTCTATCTGTAAAAAACAAGCAAAAAAAAAAAAGAACATTTGCATATATGAGTACAAACTCTGCCTGATTTGTCATGTTACTTTCAGAAGTTCCATGAACTCAACAATAAAAGCCTAAACCATTGGAAAATAAACGATGCTGAAAATAAATGATGAACTGTGAATCACACTGTATGATTTTAAAAACTACATATCTGTATAATACCATAAACAAATACCAAAAATACCATAAATATCAAAAATATTTTTTTCTTATTTTATTTGACTAATTTTACAGATACATGTGTGTTTTTACTTGTTTTTTTTGATGGAATTCTGAAGCTCCATGAAACTTGACATAAATTTATCTTCCAAATTAATGAGAACTATCTTATAAGGAAGGAGGTGTTAAAGAAGTAATGTACTGAATTGCAAGTTTAGCCTTTCAGGTATGTCAGAATTAGCTCTAATGATATTTATGTTTGAATTACGTTCACGGCTATCTTGCATTCCTGAGTCTAGTGATTCCTCTCCATGTATCAAAGCATATATATCATAACAATATTGCTTTTTTCAAAAGCATGTTTATATCAACTTATTACCTTTAGGTCCTTTTGGGCCTGTCAGTCCTGGGTTTCCAGACGTTCCCGGTAAGCCAACATCACCCTGAGGTTTTTTTTTTTTTTAAAAACAAACAAAAAAGTGCTTAATGTATGATATGCACAAGAATGATCTGTAAGAATGTTTAGTTCTCTTACACTGGTAAATAGACCAGGAATCCATATGAATAGCAAATCTGTATCTTAAGCTCAAAAGAAAAGCATGCTGTCTTTGTTATATGTCTAACACTGACCATTAATACTTCCAAAAGACTCTAGATTAGACTTTTGAATAATTTTGAATTCAATAATTTTGAATTTGTTTATGCTAACACTTGGCTTGAACATGTTAAATTCCGCAGAAGTGGTTTGAGTAATTTGACTTAAAAGATACCACAACAGTGTACCAAATATTATTGTATTTTACCCCAGACTTACTATAAACATTAACTAGAAATATGCTGTGAAATAACAGTAAAAATACAAGGATTTCTTTATTTTTCCTTTTAAATAATGACCAATGATCAGCAAAACAGATTCTCTCTTCAAAAAAAAATATTAATAAAGGACAAGACAAGCAAAGATATGTCCTTGTACCAAAAAACAACTGTACAATGAGTATGTATCACTGTATTCCTTGGAGTTGGGAAGTTCAGGACATTTCACTGTCACTTCAGTTTACCTGGTCACCTGGCTGTCCTTGAAAACCTGTAATTCCTTTAGAGCCCTTTGCTCCTGGGAAGCCACGTGATCCTGGAAACCCCATCACTCCAGTGTCACCATGGTCACCTGGAAGTCCTGGGACACCATGCTTCCCTGGGAATCCTGGGGCACCACTGAAGCCGGTATTTCCTTTTTCACCTGAAGTTAATTGCAGAACAAGAAAATGACCAATATGGTCAAACCATATTTCGAATATGGCTATGCTTTCACACTCTGTATATTGCCTAAGTAGTTGCCCAAAGAAACTAGCCTGCTAGCTTCAGAATCTACGAACACCATAAGGTAGCTGGATACTACTGCGCCTATAAATCCAAGCCTGTGAAAAACATCAGCCATTTACATCACGTGAGATGAAGGTGTGTGTGTGTGCACAGCTTTATTCTATGAACTTACCTCTTTCACCTCTAAATCCATTTTCGCCAGGAAACCCCGGTTCCCCCTTTTGTCCTTTCTCAAGCCGAATGTTAATGCTGACGCTGTCTCCTGGAAGCCCTCTTTCACCTTGGAACCAAACACATGGAATGTAAGTAAATGCTTATGTGTGACCAGTCCTGAAAACTAATTTTAGTGAAAACTTCCCTACTAGAGAAAGTTTTTCACTAATGCAGATCCCAGTTGTTTGAGAACACTCACTGCTAACAGAAATCATTTTCTTTTGCTTGCTTTTTCATTAAATCAGTAGTAATCCAGCTCATGTTAACTCAGAATTATTCCCCGCTTGTCTGGAATAAGGAAGATGGCAAATGTGCTGTCCACTCTATACTGTACTGTCTGTGACCAAGTACGCTTTGGAGGTTGTTATTCTTTCTCCTGTATTAATATTCAGAAAGATTATTTCCTGTGCATTTTAAATAGATTGAACAATATGGATTATATGACAGAAAACCTGAGAAATCTGAAGTTTCAGATATGTACAGGACAAAATTCAAGGTTTGTTTGAATGAGTGGCCTTTATGTACCTTTTGATTTACTATGTACCTTTTGATTTACAGTGGTAAATGTAGCTATGTGCTATTAATTTTTCTCCAGTTAGTTTTCATGCATTCATGAGGGAGAGAAGTGGATTTAGTATCTCTGAGAACAAGTTAATATACACTTAATAAGAACAGAAAATGTAAATCTATACCAAACAGTCTTAACAAAACTAATCATAGTAGTAACAAAATTACAGAGTGAAACAGATTTTTCAAACCTTTCATTCCCATGTCCCCACATTCTCCACTAGGGCCAGGTGGACCCATCTTTCCTTCTTCACCTTTTACACCAGAGATTCCCATTGGGCCTTGTATTCCTGGGAGTCCAGGGAATCCTTGGGGTCCTTGGATCCCTTTGCTTCCTGGTAATATTAAATGCTTTATTTGCATACTCAGTTTGCTATGCTGGTGCTTTCTAAAGAAGAGTATAAAGCAAAAGGTAGGAGGCTTACAAAGACTCCTTAGGAAGTCAGCAAAGCTGAGAGCCAATAGTGGGAGCGCGGCTTCATGCCAAGATCAAACTTGTCTTGAAATCTAGATCGCCTTGTAGCAAACATATTCCACTGCCCAGCCACCACCCCCTTACTTACCATACTTAGTATGCTTACTACTGAAGCAGCTAACCCTCAAGATAACTGATACTGCAAGTTGGACTTTTTATGTTTTTATCCCCTTTCTTTTAATTTTTTTGTAACATTTAGCCTTAGTTTAAATCTAGTCCGACCCTGTAATCTGCACCCATCTAACTAGGTTAGTCCAGCTTTAGTGCGCTTTGAATTCTGGACTGGGTGTTTTTCTGTGGCTGGTAAATAACATTTTGAACTAAAATGAATGTAAATGCTCAGTTTAAATGTTACTGTCGAACTTGAGTATTTTTTAGAGTTTTGTGGCACATTTTTTCACATTTTTAGAAGTGCTGGACATAACGCGGAACTGTTTCTCCTCTTATCAGAATACATTCTAGATACAGAATACAATCCCAGATTGCATCAGTGTGCATGAAATAAAAAGGATATTGTTCTTATTATAAAATATTATAGCAACAACCTATTAAAAATAGCTAGAAAATAACAGACTGAACTATGTCAGTGCTGTAAAACAATCAAGGTGCCAGGATGCATCAAGGTGTATCTTTCCACTCCTTTGTTTTTATTATAAGAACAAAGGATACTACTGCCTATACCTTGCTGCAGGGTCTTAATTTAGAAGCTGGGAAGGGAAGAGGATGCAAAGTATCTCATAGCTTCAAAAACAGTAGAAATAGCTCCCTGAACAAGAAATGTTACACGAGGTGGTCTGCAGGATGTTTAACATACCTGTTTGTCCTGGGAAGCCAGGTGTTCCTTTGTTTCCTGGAAGCCCTGGAAGCCCTCGGGAGCCTGGAGGACCAGGGGGACCCTGTGAGCCAGGTGAGCCTTTGAGACCTTTGATTCCAGGTGGCCCAGCTAGGCCCCTGTCTCCCTTCTGACCTTTAAAGCCTGGTAAGCCTGTGAAGAAAATATTTACTCTATGCATGTAAATACAGGGAAAGGATTCAGCAATTGTATCTAAAATATATGAAGTTGGTACAAATTTGAGTATCACAAAACATGGCAAAATGAGTTGGAAACTTTGCCACCATGCTGGAGTCCTGTATCTGTATAGATTTTCATCTGGAATATTTTGTTTTCTTAAACTTCTTTAGTGAGACACATACCATTAGAAGCTTCCTGTGAAAAATCCCAACTTTTCATTTCCTAAGTACTTCTGACACACATCTACTAGCTCACTTTAAGTAACATTTCAGCTTAAGAATAAGGGAGATAAATTTGTCACAGCCATGCCAGAAGCTTAGCTAAGTTACTCAGGACAACAGAATAAAATACAATTAACTCTTCTGTTCATTACTTGACAGTGAACTCATTAGGAACAGTATTTATGGGAAGGGAAGGAAAGTTGAGAAAAATCTGAGATGAACTTTATACACTCCCTCAGTTATATGAAATGTGCAAAACAATGTACACTCCAACTAACAAGCAGCCCCCATGGAAGTATTTGTCATGCTAGCCACAAAAATCATGTGGTTAAATCCACTAGAAAAGCTGTGCAAAGGTAATAGATGTGAGATAACCTGGTGAATGTCACATACCTTGAGGGCCTGGCAGGCCTATGACCCCTCTGAGTCCAGGTGGCCCTGGTAATCTCATGTCACATGGTGGACCAGGGATGCCGGGACAGCCTGGTGCTCCTCTGTCACCTTCTGGGCCTCTGAAACCTTTAGCACCTGGAAATCCTGGGGTACCAGGCTGCCCTGGAAACAAAAAAAAAAACATTGTAAAATCTTTCCCTTCTATTACTCCCTATCCATCAGAATTCCTAACCTCAATTTCAAAATTGTATTTTTTATTGGAGTATCTTACTTATCCTACAGCTTTTGTGTAGTTTGTGAAAAACTGATGTTTTCCTGCAATTTACAATTGGTTATTATGGAGAACTTCCTTCTTTTAAGAAACAAATGCTAATTCAGCTCTCATCTACAGGTGAGGAGGGCCTTTATGCCGCAAAAAGCCAGGAGTAGAAAGGAAGGAGCTCACTGGCATGTACCAACAACACATCGCTGGGGTCAGTTCTGCTGGTGTTCCCTGCATAGAAAGGGTGTGTTTATCTGCTGAGGGCCAGGCAAAAAGGATTTATAAAAGGAAACAGGAACATCTGCTATAGAGTAGGAAGGCACTGGCACTGCACAGACACCTGCAGCAACCAGCAAAACTCCCCTGAAGAAGGAGTGCAGTGTGCAGGATATTGTATAACCCTGGGCAAAGAAATTCACCTCTCTCTCCCTGAGTGCTCCCCCACCTTCAGCCAATCTTTTCAGATTTGAGTAAGTAATCTGAGGCAAGGACTGTCTTTTTGTCTATGGAGCACAGCAGGAAACCCTAAGCACAGCTGGCCTGTGGGCAGCACGTAACAATTGGAAGCTGCACTGTTGCTCCATGAACTGGGGAAAGGCATCTTCCTTCTCCTGCGGTTCAGATCTCCTCAGCTCAGTAGCTGATCAACCTTAACAGTAAAAATGTAGATGTAAAAAAAAGGTGTACCCTTCACAGCCACCATTATGGATGCAGAAAAGAGTGAGTTTTATTGGTATCAGCACTGACCTTACTCAGACTTTCATCTTAGAACACATTGAAATGCTTCTTAAAAACTATTTAGTACCTTGAAGCCCAGGGATGCCTGGATCACCCCTAGCTCCTTGTGCACCAGGTGGTCCTGGCAGTCCTCTGTTGCCTGGGATTCCAGGAGGGCCATATGTAGTATCACCTGGAACACCTTTCTGGCCATCTATGCCGGGTGGACCTGGAGCGCCATTTTTACCATCAATTGTAGATCCTCTTTCACCCTCATCACCAGGATCACCAGCTTTGCCTCGGAAGCCTGTCAGTATGATTTTTAAATTAAAATGGGGCATCAATCATAAGGGTCTTTTTTTTTTTTTTTTTCTAAAACTCTGCTCTGGAATATTATAAATCAAATTTAACCAGAACTACATTATCACTTTGCAAGGAAAAGTAACATCATACAGTAAATTTCAGATTTCTCATTTACAGCTAACTATACATGAGGAATGACAGAGGTAATTATTCCTGTGGGAAGAGACAGTGCTTTTCTCTAGGGCAGCATCTATCTTGTGTACTGTCTTTCTTGTCAAGTTCAATTCCTTTGCTATAAGGGTACTATTTAGTCAGTTTTTTTGTGAAAATTTATATATATTAAACTTATTTCTTCACTTATTTCTTCCCTGTACATTGAACTTAGGTCACTGCTGGAAAAGGATGGACATTGGTAAAGATTTCTCTTCCATAACCTTTAGTTGAAATATACTTCTATGCTACACAGTAGCTACTTTACCCTGTATGTATGCATTTCAGTTTGACCAGCAGGTATCCTGGGCTGAGAAAAGTAAACTCACCTTCTGGTCCAGGAATTCCTGCTCCAGGCCGGCCTCGTTGGCCTTTTTGCCCATCAAAGCCATTTGGTCCAGGATGACCAGGGAGGCCTTTTAAACCCTTCGGCCCTGGGAACAGAAAGAAAAGATGTAAAAATCCAATACAGCTCTGGCATTCATGACCTAAAGGAACAGTATTTTGTCTTTATTTCATGAAAATTTATTTGAAGACAAGAAGACTCAAACTTCTAACATTTTGAGTGAGAGCCACCGTCCAAGTCCCAACCAAAGCTGTGGCTGCTGTTTTTCTAAGCGGACTTGTACCCTATTCCATAAACAGTAGACTTCAACAGAGTAAATTATGAGAGTTGCTCTGAAAGTAATGCCTTCTATTTTATGATGCTGGCCCTCAATGTCAGAGGTGGATGTTGGTGGTATGGCAGTAGAGGCTGAACCTTCGCACCAGCATTCCATCACGTGTTGTTGCCATGCAACAGATGGCAGCAGAGGGGCACTCTGACTAAACGGTGTCTGAACATTGTGCGGATGAAGCAAAGGTGTGTCACTGAATTCCTCCATGTGGAAGAAATGGCACCCACTGACATTCATTGGCACTTACTGAACATTTCTGGAGACCAAACAGTGGATGTGAGCACAGCGAGGGGTGGTGGTGCATTTCAGCAGCTGTGAAAGTGGTCACCTCCGCTGGTGCAGATGTTTACAAGTGCAGCATGCAGGCTCTTGTTCATTGCTGGTGAAAATGCAAAGCTAATGGGGGTGCCTGTGTTGAAAAAGTGTTTTGTAGCTGAGAATTTGCTCTACCAAATAGTGTTATTGTGCTCTTTGTATCCATTGTACTTGCCATGGGAAGAAATAGGAGGCATTACTTTCAAAGCGACAGACATAGAAAAGAAATTGTATAGCATTTTAATACTACAGGACATCAACCTAGTGAATTGCAGTTGTCAACTCAAATTTTTCTGTGCTATATACTTCTCCTGGAATGGTGCAGTTGAACTCAATACATTAATCTCTGTTCTTTCACATCTGTACTCAGTTGAGTTACCACTCACAATACCAATGTTGGGGAGCTGTGTAATACCACGTTAAAGTGGCAGCTTGAAAATCCAGTATCCCTGTTTGCTCTGATCACGATTTTCTGTGGTATTTCAAATGTTTTAGAGCTGATCAAAACATTTGGCTAGCTCCTGGATGAGTTCTTTGAATTTAAATTAAGTTGAAGAAGGATAGTAGTAAGCATTCAGATTTTAGGGCTCAAGTGCAACTTGTCATGAAGAATATCATCTTAGAAATTACAGTCTTTAAGCATATCTTTTGCCTGGCATACCTTTTTTATCCTGGTTTCCAGATGTGGATATTCCAGGTCCTATCTGAGTCCAGCCACTTGTCTATTGAACAACCTCTCTCGTGTCTTTTAACTGAAGCAGGACAGAGTTTCAAGCTACCTTCATGTAGTCATTTCTATGGAGACAGCCTGGGCACCTTTTGATCATGCAAACTGCAGCTGTCTAGCCCCTGGTTGCAATAGATTACTATACATGTGTGTATTTGCAGTTTTACATTTTGAGATGTGTCTGCTGAAACTAGAATGCTTAGTGTATTCTTATAGGATAGCTTGTTCTTTAATTACAAATTAAAAACTCAATTTCAATTAAAAACAAAAACTTCCCTATCTGCAAACATACCTTGAACACCTTTAAAACCTGGGGGACCCGGCCTTCCAGGGTATGGTGATGTAATACAGACAGTCTCACCTAAAGCAAGAGGGAAAAAGAAATTGGCCTATTTGATTTTACAATAAATGCAGTCTGAACATTTCCTACAATGTTTCTGTTGAACTAACCAACCACGTGTACGAAGGTAAACAGAAAGGTCTGTTCTATGTACATAGGTATTGCCATATTACATAATGTTTGGAGAATCCTAATGTATTTCTTGACAGATTTATTTATTTTTTTTTTACTTTTGTATTGGCAGAAATTTTTCTTTACGATAGTCTCTACCGAAAGAAATATTTTCATCTCAATTCTGTGTATAAATCAAATTTTTGATTTATATATATTGATATCAGTGAAGATTTTTTTTTCCTTTGGTAGGGAATTTTTGTAAACAACGAAACAAAAAGACTATGCCTTCAGTTTTCTTTTTCTGTTCCTTCAGCAAAAAGTGTGGCCCTACAAATCCTTAGAGATAGGAGTGCATTTCACTCCAGAAAATAATTCCTCTGGAAGTGTACAAGGAGCACACTGCAGGATCAGGGCCCCTTGAGATTCCTATTGTCACCAATGTGTGCTGCTAAGTGCTGGCGGTGTGTGACCACTGAGCTTGCTAAAACTGTAAATGAATAACACTATACATAATACATACGAAACTGTAATGGGTGCTACCAAACATGTATGTCATTACTTAGCTCTTAATGTAAGTATTTAAAATTACCTTTCTGACCCTTTGGACCTGGCAGCCCAATGCTACCAGCATCACCAAAGTCTCCAGGGGTACCTCTGACTCCTGGAGGGCCAGGAAACCCCAAACCAGGCAACCCCGTTGGTCCTTTTGCTCCAGGGAGTCCTGGAACTCCAGAAAATCCTTTATCACCTGGCACTGGTACTCCAGAATCACCCTAAAAGAAAGAAGCTGTTTACAAGAAATAGCATGACCTAACCCCTTTCCTCTCTTTGATTATCAAAAGCCATGGTGGAAAATTATCTGGAGAAAGCACAGTTCTACAATCAAGTAACTACACAGGTGACAGGCAAAAGGAACAGAAGGTAGAATTTTTCTTCCTAGTCCCATAATATTGATACAGCATGTGCATAAGATATATCCAGAAATTACAAAATAAACAGTAGCACTTTAAAAGAAATCATTTTTCAGTGACACTGTGTTTTCGATCTATGCTAACAGAAAATGACAAAAGTGATTAATCTGCTTATGAATTTGCAATAATATTATACTTTTCATTAAGACAAAATGCTAACTGATATAGAAAAAAATCCTGAGGAAGTCAAACATACCTTGGCTCCTTTTTCTCCAGGCAATCCTAAATCCCCATCTCTGCCATCATTACCTTTTTGGCCTGGAAATCCTGGAACTCCAGTAGGACCTCTTTCTCCTTTTATTCCTTAAAACAATTTTAAAAATCAAGTATTGTATTTACAGTATGTTTTCCCTTTTATTTTCTGCTTAGGTAAATGCTGAGTAACCATTTGTTATATCTGGATCTGTCTGATCTTTTTTACTTCTTGAATTCAGCTTTCCTGAATGAGGTTTAGGAAGGTAGTATGTAGTTGGACACCTCATGGAACAAATTTCTCTCTTTAAAAGATGTGTTTACAGGCATCACTAAGATGTGGTTTCTGTGAGTGTTATAAAATAGGTTGAAAACGTGCTATTGAAATCAGTCAAAGTTTTATCCTTGATTTTAGTGAATTCAGGATATAGCAATGCCATATGATGCGGAATATCTGCACCAGTATTTCCAAAACGTCTTTATTGTTTTCTTACTTTTACCCCTAGCTTTCTCTTGCACTGATACTTATGAAAAGACATTTTTTGAATAAAGGACAATAAAAGTATTCTAACCCAAAGATTCATTTTGCCACATCAAGAAATTCTTTGTAAATAAACAGCAAACGTTTTGCCCTGCTCCAATGTCTGTAAATAAACACAGACCTCGGTAGCTAAACTAACTTTTTTAAACAATAAGAGGGACTTCTTTTTGTCTCAACAATTAATGTAGCATTTGTTACTGTAATTTGTTCTTCTCTGTCTTTTCTGGTTTTGCAAATCATAGCCATAAACGTGGAGACTTTTTGATCTATTGAATTACAAGAATTTCAGTTGTGCAACTGGTAGCCTATTGTTTGTTTTCAATGTCTGGTCAAAAGTAATTTTTAGGAACGGGAGTAGGAATTCAAATCATCACTGAGACTTCCCAATCATCCCTGAGTTTTCTCCAAGAAGAATTTTGGTTAAGTGGAAATAACAGTGGAATACTGACACACGATTCTTCAGCTGGAGCTGGCTTCTGTATGATAATATTTCTTTATACTCTCAGCATAATTGTATTCTGCTAGTTTTTGCCATATAGACCTCTGTAAGACCTTGATTATTGATCACAAGACATGAAAAGTTATTCATTAGCATTAATAACAAGCTGTTAGGCTGTTTTATGGCTCAACTATAAAATGAAAAGCATAAAAACTTGTGTTGACCTTGAGATGAGCAAGAAGAAAGTGAAAGAGATTTTACCAAGAAAGCAGTCTGGATATACATGACCTTTAGGCTTCCGTAAATTGTCAAATTAATGACTTAAATAAAGATGAGATGAATGTGTTTCTCATACTATTCCCTAGGTACTGTATAGGAAACAAAACAGCTAATGATATAATAAGTATTTACCTTTTATTGTAACTCTTCCTTGGTCACCCTTCTCTCCTTTTTCACCATGTTGTCCTGCAGAACCGGGTATACCCTTACCAGTGACAACCCCCAATCCCAAAAGGAGAAAAAAAAAAAAAAAGAAAAGTTGTAAGTTAATCTCCAAAAAAGAAGTAAGAAGGGAATTGAGGGGAAAATCAGATATGTGTCTCTTGCTCTTGCATTGTTTCCCCCCGCAGAAAAAGGCCAATTAAGGTAACATGTCAAAAACAAACAGTTTTATCCTTTTTGGTGTCAATAAAGAGGTATGTGAATGGTGCCTGGCCTTTACATCTAGCCTGACTGCCAAATGCACAGAGACACAACTATGGAAGTAAGTAACACTGGTCCACAGCATGACTCAGCTGTGAACATAAACGTGAGAGTACTAAAATGCAAACAATTCACAAACTCTTTCCATTGCAGACTTTGTCCCATGATCTACAAAGGCTGCAGATGAAGGGAATCTCTCTGGAGCGTTGTGACTGCTGGATGAGGCTGCCCTCCCAGAACTGAACCTGGCAGTAAGTGGTGCTTTTTTACTGAGTGAAAGCCCGGTAGGCTACCAGTATAACATTTCATCAGCATCTAGTTTAGTACCTGATATCTTCACAACAGTCTATGACTTGACAGGTTTGGAGGTGTAAAAAAATGCTTTTCTGTACTTTTATACTGACTCGTGCTCTCAATTCCCTAGTATGGTTTGCTTATCACCTCGAGGTGATAAACTGATCTTGAAACAGTACATGTGGGTAAATATGTTTTACCTTGACACAGAAGTAAAAGGCCGCTAAGCTTATAAACCTGGAGTGTCATTTAGCCATCCCTCTAAATATATGAAAAGAGTTCTGTCATCCAAAAAAAAAACTAACCCACCCCCTCCCACCCCCCCANAATAGCATCTCCCCCCCCCCCCCCCAAAAAAAAAAAAAAAACAGTCCTAATGGAACACTTGTTATAAAGCCAAGTACATCAAAATATATTTTCAAATAAATTGATCTCACACAAAAAAAGTATTAGAAAGTCTCTATTTGGCATTACTTTGCCATGCAGCATTCTGGATGGACAGTTTTAAAAACCTTAAAGCTTTTCTTCATGAAAAACTGCATGTTAAATTTGGTAAGACAAAGAATTGATATTGTATGCTGATGTTAAATGATTCTAGTACACAAAATCTTTACCACCAAAAAAATTAATTCAGTTTCTTTTCTTGAGGAACTTGAAATGAAACTGTTATATTGCAAGGAAACTATCTGAGCAAATGAAAAGTCTTTATTATGATAATCATATTTTTTCTTTCTAAGAACCTTTAAATGAAGGGCAAAATGTTGATTCTACTTCATTTCTAATACGTGTATCATAAAGAGACATGGCATTGCCTATAGTGGCTGATCCATTTAAGAACAAACTTTGGCTGAGTAGTGACTGAAAATGGGAGATTAAAAAGTAATACAGAACAAATGAAGGAATAAATACAACTAAAAAAATGTAGCACTGCCTTTCAGACTCCATGGGAGTGAAAGACTATATTTACTCAGACCACTTCATCAAATAAATTAAGCACAACAAATAAATTAAACATTTCAAATAATTTCAAAAAAAAAAAAAAAGGAATAAATAAAATGACTTGAAATGCTTGAATAAAATCAAGGGTTCCTTCACACATACACATGCAGATAGATGTTGACATAAAATACATCTTGACCTGATGACATCATGCAATTTTTTGTTTTGATAAAATTTTGCTGGAAACGCTTTCATTTGAATTAATTAAAAAATCACCTTCAGTGGAGTAACGTGTTATCTATAGTTTTTTCAAGAAAAAGAATGTGCTTTTTAAACTGCAGGTTTAACAGAACTTCTCCAAATACTGATACATTATTAAATACTTGTACCTCTAAAAAGAAGTCAAAAAAACCCCAAAACCAACCAAACCACACACCATCTTTACTAAGTCTCCTGATGACACCATTAATGCAGAATCAGGTTCTGTCCCTCTGTGTAAAACTCCTCTCACTGCGGCAAGGGAAATCAGTTAAAAACTAATAAAATGCATCCTCCGACAAGACTGAAATAGGTAAAGGTAGATAAAACTTTTGCATGGTTTTCCAGGTCAGTTCTTCCATCACTCCTCTAAAATGCCTCCTGTATGAGTGATCAGTTAATGTTATTTACTTACTGAAGCTCATGAAAACTACTCACAGGGAGCCCTGGTGATCCCACTGCACCAGATGAGCCTGGATCACCCTTTTCTCCATGTCTTCCAGGGTAACCTATTTGTCCTTTCTTCCCTTGAGTACCTGGAGGTCCTTGTATACCACGGGGACCAGGAGGACCAGCATTACATGAGCAGAGCCCTTGATTTCCTACATAAATGTATCAAAATTACACTGAAACAGTTGCACAATATCTTAAAAAATATTGCCTTTTTTCTTTTCTGTATGTGTAGCACACAGATCATTTTATCTCATTATGGACTTCAAAGAAGTGAAGCATGTCAGTTTCTTTTTACAGTGCTGAATAACTGCTGCACTGCTCCACTGATTTAGAAGCTGCAACACCAGCAGCCATTCAACTACACATTTTGATTGTCCTGATCATCCAAGTTGCCATGAATGTCTGCTTGCAAATTTAGCACCAAAGTGCTAATTTGGCAAAGGCCTCGTATTGAAATTGCTGCTATCCAGGCATACCTACCTTTTTCTCCTTTTTCACCTTTTCTTCCTGGAAGACCTATCTGACCTTTTGCTCCAGGTTCTCCAGGGATCCCTCTCTCAGTACAAATTACACCTTTGAAAAACATAAGTTGTACAAAAAGTATAAATCAGGTTAACTGTTTCCAAAGCTTAGGTCATGTGTTCTCCTCTCCCTTACCTTGTTATCCTCGCATGAAAATCTAGAGATCTTACGAAATGTTTACAAGTTGTTGCATACAGATCATACTACACAAGTAAGTCTGGCTAGAGTTGATGTTGACACAAGGGCTTTTTCACTGCTACTATTTCTTCCTTTTTCCACTGTAGAATCTGACAGATCATTTCTTTACTAAAGGATGCTGATTTCGGTTTCCTTCCCAGTTTAATGTGCTTAATTAACATCAGCTGATATATTTTTAGGGATTTTTTTCACATGTAATTTTGTTAGGTTTAAATCACCCGGGAAACTAGAAATTTTGACATCTTCCTGACTGACAATTAATGGGAAACATGTTTTCTACATCACATGTAAAATTTGATACATCTGTCAAACGGCAGCTCTTAGATTTTTGTAGGACCAATAAAAGCAATAAATCTAGGAAGGATATTCTCACAATATAAATTGCTGTTGAACATACTAGGTAGTCCAGGTAAGCCTTGTCTTCCTGGCTGTCCTGGTATCCCTGGTGGTCCAGGAAATCCAGGTCTTCCTGGAATTGCTTCACCTGTTCCAGGCAAACCAGGGTCACCTTGAAAACCTTGAGGTCCTGGTACCCCACTTATTCCTGGCAGGCCAGGCAGACCTGTAAAGTAATGATATATGGCCCATACAACACCACAGTAAAGATTACTACAAGGTATCAAGAAAGAAATCACAGACAATTCAGAACTGTCATGCAGAAGAGCTTAAATCTAAATCTTTAGGTTTTCCTATTTTTCCCAGTAAAAAAAGTGGCTTCTGCTTTGTACCTTCAAATGCCTCCTCTCCTCCTCCCTGTTATCTCCTTTCCAGACATCCCAGTTAACTTAGTTGTTCCTTATGCAGAGCAAGTCATATATATCACTCTCCTTTACATCTTTCTGAAACAGGGAACAATGTTGAGCACAATGCTACAGATACAGGTATACCACAGATTTACAGTGCATGGCAGCATTCTGCTTTGCCTTCTGTTCCTTTTCTAGCAATTCCTAATGTTCTATTTGGATCATTTTGTTTCTTTTTTGGCTACCAGTGAGTGCTGAGCTAATTTTTTTTTTTTTAACTATCTGTAGAACCCAAATCCTTGCTGTTGGTGACTTGTATGAAACAAGAACAAACAGTTTTCTTTTAGTTGTCTTCTCTCCTACTAGTACAGAGTTCATATCTTATCCCCAGAGTCTCTTACTTGCTCCATCATCTCCTGGCCTTCCTAGCAGGCCTGCAGGCCCAGATGGTCCAACTGAGCCCATATCACCAGCAGGACCTGGAAATCCAGGATCTCCTCGTGGGCCTACACAGAATTATAAAAATATGTGAAGTTAACATCTTATACAATTGACAGTTTATATCTAAATTAAATTAAATTGCAACTGAAAATATAATTCAGGAACTATGCAGAAGTAAAATACAGTGACCTCTTTTTTTTTTTTTTTTTTTGTCTGGATGAAACAGTTTTAAATGTGTGACAGATTTTAAGGTGGGAGGATTTGGTTGCTTTTCTATGGATTCCTGCCTATTTCACAGACACAGTTTTAAAACTTTGTCACTCGGTAGTAGTATCTTTGCTACATATTTCAGAATGCTGAGAGAAGTGTTTGCCCAAAAAAAAATACATTTAGCATTTAAAATAAATGTGCATCTGATGCATATCTGACAGTGCTCACAAGTTGGCCATTTCAGGATCATCCTACCAGAAATTATCCAAGTTTTAAGAAGTATATTTTCAAAATTGCTATAATAAATACATATATTTTTGTAATTAACTAGTGCTAAAAAACAAATCAGATATAAAGGGCTTGAAACTGGAAAAGCATGTTAGCATTCTGTTTTTAAACTATTCTGCTAAATGACGTTTTCTCTGAAGATCTTTTGAATACTTCAGTATCTTGTCACACATCAAGCATGTCATTAGCTTTAAATGTTACCTGAGATATTAAAATTAAGCATGGGCTTAAATCCTTTGCTGCATGAACTGAAAACCCATAGAAGCAAATGGAAAACAATTTCAATTGATTTTTGATAAAGTTCCTATCTAATGGGGAAATTCTGCTAAACCAGGGCTGTGTGGTGATTTATTTTGGTGTTCATAATCAGTATTTGCTGCACTAGAAGTACAATTTATGGGAAGCTCTTTGTTAAAATGTTCCTACACTTCAGGTTCCCTGTGAGATGCCAAAACAAATCCCTTCCAGGCAGCACGGTTGGCTGCCCCCACTGCCTCCCGCTGTGTACGAAGTAAGAACTTCCACACATTATCACCAATTAGATAATAAAGATGTGAACAAGAGAGAGGATTTAAAACCACAGCCTGAGGTTTTGATAGGAAGGCAATGACATCGAGAGGTATTCGGTTGAGAGTACTAACTAGTTCTAGATGAGTAGGGAAAAGATACTGGAAAGTTGAAGGAGGAAGGAAAAGATGGTACATATGTTTCTTCCTGCAAATGAGTACCAGCTGGTGTTAACTGAAGTACCAACAGATACAGTTGCAGGCCTTAGGCACTGCCAGGCAAACAATGCTTGGGAATGCCCGTTCTAAAACGTTAAGATTATGGATTGTATTAATAAGTGATAATATAATGCTGAGGTAGAAATGATGTAGGTTGATTGATCTTGTTTGCAGCCAACCATAGTTTGCCTGTGCCTTTTTATACAAATGATGCAAATGTGATGCTTCTAGGAATCACAGGACCTAGTATGTGCACAGATTATGTCAAGTGCACAGCAGGTTCAGCACTTTCCAAAAGCTTTGGTTCTTCTGGATGTGTTGTATCGCCACAGAACACATGCTCTGACTGTGCAGAAAATCCAGAAGTGAGTTTGAACAGATCATCTCGCACTATCATATACACACTATTCAAGAAATATTGTATATGAAAACTGATCTTACTACATCTGTTCATATCGGATTTCCAAAGAAGAAAGTGAACAACATATTCAGGAATTAGAAAGCGAAATAATGGTTTATTAGACTCTGAAATCTTTCATTCTTTTTTTTTTTTTTTTTTTTTTTTTTTTTTTATGTTTGCAGTACTGGATAAGACAGTAACACAGAATGAGAATAGCCCGGAACTTGAATGAACGCAGTGGACTTCAGTGATGAAATTCTGACTGAATTAGCTTACCACAAAGTTGGGAACCAGGATTTCACCCCTGCTGTGCAATAAGAGGCTTAATTGCAGTCTAAAATCTTTGTGTTGTGGCAATTCTTAAAACAGGATTTCTAAAATACAATGTGAAGCCTGATTTTTTTATTCACCTCCATTACTCAGCATGGGCTTATTTTTCAGAGTTCTTTCCTAAATATGCCTAGGCCCCATAGCTAGGGATAGTCTAGCAGATCTAGCTGTGACTGTACGCGTAAAGATCTTTCAAGTGAGCATTTAATCTGAAATAAGCATGTTTCACCTAGTTCCAGTAAGATCAGTGAGACACAAACAAACCCAGAATGTGGAAACTAAGAAGATGATGTTTAGGATCTTGTCCTTAGTGGTTACTTTCTAACACCTCAGCAAAATAAGTCCTACACACTTTACACAGCAGAAAGAGTAGATAAAACTAGCTTTGACCTTTCACAGGAAGCAGTGGAGTTCCAACAGCTCCAGGAGGACCTGGGGGCCCTTTTTCTCCAGGATCCCCCTGTAAGAATTCAACAATAAATTTTACTGATAGATACAAATATGCAGTGCCCTAGCATGCAACTAAAAATTTCAAAAATGGTGACGTATGCAGGGATGTGACATATTCATATCACCGGGGCAACAAGATTTAAAATAATTATCTTTCAGAATAGCAGTGACTTCATTATAATACACTATCACACTTATCTATTTGACTTTTCAGAACTTGCAACTTGCTGCATCTAATTTTTTTCATTTACTGTAAAGTTGAGTCAATAACAGTAAAATTAGTACCATGTTTAATTGGGATGTTTTAATTTAACAATCAAGATGTAATTGTTTGCCTTAACATTCTATACTAGAATTTGGAAATTGCTTTTATGATGACAGATAAGCACTAAGAAAAGATATTTCAATTTGACAGATGTTATCAATGGTAAAAGATACTCAAAGTTCTTACAAGAAGTTTAAAACATTTGCATCAGGGAAAAAAAATAAAAGTGCCTCCTAATAGCAAGGAAAATCACTTCTGCGTGGAGGATTTCTAAATTAGCTTGGATTCTGTTATTTAGAATTGCAACTGAAGTGAACTTTAGGGAAGTCTTTTATGTGGCAAAATGTGTTACACTTTTTGCTTTGGTGTAGATTAGGAATCAGCTCTGCTCTCTGCAGCAAATGGAAACTGAGAAAATAAGAATGTGAATCTGGGAACTGCATAGTTACGCAGCATTCCTCAGGCTGGAGTTCAGGGCCTTTTAGGACACAGACAAGGAGAACTGAGACGGCAAAACTAGATGCCCATCCTTATACAAGTAAAATGAAGGAGACCATGCCTCTCTATGGGCTCTCCCTTTTTTAAATTGATATTTCTATGACTTTTAAACAGTACTGGAGCTGTCACTAATTGCTGGCATCTTAAACTGTACTCTTTTGTCTGGCCTTTTGACTGCATTTTGCTGAACGAGATAACGTAATTCTGTACTCTTTGGCTATTTTAAACAGGAATGTATGTTTGTCTTCCCTAATAATATAGAAGAGTCTTTTGTGTAGCAGGAAAGAAAAATCAAAACCTAAAATTTTCCTCCTCTGATAAACTTGTAAAGTATTTTGAGATTTTAAAATTAATGTAATGATGATAGCAGTAACAAAGATTTGTACAATATGCGGATATTGCCCAAGTTGCACATGACTTGCATGCTTAAGACAAGCAGAAGACAAGAAAGAATTGAAGAGTTGCTAAGCCAAGGTCAAAAATGTCAGTTCTTGGTATCCCCTGAAGTGGCAGATTCTAGTGGTGGTCTTTGAAGATCTGTGTCTTTAGGCTTTAAGGTCTCATGACCATTTCTTGATGACAGCTTCATATTTGCAGTATTTTCACTGTTGGCAGAGTTTGACTTGCCAAAAAAGCTCAAACCCTCCAACACAAGCAGATCTCCACTGTATTCTGTGGCCTGGACTCATCTTAAAATTAAAGCTTACTTTACTTTTACTGATATCCCTATCAAGCCTTAAATGCTGCATCTGTTCTGTAAGTTTCTATAGCAAGCTTTATATATCATAAGTGGCCAGGAACATTCTAAACTGCCTGTAAAGACCATTACTTTAATGATACTCTTTTCAGTAGTGGCAGATGAATTTAAATGTTCTTCCAGTCCTAACTTTGAAACAAACAAGCCTAAGCCAGATATTTTTGTTCTACTTTTAGTTATTTACTCCATGTGCTTGGTTGTCATTTCTCATTTGTAAACCTGCTTCTTGAAAATAATGTTTGTTGCTTTTTATTTGTCTGCTTTCAGTTGTGTCTTTAGCAGTAAACTACTTATGGCAAATTTGAGAAAGCCAGAGTTTATTTCCTTTTCTGATCATAGATTATGGGGAGTGTGTTCCAATCTTAACCTTTAATTTATAACATAAGTGATTTTTGCTCAAATCTCAAGCGTCATTCTTGTGATTTCACATGTGCAACTAATTATGCCCTAAGGAAAGTCACTGTTTTATATGCAGACTTCCAGAAAGATTATTTCAGAAGGAAATAAACACTTATTGACTGTTTTATTTCAGAATACTTTGAGTGAAGTTAATTAATTTCACAATTTCTGCGCTATTGTTTTTTTCTCTGTACTGTGGTAATAACTTCGATGAAGTTTTTAGTCCTGCTGTTACTGCTGATGATCCTGTCAGCCACCCTTGTTGCAGCATTTCACTCCTCCTCCTGTTCACAAAAGGCTGACCAACTGGACCCTATCCCAGTGGCTCCCTAGAGCTCCCCCGCCTAGACTCACTGCTTCTTTGCTCCTTCTACAGTATCATCCAAACTGATATTTCATTCAGAATGTGCTTCAGCATTGTTGATTCTATTGAAAAGATAACAATTTTCCTTCATTCAAGTTTTTGTCAGTAGTCAGAACTGCAATGGGACAGATCACCTTCTTCCTGCAGCCTTTAGAAAAGAAGGCTCCTGAAACATCTCTAGACCGGCACCTGGATCTTCTGGAATTGTATTAAGCCTCTCTTCTGTGCTTTTCAGAAGAATGTTCTCCTCTCTTACCACTTAGTTCATCAAATGTGATGCTTACACTTACAACCCGCAATGGGAAGTAGCATGCCTTGTAAAATAAATAAAAAAGGCTAGCATCATCTGGGTGAGCAAAAGAAGGAAACGTTTAAAAGTGTGAAGGAGTCCAACTTCCACTCTGATAAGCACCTTGGAAAAGCTAGTTATGTGGACAGATCGAACACATGAAAAGAGACTTTATGTCATGCAAACAAGCCCATCTGACTCAAATTTTGCAACAAATTTGGCTGCAATTATCATGCTAGTTCATGGACCAAATTTTATAGGATTGTACAGTTACCTAAATAGCAGCTTTCTTTATCTAGCATACCACTCTCGGTAATGCAACTCAACCATAAATAAGTTGCAGAGTACTACAATTCATGGATTAGATGGCTATACTGGTACAGTTAAGGGTCTTAATAAACCCTAAGTTGCTGCTAAAATTAGAGTTGTGTTAAAATCAATCCATGGAATTCCCACTCTCACACGCACCACGCAGGAATGTTTACTCATTGCTATTTACTACCACTGTACTTAATGTCATGAAAACAGCAGATCTTAAAAGCAATTATGACTGTAGAAAAGGCAGTGGTCTAGTGTTAAAGTAGGTACATTTGGGAAAAATCATGAGCATTTATATAGGAAGCGTGTATGTGTTTGGTTTTTTGTTTTCTTGTTTTTTACCTGCACGCCTGGATAGCCAGCATCCCCAGGAAAACCATCAACTCCCATTTCTCCCTGAAAAGGATCGCATAAATACCATCTGTTAAGACATTTATATAACTAACTGAACAAAAGTCAATGAGACAGTTATACAATACCATCAACTTATAGTAGTTTCCAAAGCTTTGTTTCTTTTTTTTTTTTTTTTGAGAAATTCACTGGGTTTGTACAAGAGATTACATGTTTCGTAGAATCTCTTCTGTAAAATTTTTTTTTAAAAATTAAAAAATTAAATAACCTGAAGATATATATATATATATTTTAATATAGTGGCCAGTGGATTCAGTGTAACTGGGGCACAGAACTAGCTGGAACATATACCAGAAGACTCTATCAGACTGTTAAATACAGCTGAAATTGGCTTGCTGCCTGCTGAATGACTCTCTCAAACTATCATTGCATGGGAAGCAGCTGTTTAGCAGTTTATCCTGTCCTTTTAAGATCTGCTAATATATTTATTCATCCAGTATTCAGATCCTTTAGGTAGATAGTGGTGAAAAACAGAGTAGAAAGCCATTTTGCAGATAAAAGTCACCTGGAACATAACTCTAGATGCAAATATCTGTACATTAATGTGGTTTGTGAATATAATGATAGATTTTGGAAATAAGCTGGGGAGAGGAAAAAGAGCAAGTCATACAGCTGTATACCTACATCTGTCATTCTTTAATTCAACACAATGCTGTAAGTAGTAATCTACTACTGGGTATTTTTTTGAGCCAGATGGCTAAGCAAAACATGCATATAACAAAAAACGACAAGAACAATGTGACCATGGCAACCAAAGTTACTATGCTGTGTAACCTTTCTATCATGCTGTCTGCACATCCACTGGCTTCCCTTCCTGCTTACAACTTCAGCTCCTATTCTAGCCAAATTCTGTCAAACTTCAGAGTGCTAGAAATTCAACAACATATTTCATACAACTTTTGTGGCAACAGGTAACAGGAGAGAAAGGAAGTAAGACAATGTGAGCTATCAAGTATGAGGAAACTCCAAATCTGCACAAATCAACAGAAAATCAAACCTCACTGATGCAACTGTAATGTGAGCTGCTTGTAACTTGTCTTCTCACCTTTATTCCAGGAAAGCCTGCAGGTCCATGAGAACCAGGACTACCCTGATAAAAACAATGTGAGTTAAAACAGTAAAAACTTATTCAAAATTAAACGTGTACAGCATTGCTAAGTAGTTAATATTTTTTAGATAATTATTACTTGTGCTAATATTTCCCTGTAGCTAGCGCTTGCAAAGTTTTGCAGATATATTAGATGAGAGGTGGACATGAACTTGAACTATATCTCAAAGTAAACCAGACAAGTTCAGTCATTTTTTTCTGTTCATTTATTTTTATCATGTTGCAGCAAGCATAGTATTGCACACGCTGCTCCGTGTGAGTACTGTTAGGCAAATCATGAACAATCTGCTGTAAAAAATTGCCATTGGCAGGTATGGAATACATTAAAATTGGTGTGTTAGCACTGTGCTATTTCTAGAGAAGATGTATGCAGCACTAAATATTTAAGACGTAACCATGCAGATCTGCCTTCTTTCCAAGGAAGGAATGAGCTTGTGTGTAAGTCTGGGACATGGTGACTCCCAGGGCAGGACTCCTAAATATTCTACACAGAAAGTATGACAAATTAGTTTTAAAAACCTTGAAATCTTGTTTAGAAATGCATGCTTAAACCACCAGACATTTTCTGAATGTAATTATAGTGAATTTGTGAAATAATTTATTCTGTAACTTCCTTACCCGCAATCCAGGGAATCCAGGAATGCCTTTTTCACCCTTTTCTCCTCTCCCAGGTATTCCCTGGAGTATTCAAAACATTCTGTTTTATTTAAACTCTTTGGTAAAGTCTGCCATAAAATTTATTCTATGTGCATGTCTATTAAGTTTGTATGTATTAGGTTAATGGATCTCGTTTCACTTGTTAAGGTCAAACACCGGGGCTTACTTCATAAAGCACTACTAGCAGTGCCTATGTATCTTCAGTTAGTCTAGAAATCTACTATGATCTCTTCTCCAAGGTTAACATGCTTTCAAACCTTTGGGTTTTTTAAGCTCTGGGCATCTTTTTGGGACCCCATCAGGCAATTCCTCAGCTCCTGCTTATAGGTAATGAGTGTACAATTATCTGCATGTACAGCTAGTACTGAAACAACCATATAAATCTCACATTTTTCAAAGTAAGTTTTATATAAAAGGATTGGTTTTGTCTCTTTTTCCTGTGCTGTCCATAGTCCTACTATGATGCAAAAAGACTTCTTGAAAAAGTGCTAGACTTCGAAAGCAGAAATGTGATGTCTAGGCTTATCTTCTGCATACAAAGCTAAATAAATGTTTAATATAAACTAGCTTCTTTCTTTTGTCCCCAGTTATCTTCTGTTTTTCTGAGATCTGGCCCCATTAAGAATACATACAGATCTTCTCTATTTCTCTCCTAAAAAAAAAAATAGGTGCTTCTGTTTTCCTCACAGCCCAAGTCATTTGTGTCAACAGTGCAACTGGAAACAACACCAACCTTTCACCACCAGGCAACATTTGATAGGTAGGTATAAAGCAGACTTGGAAAGGTCTTCCAAAGGGTTTTGAAATATTTTTGCTTTCACGTTAATGTAGGTGGACGTTAAATTCCAATGCACAAGTGCTGTTACTACTTCCATCGTCTTGTGCTTTGAAAGATTAACTTAATAACCATGGAAAAAAAAATTGCTTTACTTACTTTGGGTCCACGTGGCCCTCTGTATCCTGTTATCCCAGGTAGTCCTTTTTGGCCCTGCATATACAAGAGAAGCTTTTTACTATGCAGGACATACTCATGCATTGTTTAACATTTTAAAGTCCGAGTCTGAATTACTGGGCCCATTCCCCTAAATGCACATGCAAAAGAAAACAAGAAAAATAATTAGGTACTGATTTTTATTTCTGTTAACACTGTCAAACCAGCACCATGACTGCAGAGTGAGATAGATGTATTTTTTCACTAGCAGAGACTTACTAAATACGGCTTTATTCCTAAAATATGCATGAAAATCGTTCTTTTTTGTCTGCAGCTCTGCTAGTTTGATGGAAGTATTCACATGCATAAATCCATGTTTTTGTACACAGCCCCAACCTGAATGGCATGCATGGTGGATTACATGGTCATGCTGTTAGTCATACTCAGAAGTAACGTGGAGCTTATATAGGTTCTTGTGGTTCTTTCCTTCTTCCTCATATAGTTGTACATAGCAACCATTTCCATAATGAAAGCCTAAGATCCAGCACATGAAATCTATCAGCTCCCTGGGCTGAGGCTGCAGGGCTGACTATGCTGAAATTCACATTTTCATTTGTATATTTTTGCAAATCTGCATTTTTGAGAAACACAGGAACTACAACATTGGGCTCTCCATAACACAAGTTTTGTAATTCCTGTTTTAACAAATATTCTCAGGCTTTGAAGTATACAATTGGGGCTACAGTAGGTTTATCACTGAAAAAATGCAGTAAACAACAGGATCTTGCATTAAAAATAACAAAATCACTTTTCATATCAAAAGAGCACCCTAGAAGGATTAGGGTTGACAGGTCAAACCATTACACTGGAGAAATCTCAAAAAGAATAAATGCCAAAGATAGGAAAAATAAAAGGCATACTGAAGAGCCACAGAAGAGATTCAATATCAGAGTAATAAACTTCACCTGAAATATGGTTTACTAATGATAAAAGGCAATGAACACCAAAGCAAGAGCAGTAGCACCTTTCTTTATCAAGACAGGCTTCTGTCACGGACGTGAGCTAAAGCACATATAGGCTTTCTCCCAAATGTCTGCAGGAAGGGTGCTGACCAACAGGTTTTCTACTGAAGCTGTTTATTACAAAAAGAGATTTGTCCTGTTTATTCCATCCTTACAAAAATTATATCACTTGCCAAGTTGAGCACAGTTGAATTTGAAGACAAATTAAAACCTTTTCTCCTTTGAACAGCTGAGCTCCAGGAGGTCCAACTAACAGTGGTGATCCAGGTGGCCCAGGAAGTCCAACATCACCCTGTGGAAACCAAAGGAACAGCAGAAAGATGTTCTACTCCATGCAGCATTTCAGTGAGTGTACTCATGGAGCATGTACCTGTACATGTAAGTTGTAGATAAACAAGTATGTACTGAGATCTGTAAACTACAGTCTTTTCTGATGAGTATGGCCAGCAACCTTAATTCATTCTATTCTTGTCACTCTTTAAAAATAACGTTGTGGCTAAGGAAATAAATGGGAATTCTGTACTCATGGCTCCTGCTGTACTGTGGAGACAGTTAGAGGAATGTCGAATCTCGTGTGCACATACAGGGTCTCCTGTTCCAGACTAAAGCCTTTGAGCACAAGGCTTTGTGAATGTAGATGAAATTATTGATGTGCTATTGGAAGTTGTGCATCTTAGAAACTTATATGGATTCTAAAAAGTAACTGGACAAATCCACAAAATTAAAATCAGATATTCCATTTTGGTTCTGTAAATCCTGAGTATGCTAACAGGGGGAGACTGAAAGGGGAAACATTGTGCTTGTCCTTTTGTTACACCCTTTCCTTAGCATCTGTTGCTGGACACAGCAAGGCATTAGATTATGGAATTGATCTGATACAACCACTGTTACCAGAGGATGCTGCTGTGATTATTTAGGCAGTGTCTATACAGAAGGAATGCTATCTACCATATTAACTGTTACCTTTCAAAGTCCCCAAAATACACTTGTTTCTGGTATGCAGCTCACTGAAGTAATCACTTCTGTACAGAATTAATTCAATAACTTTTATTAATAAGTTCTGTTATTATAATATATTAATAGCTAGTTAATATATTATAATAAGTTATATTAATAACTTATGTTCTAGCATGATCACTGGGAGCATGCATCCACAAATAAATGGATTCTAGGCAATCCAAAGAGACTCTTTGCAGATGCTTGGAGCATGTTTTTGTAGACCTGTATGCTGGATCACTGCAAGGACAGAAAGCCTAGCTAAACACACGGAACCCAAACACTAGTGTCCAAATGTGTATGTCTGAAGTAGGAAGAATTTGCAATTTCTACTCAGTTTATGCAATCTTCAATAGATGAAACTTGTTTCCTTAAGATAAACTTTTAACTCAACAGTAGTAAGAATATATATAACAATATTTTTTTTCCTTACCGGCTCCCCCTTTTGTCCATCCACTCCAATACCTGGATTTCCCTAATTGACAAAAGAATATACATAGTTGGAAGGTAATTAGAAAATGTTGACATGAGAATTTAGTCAAGTAACTATTTTGAAAAAAAGTGGTAACAAATAGCCATCATGGGCATTTCAAGTATCTGCATAAATTAATCTGTGATTTCACAAACTACTTCAGGAAAAGTCATTGCCTACCTGTTCACCTGGCAAACCAGGGTAACCTGGAATACCCTTTAAGAGAGAGTGAACACAAGTTAGGTTAACACATCTGATTTAGAGACAGAACTTTGCTTTGAAAGTTACTTCTACTTGCCAGTACCACCTAGAGGCAGAATTTCATCTTGAGAATTTCCTCTTGAATTGCACCTATCCCAAAGTGCAATTAATGTGGCATGGTCACTGCTTTCAGCAGGGCTGAACTCTGGATCCCCACCTTCCTGTCTCAGAAAGCGGTCTTGGGGAAGGGGAATAAGGAGAGAGCACTAGCAGCATTCCCTCGTGACCACAGACTACCAGGATGACTTGTGTTAACACAAGTATGGGAAGAAACAACATATGCTCTAATTCCAGCACTTCCAAACTCATAAGGTAAGGCAAAAATCTTTTTTAATCACCTGCCTCAGAAATTATGTCTAGGCTTTGAGTCACATTAAAGGAAGTTCTAAAACGGGTATGCATATCCTAAAAATGAAAGACTGCGTAACTGGTGATCTTACAGGCATGCCTGGTTGGCCTGGGTATCCAGGTGGGCCTGTTGTACCTCTTGACCCTCTAGGTCCCTGAAAAAGATGGCAAAAGGCATGTTTGTGGAAATACCAAGAAGTTACCATTTTCTTCACAAAAACACTTTTACTAAAATGCCTGCATCACTTGGACTCAGTCTACTGAAATTCCATGCATGTATCCCTCACCTGAAGCTTATACCACACCAGAAACCTTACAGCAGCTCGGCACCAATTTCTGGACAATACTGTACAGATACTGGTAAATGCAGTTGTATTTTATGAATGGATTGAAAGAATACTTTGTTAGTAACTGTGCTACAATATGGGGACTTGATGCAGTTCACCAATTAATACTTTTTTCTGATCAGCTTAAGAGGAGGAAACAAAGTGGTGTGTAAGAGCTCAACGGTGAAATTAAACTCTTTTTCTTCTTACATGCTTTTATGGCAAAGTATGCAGTCGTGTACTACATATTGTTGGAAGACCCAATAGATACTATTGAAGAAGCTATCACATCTCTACATTTCTACTGTGGAATCTTGAATTTCACAGAAAAGGTATTCTGCAACCTCTGAATACATAAGGAGCAACAACTGCTTTATGCACAGTCATTGCCTGCACACAAATCACAATGCAGGGGGGTACAGTCTGTTTCTGTGCCTTTCAGACACCAAGAGCTGGTTATGGAAGCAGGCAACAAGGAGCTGATGTCTGTTAGACTTCATTCTGGAATTTTGCTATTTAAGGCAGGCAGGGTGAAACCAGGGTATTGCTTTGTTTTATTAAGAAGGAAAATTTGAAAGATCTTCATGACAAAAGGTATGCATAGAAACCAATGACTGTACTTACAGGCATGCCAGGGGGTCCAGGATCACCTCTGTCTCCCTGTAATGACAGTCATTTAGCAAAGGAAGCAACACAAGCTTTTTTGAAATTTTGAAATTTTTTGAAATCATAGCTGTTAAGATTTCAAGCTATCTGTTTCAGTTTCATATTTGCTTTTAATTTGTGTTTGCACCGAGTTTTATTAAACAGTGAGGATATATGAGAACAACTATATTTGCCCTACATTTTTTCCTACTGGATATTTTTTTTTCCCAGATACTTACTGGGGGTCCTTTCCCAAAATATGAAACATACAGTGAATTTCCTTTTTCTCCTTTTTCTCCTGGATTTCCCTATAAAGAAAAAAAAACTTTTAAAACATTATGATCCACTTACTGATATCCTATACTTCTATGAAGACTGAATGATAACCTCTAATGAATGATTTCCTTTATATTAGTTGGCCTATCACAGCACCCTCAAAATCTCAGTCTGACTTAGCAGGAACAGACAACCACTTTTTAAAAACTGAACTGTATTGTTGAAAAGCATGATACATATATATGTGAAGAACAGATATATTAAGACATTATTCTGAAATTGAAATCCTGACTTACCAGGCATAATTTAACTGAAGCCTATAACCACTTAACTATTGATTTCAATAAACCGGGATAGTGTTTTTCATGAAGTTTAATCACTCTAAAGCTTTACTGGTTTCCTGATTTACATGGTGAAAGTAGTTATTCCTAGAATGGTACAACAAGAGTTACAGCTGCCTGCAGCTGGATATATGTATGGTAAACTGGATGCAGTTCACAGGTCAAACAGCAGCTGCTGGGGAGCACATTAAACATACCAAAAGTTACATTTGTATATTGTTATTTTACATGTGATCTTGTGTAATAAAACATCTTTATTAGATTCAGTTACATGACTTAAGGGCTTACAAATAGAAACTAATTTCTAATTTATTGGTGAGGTAGATGAAGTAAAGCTGAGGAATATGCTCACAGTGTAACAAAAAATTATACAGGACAATGTTAGAAATAAAAAGTAACAAAAATGTTAGCAGCAATATATAGTCAAGTTGGTACTTGGTGCAACAAATTGACTTAAAAATAGGCAATCCACATAGAGGTTGGAGTAGCATTCTTGCACACAAGCAAATATGGTTAGTATGTCTCATTTTTCTGGGTAGCTAAATTAATTTGCACTGGATTTTAGTGTGGATATCCAAGGCCACATGCCTATTGTGTCTCCCTTTCTTTGTAGGTTGCAAATACTTTTCCAGGCCTGCCAAAGAGCATGCTCCTTGAATTGGGAGGGTTTATGCTGCCATTTGTCCCATGTCTTATTTTTATTTTACATCATTTGGCTAAATATTAACGGCATAAGGCCATTTTGAAAGCCATAGTTAGCAAGAAAACACAGATAAATTTAACAGTTTGAGGTGAAGCCATTTTACCATTTGGAGAGTGATGAGTTACCTTGAGAGGTATAACAAATTAACAATTCTTTTATCAACTTTTGTGTTTGACAGCATCTATTGCACATCCAAGATTTGACTTGTATGCTTTTTCTGTTTGCTATATTTTGATCATGTTTTCTCATTCTCCCTCATTGATTGCCTACGGCTGAATCAGCATCTTATTTAACTTCTGTTAAACACAACTGACTTTTCATGTAAATTGCAGTTGTTGCATAGTTTTAGAAAATTCCAGGGAACGTCTTAGAGCTTTTATTATTATTGACAAAGAAGAATTGTTTCCACGAAATGTCAAAGACTGATGACAAGAACAGTTCAGCAAAACTTCTTTGGAGGTACAGTAATTTATATCCCTTACTGATATTAATTTTTCTTTTATTTTCATTAGAAGAACACTGCAAAGCTAATTATTTAAACACTTTTAAAATGCTTTCCATTTTAACAGGAAAATTGAACAATATTAAAGTGGTAATTTTAAATGTTTTAACTGAAATGATCTGCATGTATACAGATAAAAACTAAGGCAAGATTTGGTGTGCACAGAGCAGTCATGAGAAACTGTAAGAGTATTATCTTGAAAGAGACTTACTAATATACTTGTGTAATCTACCACTAAAAATCTTTAAATGTTACAGAAATTGTTGAAACCCGTTGAAGATTCCACTTATCCCTAACTCATCTCAGGTATGTTTCTACTATTAAGGCTCTTAAGAAGTTTCAAGTAATGATAAATGGTATGATGATTTCAAGGTAGTCCTTCTCAGTTCTGTCTCTATAAAATGGTATTAGCTTTGGTGTGGTTATGCAATGGTGAAACAAAGCAGAATTTAACTCTTCAGCTAGACATATAGACTTAGAGGCTACAGGAGTTTATTTCTCATCCAAGCTCAAACTTAATCTGTCAGGGCATCAAGTGTTCTTCATTCCCATTACCCTTAGCAACAATAGAAGGCACCTGGAACTTCACTGTGAAGTGAAAAGCTAGTGCCATAGTCTAAAAATCCTTCCATTTAAAGAGCTGCCAGCTGGGAGGGTAACTGTAGATATAGATTATTACTAGACAATAGGAATGCCTGTAACATACATAAGGACCTATTGGTCCAATATATCCATTTTCGCCTGGAAATCCTGGATCTCCTCTCGAGCCATTGCAGCCATCTACACCATGCTTGCCCCTGGGTCCTTCACTTCCTGGTAATCCCTGAAAGACAATGTAACATTTATTAGAGATATATCATGATGCATAGAGAATTAGTTTTTAAATTAACAAATCAGTTCAGAAGCAAATATCACAGAGCTGAAACAGAACATCTCACAATGGTCCCAGATTCATACTCTTTGCACTAGAAATGTGTTCTATTTTGATCAATAGTTTTTTTT
>WBMW01005746.1:0-169641 GCA_013396635.1 Penelope pileata | reverse complement strand
TTTTTTTTTTTTTTGGTGATAAGAAGTGAAGAATTTAAGCCCTACGTTTTTTATATGCTGTTCTTTGATACATAGCAAATATATCAGAGACAGCACTGGGTAGAGGGTCAGTCTTGAGTCAATAACGTGCTATTTTCTCAGGGAAAGCAGATTAGCTCTCTAATCTTTCTCATAGCTGTAATGAAAAGCTATCTTGTCTTTACTGTTTCTGAAGAACATACACAAAAGTCATCTGAATCAGCCTCACAGCTTTTAATCGATATGGTAAAATGATGAAGAAGAGAACACAGCTTGACTCAAGCATACAGTAATCACAGGGAATGACTGTAGATTCCAGAACTGAGGAAGTAATTTTCCAATGGAGCAAGAATTAACTGATGTACAGATAAGATACAGTTCTACTTCAAATTGGATACTAGGCAAATGAAGCAATTTTTTTTTTTTTGGTTCTGAATAATCATCGGGAAAGTATCCTGGCCATTTGCCAGAAATGTTCTTGTCAATTTTACTTTCTTCCTATATGTAAGTCTTTTCGACCTAACTTATGGACACTCTTTTAGGTTATCCATTTCTTGGGAGCTGAATTTTGCACTGAATTTTGGCCCTGTGAATTCTACATTGTACAGACATTCTGGACATAGTCCCATTGTCAAGTGAAGGCAGCTGACAAACAGATGCTAAGACACCCACTCAGTTTCTGGTTCTGTTTTCACTTTCAAAATTCAACATTTTAACTTTACTTGATCCATATGAAACCAGTAACAGCATTAGAATTTAGTTATAATAAACGTTTTTTCAAAATACTACATCTAAGAGATACTATTTTTCTTTTACCACACCCATTTCCATACTAAAAATCACATTCAGAAAAATGTGTAATCACATGCTTATACATTTACCACCTACTTCTTCAGTCCTTATTCAGGTAAAATTCAGTGGTTGCTATTTTTTTTTTTTCCTGCAAAAGGACTATGAGCAAAAATCAAAAAAAAAATTGAATAGAAAACAATAAATGATTTGAGATAACTTTCAAAGATGTGAAGAATGCAGCAAACAGATTACAGTCTACTATAGAGCCTAAGAAAATAAACTCATTATTTTCAATCCTAGCACTGACACATATTGCAAAGACTTGGGCTAGTCTCCACCTTCACTGCCCCACTCCTCATGAAAATGATTTACTTACCTCAATGGGGTTTTGTGGAGTTTTTTATAAATAGTAAACATGGTTGATATTATCCAGGCTAATTTACGTTTTTTGCAACACAAATAATTATGTAGGTGGCACAATAACCATGGGTATAAAAACAATGTATTAAGTGTATTATTCTATAAGACTTGCTTTGACTTCACAGAAACTGTAATATTTATAAAGCAATATTCATTCAATACGTACAGGAACACCATCTAAACCCGGAAATCCTGGGACTCCAGTTGGGCCCTAAAAACAGATGAAAAAAAAAACCCAAAGTTGTTGAGGTCATTAACTCTCAAAAGGAATGAAAAACAAGAATATGAAATACTATATAGTAGGAAAAAAAGCATCACTCGTTTGAAATGTGCATTAAAGCCATAATTTTATCCAACATAAATATCTGACAAAAGGTACACGGGCTTAGCATGAGACTAATGCCAACAGCTACCCACGGAATGAGACAAATGTCAAATTCCTATAGTCATTCCTTCTCCAATGACTATGAAAGTACAGAGAAGGAGAAGTTGCCCATAACTTATAAAATTATTCTGGACATAATTTTGTGGCCCTGATCCTGTTTTGATAATACCAGCAGCACAATTTCTATTATCAGTGCTTATATTTTACGTATGTTAGACACTTGCCTTAGTGATTTCAATTATCCACTGAGATTGGTGAAATTAGACCATTAAAATTAATATAAATTACCAAGAGCTAAGTACAGGGATAGTACAGCTATGAAAGACATAGACCTGAACTGCAATTAATATTCCATAAGTGGTAATAAAATTCTGTTTACAGCATTTTTAAAAGCACTATAATACTTCCTCCAGCTCCACATTCCTCCCACAGCCCTCTTTGAGGTTAAAGAGGTTGGCATGGTATAAACTAATCAAAGACTGGGTCTTTTTCTTTTTTTTTTTTCCCTGGTGATTCTAATTTTGCAATCCAAAGCAAAAAAAAAAAAAAAAAATCGCTGAAACATTTCTTCCAAAGGAAGCTGTAATTGATTTCAATGAGAATTCTGAGTGAGCAAGAGGACAATTTGACAAATGCTTTCTAATCACTTAGATTCTGTTTTACTTGCTAATATTTAACATTGCATACTGTATACACCCAAAAAAACTGTCTATGGTGTTTCCTACCTTATCACCTTTTTCTCCAGCTGGCCCAGGTTGCCCATTCTCACCTCTCTGTCCTTTTTCCCCTGGCAGACCGGCTGGTCCTGTAGATCCCAAGGATCCAATTGGACCTTGAGCTCCCAGCTCACCAGGCTGACCCTGAAAAGAGTCCAAAGAAGTGAGTGAACACTACTGTAAACCCTGCAGCAGGTAGCATATTAGAGATGACTGTACAATGTATACATACTTATGATTCAACACAGCTTGCAGTACAGGCAGCAGATCTGTTTCATGCATTAGATGCTACAGGAACACAACTTTCAAATTTAACAACTTGATCAAGGTGATAATTTCTTTTCATCTTCATCAGGTCTCCAGCTCTCCAAGATCCCTGGAATAAACTGCAAGTCCTCCTGAATCTATCAATGTAAGTATGAGACTCCACTGAGCATCACATTTTTGCAATCAGAGAAGTGTTGGCTCATTTTAGATAAAAGGCCTTTGTAGACTTTAGAACAAATCAAGAGTTCCCTCTTTCTTCTAAGTTATATCATACGCTCATTATCTTAAGATCTTCTAGGTCACATATCTTCCATCATCACTCTCAGATTCTAATGCCTTACATAAAAGGTGTGAAGTTTCTTATCGAAAAAAAATGTTCACTATTATCAAATAACTGTACAGAAAGTATCAGTTTGAATAGATTGTGTTAAAAGGGTTTAGGAGGAGGCTGCAGAATGTAATTAGCTCTAAATTCTGCATCTGTACCTACAACATCATGCACATAATCTCTATGTACTTCTATAAAGTTTTCCAAGGTAACACATATTCTCAAGTAAAAACACTTCCCATGATAAAGAGCAAGTAGATTTTTCAATCTATAGCATTGGTGTGGAGTTTTTTGGGTTTGGTTGCGTTTTTTGTTCTGTGCTGCTAAATAATGATTAAATCATAGATTTCACATATGAACAGTCTACGCTTCCACCCTATAAAACCTACATACTTTAAAGTCTTTCTTATTAATTTTTTCATCCTGTATCATTATATTTGTTTTCCTATAACTTATTTTAAGAGTGCTTTGCTTTCTTTTTGGAGTTAGGCCATCAATTACGTCACTTTATTAAAAAAGAGAGCAAAATGGAACCCCGTGCTTTCCAGAGAAAAGTATACGGCTCTAAGACCACATGAGGGCAGCAAAGGATATTTCAGCACAATCTCCATTCACAGAAATGACAGACCATCCATTACTTTCTATGAATGGATTCAAGAAAAACAAAAGAACAGAAATCTAAGGTGATTGTAGACGTTCGTTAGCTCCAGGCATCAAATTATGTTGAAGTGATGAAACCAAATTCCATTCTGCTGAGCGTAAACATTTCAACAGACTGAATCTGTCTGAACAAAATCTTTTCTCAAAAATTGCAAGCAGGGCCTTAATTTTTTTTTTTCTTTAAACCTGAGGGTCCTACTAGGATAGCAGAGGACTACCTGAAAAAGTATCCTGCTGTTCCATTTGCCTTTACTGGCACTCTCACTTAAATCTTGAGCTTGCTTCCAATGAAGTCACTGGCAAAAATTCCAGAGCAAAATCAGCATTTTGTCTTCAGCAACAGCTGTAATTTTCTTGATAGTATAATTTGAAGTGTAAAACTTTACAGGAATTCAGGGCTACTAGTAGTGAAATCTGCTAGTTCTGCATCTTCTTTAACAGTGAATGGATAGTTAGGATTCTGGATCTTGAGTATTTGCTTGTATGAACAATTGCAGTCTGTCTATTGGCAGTGCCTTGTACATCCTGTATTGAAAAAATGATTTTATTCATTGAAGTACTTTTAAAGAACCTGTTACAGACTCTAAATACTTGATTGAAAAAAGACTGGACAGGCATTTTAATTAAAGAAAAATTTTGAGTATTAGAAAAGTAAAACAAATCAGACCAATAAAATAATAAAATACAACTACTTGAACCATTCACTCTACTGGAAGCAGTACTTTTTCTTAATACACAGAAGTAGCAGTTACCATACAAAATATAACATTCTTCAGCAGGAAAAAAAAGACAAGGTATTTCTCAGTAATGCTCTAATGCCTCAGTGTTAACAAAGCATTTTGTTGACAAGTTTTTGAAGGAACTTTAATATTTTTAATTAATCTGTAAACTCTGCATCCTATAGTTAAATGAGACTTTTTTTTCAAATTATATCTTTGGACAGTTGAAGAAACATGATTTTGACAGTACTTAGAAAAAATCACTATGAATTTGATGGTAATTATGCAGCATAACCAATAAATATTTCCAGGACATATGGTCCTTTAGGCTGATAAAAATGTCTTCTTTAGTTGCTACCCTTTTAATTTAATTGACTCCATAGTTCATGTCTTCAGCAGGAGAAAGTGAAGTCATAAAACAGAGTCACTGAATCCAGAATTCACAATAGGTTTGACAGCTGATATAACTTTAGAATGCCATGTGAAGCTGGTGGATTGTCTCTCTTTCTTTCAGCTCAAAGACTGATCATGACTGGGAGCTTTGTTAAGACCAAACTGATACCATGTCATAACATCTATTATCACATCTATTATTTGTGCCCATCCAATGTGACTACCACAGCATTGCAGTCTCAGGGCAGCTGTACAAATAAAGAGGATGAAGGTAGTCGTGCTCATGTGGAAATGACAAATTAGCTCAGTTAAAATGGAGTGAATATTATGCCTGCTTTGCCATCTGATGTCAATAAATTCATTTAGGTTTTCACTGCCTTGCTAATTGTCTAGGTCAAGAACTTCCCATGTCAAGACTACGGTCTGTCATTTTAGCATATCCTGAGCTTGATGTGCAGAAAGAAACTGACTTTTGACAAAACAAGGCTATTTTTTTTGGATCAAGTATGCTTCCTACGACTAAGACTGCAAATACTTCAGAATCATGCAGCAAAGCATTTGATAGTGTTTAGAAAATACAATGGCTAAGGTTATTTGGAATGACTTCCTTTGGTTGCCTGAGACACTGACGAACACCTGATTTTTAAAGTGCCCTGAGCACTAATTGCTTGAAAATCAGACACTTTAGATTAAAGTCTTAATTGGAAATAAAAAAAAAAAAAAAACTGGCTCATGCTATCAGAGTAAATTCTATGCCTCACTTCTCGTTATTGATGAAGTCAAAAGTCTATTTATTACCTTCAATTAGAACAGTACATAAGTTATGTGCAATGTAGGCGTATCAGTGATATGTGAAATGCATTTACCTTCTGCTCACATAAACAAAACCAAAAATTCTCAGCAACTGCACAGAGTCAGACTGCAGGCAAACAATGTAATGCCCCTTTTCATTCTGCACTCGACTCTGGCATGTAACCAGTCCTTTTCATCCTACCAGGAGTAGGATGGAGAAAGAGGGGGAGAGTAGTCTGGAGGCAACAGAGGAGTGCACACAAAGCCATTTGCAGACAGATGTTTTCTTTTGTAATTTGCTTTGTGAGGTGGAAGCATCTGCTGCTACTCTAAGCTCCTCCCATGTCCTCTCCTCTTTTGGAAGCCAAGCCACAGCTTCCAGGGCTTGTAGGGGTGTCCACTTCCGGAGGTTTCCACTCCTGCACTATTAACTGTGTAGGACTGGGACCAAAACCATTTTCACTGCAAGTTAAGGCTCCCAAATCAACCTTCTAAATATTAATATCATCAATATGAGATATAAATGAGAAAACATATGACTAAATGGCATTAAATTCTTTCCTTTCTAGAGCAGATCTCTTTTCTTTTAAGATCGAAGAAATACATGAAATATAACTTTTTGTGAGTTTGTTCAGAAACAACAGATCACATAGTGACTTTTAAGAATTATGTAACTTATTTTTATAGTCACAGTTTGAGTCAATCAAATCCAACAGTAACCCTTATTGCTTGACTTGTCACAGCATCTTGATCATGCTGCAACCTACCAACAAATTGTGTCCTCTTTCAGCATATTTTGTAATGATCCAATATTCTATAGGAACATAGTACCTGGCAATGCATCATAATCTCCAGAGGTCCCTTCCAGCCCCTATGATTCTGTGACACTGTGGGGAACCTGCTTTAGCTTGGGGCTTGGAGTAGATGATCTCCAGAGGTCCCTTCTAACCCCTATGATTCTGTGATAATCTTCACAGTGATATTTTGCTGAATCACAACAAATCACAGTGAAGAGCTGAAAAAAAATTTCACAATGTACTTTGTTTTGTTTTTTAACCCTGAGCAACCACGAAAAGAGGCATCCAATAAGCCAGTGGGTGTCACTATTGCATCAAAGAAATACTGAACAAGACAAAGTCTGGCACTGAAGTGCTAAGATTGTTAACAGTTAAAAGCAGAGAGCTACAAATAGAGTATTTCAGATCACAAATCATTAATATCACATTAGCTAATAAAATAAAATCAACTTTTGATCTGATTCCATCCTTGAAAGTGTTCAAGGCCAGGTTGGATGGGGCTTTGAGCAGCCTGATGTACAGGATATCTCTGGCCTTGGCAGGGGTTTGGAAATAAATGAGCTTTAAGGTCCCTTCAAACCCAGACCATTCTATGATTCATTTTATTGAAACAATTCACTGATTGGCAATATTTGGTTGATTCAAATCTACAAAAAAGAATGACTTTGTAGAGCTTTACAATCCCTCAAATTGTCTTGCCCAATGAGGAAAAGGTTGCCAATCTGAAGCAACTGAGAAAAACACTACTTAGTGTATGGCGAGACAGGAGAACCAAAACAAGCGAGGAAATAAAATCCTCAAGAACAAAGGAAAAGATAATTTATGAAGTTTAAAACTTTTGAATAAATTGGAAACACACATAATACAAAAACGCTATTGTTTTACAGATGCTGCAGTTGTACATTTCGTATGAGGAACAGTCTCGGAGACCTCACAGTGAGGAGAATGGACTGATCCTTTTCCTATTCCACATTCTGGTAAGTAGACTACATTCAAGACCGGTTCAAATCCTAACTTCTGAAATCAGAGAACTGCCTACTGCTCTGCCCAGCTACAAAAAAAAAAAAAAGTGTGGTCTGCTTCAGATATGGATCTAGAGGAGTCCTTTCAGTACGTTTGTTTTTCTATGGTTCTCAGCTAATGTAAGTGAAATACAGTAGAAAAACTACAGAAATGTGTAACTTGTCTCAGGAATCTTCTATTTCAAAACTGCATTGCAGCTAATATACTGAGAAAAATGATCGATAAGTATAAGGCAGAAAAGTGAGACAGATCTGGGTTTCCTCAAATACTAGCATTATAATGGATTATAATGGATTCAGCTAAGCACATATATTTTGAGATCAAATATCCATATGTCTGATATTTTACATATTACATATTTGCTTCCTCAGTGTGCAGCTTGGAAATTCAAATACAAGTGCTAGATATTCCACGTGAATGTCAGACTGCCATTCATCTATGTTATGTATGTCCAATGTTTGAACATCATATTGGCATGAAAGAAGAATGTGGATTACTAAATGCCTTGTAGGCACAAAAAAGTCAGAATTTCCTGTTTCCTGGTTAGTGAATCTTACATACATTTACACTGCTGCAAATTGGACCCAGTTAACCCACAGGATCTATTAGGGGGATGTGACAAGAATAGCAATATCAGAAGACAGACCTACCACCGTGTTAAATTTCACCATCAGTACCCCACTGTCCTGAAATATACATGAGCTGACTTTTTAACTTTGACAACCAGCTGATTTAGTATCCCTCATGAATGCTTACTCCTTACACCTCATATGCAAGAGAATGTGAGACCTTCCTCTTAGATACCTGTTTGCTAGGTTCGCTCTTAAACTACTGCGAAAATAGGCCGCTCTCTTCATCTGCAAAAGAATGAACATTGGTCTTGCTGAGTTATATTTGTTATTCACTTGGCTCCAGGCATTTCACATGATCTCATAGAAGCTTGATCAGGTTGGGTCATGAATAGACGCTTGCTTTCTAAATCTACTTAACTCTATAAACAAAGCCAAAGGAATTGAATGGGATCAAACTCCGGGGTCGGCACAGGACAGGTTTACAATCGGTCAGTGCTAACTGCAAACATTTTTTTTAACTATCAAAATTCTTTTAGAGGAGCCAGCATTTTTTAGGCCTCTGATTCAATACCGCAGAAATTATGAAGGGTATAACTTTTCGTGTTAGAGAAAGACGGAAAAATGGAGGAAAGGATTCACTGTCTCTTGGACATATCAGGAGCAAATTAATATAAAGGATTTTATGGAAAAACAGACAAATATAAAAAAATATGTAAAATGATGAAGTTGCTGTTTGCCTCTAATTAAATATGTTGACTTCTACTGCCTCCTTAAAGACTACACATCTCAATTGGGAGAGAAGAGGCAGAAGAAAGTCTAAGTTGATCAGGGTTGGCACCAAAAACCTTATAGAACACTTATTGTCTATTTGCTTCTACTTTTCTTCCAACTTGCCCAATTTCTCTTTGCTCAGCTATGGCCATGGCAGTTTCTTACTCCCATGGTCACCATTTCTCTAGCTAAAACCTCAATTATCTTGTCCTCTTACAATGACAAAGAATATCTATGTTGACATTTAAAAGATTTTCAAGTGGACATAACAGCGGTGCCTCAATTCTCATTGCATTCACAGTTGGCTGCAGTTTTCTTACACTTTCACTAATCATACTGCATTAAAAAAAAAAAAATGGATAGAAAGAAAGCTCATCATGTACTATGCCAAAGACAGTAGGGCAACATTTTATTATCCTACTTTCCTATGAAATATGCAGAGTATACCACACATACTGCATTAATTCCACTAAATTCAGACACCTAAATACATTTAGGTGTTTAATTTTAGGTGTCTGTTCTATTATCCTAGTTGTTAGCTATTTTAAGGGAGAGATGAGGGCTACTGTTAAGTCATATACAACCTAAAATGGTGTTAGTTTTACAAAATATGAACACACTTCATTTTTCACTGGTAATGGTAAATAAACAAGGCTGATTTATATCAGCTCTAAGACACATATCCTGCCTTGACTTTAACAGAAATCTTTGGACTGACTGTAAGTCTTCTCCAAACAGAGAAACAACCTATTTGTTCATTTTAGAAGCTAAACTTTTCCAGTGGGCAATGTTTCCACTGAAAGGCTAAAAAGAAAAGTATCATTCCAAAATCTGTATAATGGCAATGTCATCAAATACCCTTCACAGTGTTTTACATGTCAACAATAATCCCTCAAATGAAACTTGCAACAATATTTTTTTCACAGTTTGCTGACCAAGTGAAACCCTTAACAGACAGGCACACCTAAACTCTGAAACTATTATCACAGCTTTTTATAAACAGATAGAAAAATATTTTTACTTCCTTAAAAATCCCCTTGTCATTTCTGAGCAGAGAAGGATATAGGGGATGACCACTAGCAACGCATGAAAACAGCTGTTTAGACTTCTATTCAGATGTCAAGCTATCACTTGTAACTGGCCCTATGACATTTGTTTAGCACAAAATCTGTATTGTGATACAGTTAGCATCTTTCCAATGGATAACAATTCATATGTATTCAGCCAGATGTATTACAAATAATGCATTTGGCTTGATAGCTTCTACACCAGTGCAATTTTTAAGGAGGATAAAACATACTGTATACTAAATTACAAGGCATCTGTAAACCTGGTTAACAGAAACTTTCCCTTAGAACTGGACCTCTACTTACAAGTACTCAGCCAACAACAAAGATGAAAAATAACAGAGGAATAGTCAAGTTCCAGCTAGTCTAATGAAGGATTTTGTTGCAGGTCTTGGAAAAGTTTGAATAAGATGATTATTCAATTCATAGTAGTTCTGACCTTGTATGATCCTAATATATATGATACCTTAGCATTACAGTAATGAAACAATTTGTCCTTGCTCCCATGTAAATCTTAGATTACCATGTTTAATAGATCATGAAGAGAATCCCATACATCTGACTCCCTGATGCAAAGGAATTCAAAAATAAACAACAGTAGCAAAAAACAGAACAAAAGGTGGTGCGGGCTACAAATACCAACGTAACTCAGTACCTAAACTGATGTAGCTCACTTAGATTTCAGCCTTTGCAGAAGCCCTCCATATTGCAGTTGCTTTAGCAGAGATCTAAAACAGATCTTTAGATAAAGATCTGTTAACTTTGACAGCTGCTGTAAGGCTGGCTTTCCAGCTGGTCTGCATGGAATTATTGTTCCATTGCCTTTTGCCCAGCAAGTCCATGAACTTTCTAGAATCTTTTTGTATTTTCAGCAAATGTTTGCAGAAGAGGCTAGCTCATCCTTATTTTTGACATCTAGCCTGTCCTAAATAGTGTAAAAGGGAAAAAAAAACACAGCATTGAGCAACCAAATATACACTGTTGCTGTTAATTCCACTTCTTTATAAAGAAGGATTATTTAATAAACTGTACACATATGAAATTTTGGACTTGCATACCGTACAGTGCTGGAGGCTTTCAATGATCATTCAACTCCTGTATTTTAAAAGACAAGATAGAGGAAGACACAAACCCCTGGTGAGTCAGCCTGGGAGCAGAATTCAGACTGAGAAGAACATAAAGCATGATGTTTTTCATTCTAGGAAGCTGGCCGTACTGTAAATAAGTCTTTTATTTTGTAATAAGTACTCTCCACAAAAGCTAGGAGAGCAAAATTAGGGTGTCAGAGTGTAAAGGCAGAGCAGGCAAAGATTAGAAAACCATAAGATGATAGGCTGAGAAAAAAAATAAGTAATCCTATATAAAAGAATTCATCATCATGCATCAGAAAACATTAGCAACAATCTATCTGAAGTGATGTTTATTTAAGCTATTTTTCATATGATGGCTGATAACTACTTTAACTCCTTGCATATCAGTGACTAGAAATAATTGTATGGCATATAAATTCATGTTACATTGGAGAGACTGCATGTGTTGGTGTGCATGTGTATTTCAGAGCTGTTTTAGGGAATCGTACAATTCTCAGATTTACAATTGCATAACAATATTGAATTTATTTTGAAATGTTTATTTTTCTGCTACACTTCTGTTAGGCACTTTGGTCTAAACCTTGTAAGCCTTTAAAAAACTAACTGCAGATTTGTGAGTCATGGTTCTTTTTACCTGTGGAGGGGAGGATAACTTAAGAAAGCCTTAACAATTGCAGTGAGTATTGATTATTGACTGATTATATTCACTGTAATTCAGACATATAATTCAGACACGTAATTCAGAACTTCCAGGCTATTGGGAGAGAAGTAGAATCAGGGAAGAATCATCATCCTTGCTTTTTACTCTAGTTTCAAAGTCAATTGTTTTTAAATGGTACTTTAGATCAGGTTTTTGGTATCCAAATCAGTCTATTCAGTAGCACTGCGAGACACTGCAGTGCTGCTAGTCAAAATACCCTCCCTGGGATGTCCCTTTGTTAACAGTGTTACAGAGATAGACACATCCTAGGCCTCTATTATGAAAATCCTACAGTATGGGGGACTCTTGTATAGACATAATCCTGGAGGATTAGGATAGGATCCAAGGACACCAGTACAGTGATCATGACACAGCAAAGCATGCAGCTGACTGCAGAAGCACAGGAAGGGAAAGGTGTGCCTTGCTTTTGTGGCCACTCAGGTTGTACACAATCAAACAGGGCACACAGCTCTTCTAATAATGAATCCACTATTCCAGGATTGAAGACCAAAGCTTCTAATATCAATGCTTTGAAAGAAAATTATTTCAATCACTGACAATTTTTCAGTTGTTCACTAATTAGGGAATGTATCTGAATAAGTCCTTTCCTCATTTAACATTTCAATTGTTTGCTAGCACTACATAGCCATATATTTTGATAAAAAACAGCCAAGATAACAAACTAGTTACTACTGAACCATATTTCAGTTAACAAATAGCAACTTATACACACTTGTACAAGATGACTTTTAAGAACTGGATATCATCTACTAAGTATGAGAACAGACAATGTGCAAGTTACTAATTTTAGTGTATAATATGAAAATGCTTAGGCTTCATTTCATGTTTAAAAGACAAAGAAAATTCAGATTTTTTTTAATAACTTGTGCATTAAGCTAGTAAAATAAAAAGTCTACAAGCTTTTTCAGAATCACCTAACCAAAACAAGAAACACTTAATTTCCCACAAAACTAGCAAATGGTGTAGAAATTCTCTTTTAACCAAGTTCTTAGGAGAAAACAAGCATAGATTTCTAAACTTAATATATATTAAGAATGGCCTTTGTCTAACTACCAGACAGATCTCAAGAATCCTTACCAAAATGAGGCAAGACTATTACAAACCTAGTTTGTAAACAAACCTGTTCACAACCTTACCTTCTTTCAGAGATAGCTGAACCTCTTACCAGTGATGGAATTATGCTAGTTTGCTGTATTCAAACTTGTTCATGCTCACCAGCCATAATGGTTTTAGAATAGTGATATGCACAAAATGAACAGTGTCTGCAACAGCAATTATCATTAGCTCTATTTATCACTTACTCTTGATCCTTTTTCTGGAAAGCACCGACAAACTGAACAATCCTGTCCCCCACATGGGTCAATATATGCATATCCTCCCTAAAAATGAAAAGGTTATGAATTTATTAATATACAATAGACAGCAATCACTTTATCATATTTTATGTCACTTCATTTTAAACATATATTTTTTCAATTCTTGAGTGTTCCTATAAGGGTAAAATATTAGGAAGAAATTAGTGCTTAAGTAATCCAGCAATAAAGAACTGAACAAAATTTGTGGATTCTCTGTTAAAATGTTACCAAAACTAAGAATCTAATATTTATTCCTGTTTAATTAAGTGATAAAGCTTTTGATTTGTACACATTTCTTCCAATTAGATGATATTAAGGCAAAAGATTTGGCTACTGCTGAATACCCTGTTATACCCAGAGAGCAACATCCTGCTGTAGAAGCAAAAAGTGCAGATCTTCCACCTGATGCAGAAAAGTGAGGATGGTTTTGATTTTGCAGAAGATTCATTATTTAAAGAAATGATGCCCACACTTAAGCTGGTGAGTCTACTACCTCACTTAAGCAACTGTAATTCCTACATATGTTGTACCTGCTGATGAGGCTTGGGACTGTGCTGTATCCCGTATTCCCTGGCTTCATTTGGAAGGAAACCCAGATGTGTGGGTATAGAGGGAGCTACATTATAGACTCCTGTACATCCTCTGTTCTGGCAGTGGGTAACACTGGGACCGCAGGGCTGAAATGCACTCCTTCTGCAGCTGGGATGTGGCCACATGGCTTACCCAAGGCCCATGACAAACACACAGCATTCACAGAACTCATGTTTGTGGTAGGGCCTGGCACCACAAAACACTACTAGACCCTTAAAAGTTGTTCTCACACAACAAGCTTCTTCTGCATTCAGAAGTCACTGCATAAAGTAAAAGCCTTAGAGGGATGTTAGAATCAGAAGCATGTGATCCACATCTTATCATTTCTAACACTTTATATTAGTGTCATACAAGAAGCTGCAGATCTTTTGAAATTTTGCTTTTCTGATGCCTCACCATCTTCAGTGGTAATTTACATGTTACATTTGTCTGTTAGAATCATATGAATCTTTTCCAGTGCTTGATTAATAGAATATATAAATAAATACTACATTTAAAATCCTACTGAAGTTCTTGGACTTCTCATCAGCACAAATGCACTGGCAAAGTAGAAGCAATAAGCAAAAGCTTAATACTACTGCCGTACAAGGAGAAAGATATTACCTGCAAGTTATGTTGAGCAGTGCTAAATACTGAAACTAAATACAATTAAGGAAATAGGCTGCATCTAGAAATATTTTAACGAAGTCAGAATTTCATTGCAATAATTTGAAATTTGTAACCTATCTCATTAGATTGTTTAACTAAGATTAAATGATAAAAGGTAAAACAGGCTGAATATCAAGTCCATACAGTGACTGCATTTAATTTCTGCTTATTAAATGAAAAAAGTGTTATGTACACTGTGTAACTATGCATTGTATACCATTAATTCACTTATTTCTTGTATCAAAACCTTCTGTCATTGTCCTCTTGATAAGAAGGAAGTGACTTTCTTTTCATTAAATTGAAATGAGGAAAAAAGCCCATGTTTCAGGAGAAGTTAAAATACCACAAAATGTAAATTCAGTAGATTTATTGTGTCACAACTGAAGATTTTATTATTCTTTTCCATTTCCCAATACATAGTATTAAATATATACCAATTATACATACGATATGCACTTATAAACTCACTTGTGGTTGGAATGCTCATTTGATCACATTATTTTTTCAGTAAAATTAAGCGTATAAATGGTCAGAGTGGCTTTGAATAGCATGACAAAGACTTAAAGATTTAAAAACAACTTAGGTAAACAAGTAAACAGTGATAACATGAAAGTATTTGCTTAGTATAGATTACATTTTTATCAAGGTCAAAAGTGTTTTGTTGTTTAAAGAACAACAAAACACAATAGGTTCATACTTCAATTTTTCAAGGCGAAAATACTGATAAATATTAGATAAGGAAAATTTCTGCTCTTTTTATCTACAATAATTTTAGAGTATCTGGTACTCCCAAGCCTCAGAACAAGGGGGTATGATAGCCTCTCTCACAGACTGTTTCTCTTTCACATACTGGACTTCCCATGAAACTACTGATCTTCTCCACACTAATCTCTCACCCAGTTATCAAAAACTTTACTGGAATGTCAGTGGAATGCAAATTTCTTATAACACATAAGCTGCTTCCCTTTATTCTAGTAAAATACATTCATTTTTAAAAATACTTCAATCTTCAATATTTAAACTAAAAAGAGGTGACTGGGAAAAAAACACATTAAAAAGCCTTTAATATATATTTCAAAGAAACAAAGAGGATGGACTCAAAGTTTCATTGAGGGCATTACAAAGACATGACTAACACAGAGGACAGTACAGAAAGGAAAATATTATGTAAGTTAAGACATATATAAAATTTTGGCTTCGAAGAGGTGGAATTTACAGAGAGGCTTGAAAGCTGTAATAAGCATGCTATACACTATAGGGCCACAAAGATGCCCAGAGGGCTGGAGCACCTCTCTCATGAAGACAGGCTGGGCTTGTTCAGCCTGGAGAAGAGAATGCTCCAGGGAGACCTCATTGTGTCCTTCCAGTGCTTGAGGGGAGCTTATACACAAGAGGGAGATGAACTTGTTACACAGCTTGATAGTGACAGGAAAGGGGGAAATGGCTTTAAGATAAAAGAGGAGAGATTTAGGTTAGATGTTAGGCAGAAATTCTTTACTTGGAGGGTGCTGAGGCCCTGGCACAGGCTGCCTAGCAAAACTGTAGATGCCCCATCTCTGGAGGTGTTCAAGGCCAGGCTGGATGGGTCCCTCAGCAGCCTGATCTGGTGGGAGGGCAACCCTGCCCACAGCAAGGGGGTGGAACTGGATTATCCTTAAGGTCCCTTCCAACTTAAGCTATTCTATGATAACGTAGAGCTGAAAGGACTTCATGATGAAGGATACAGAATCAGTGCACGAGAGTGTTTTTTCAAATGCAGCTTTCCAAAAGCATCTAGAGATACCAAAGTTAGAATCTAGAAGAATCCAAAGGAGAAAATCAAGAAATAGTTAAGCTGAGGGAATAGAAAGTGCAAACTTCAGAAATACTGAATGAAACATCACAGTTTTCCCACAAAGCTAAAGGTCACTTTGGTGTGTGTAGTGTTCTTTCAACTGTAGCAGCTTATTTACCAGCTGTCTAAAGTAAATATTGTCACTTACCCCAGCAACTTCTTGTGCCAAAAAAACAATGAGCAGCCACCTGATTTAAAAGAAGGAGAAAGCTAGTTCACAACTAAACTTCCAATATTCAATCCTCACAAAAATGTTGTCTCTAAAAATATGATGTGTACATTTGGTTAAGTCATGTTTGAGTGATTATTTACTAAAAATATATTTATAAGCAGTATGCATCATCAAGCAATGGTCAACACATCCTATATAATTCATGTTTTTGCATTTGTGGGACTGAGTATGGATGAATATGATATGGATGAATAAGGCTATGTAAAATTTCTTCTATCACTTCCTCCTTGTAGCCTATTTCCAATCCCACAATTACAAATGGCCAGAGAGAAACTATTCCAAACAGGCATCTGCGCTTCCACAGACACCATGGGATGAAGGCTGAGCAGAGATGGGGGTGATTTGCCAGCTCCCCCAAAATGAGCTAAGTGGTGCTGTTTTCTTTTGCTCAGAGCCAGATCAGGAAAGAAGGTAGGCAGCAGAGGTGCACTCGAAAGAGCTAAATGTTTCCAGACCAGCTGCTGGGGAAGTCCATTCCAACCACTGCTAGTGATGGATTATAAAGTTGCAGTCATGCCTTTTATTATTTTACAAGCAAAATAGATTAAAAAAAAAAAGTAGAATAAAAAGGTAGGCTAAAATATCTGCAGCAATACAAGAAATAAGCATTATTATTAGTGATTAATATTACTATTAATGAGAAATAAGTAAGTGCTCACTCATGATATGAAAAGACAAAATGACTGCAACCTTGCAAATATGTAGGTATTTAGTAAACTTCCCCAAATCCTATTAAGTTCAACCTGACCTTATTTTCTTCCTTACATTATTCATATGACCAATTCTTTGCAGCACTGACGACTGCACCAGCAAACTGAGGCTTATTGTTCCAGGCTATTAATTATTCACAGAATCAGACTGCAAAATATACAAATTCTATATGCACTGATACATACATAAACTGAACACTGACAGATGTAATTTTAGCCATTTATGTACATTTACTCTATGCCCTTTTTAAACCTATGTTGTCTGCTACTTTTTCTCAAATGCATAAATATTATGGAAACTAAATATTCTTGAAAAGTATTACTGGTGACTGAGACAGAAACTACTACAGTATCTCACTAAATGTAAAATAAATGACAGACTAAACAATGTGAGATTATCAGATGATCACCTACACCATAGTAAATGTTGGAGTTTTGCATAACACTATTCGCCACACAGCTGGGAGAAAACCTACTGGAATTGAATCAGATTTGGAATATGTGTATAAATGTCAACATTTTTACACAACCTTTTTTCATAACTAAGTAGCTACAATTCAGAACTTTTCTCTGCGGTCAGACTTCAGTCTCATTAGACTCATTATTGCTGGCTCCAGTTAGTCCACTGACAAGGGCCTCTGAAGACCTGATCTGTAATTTTCCTAAAGCAGTGTCGTTCAGTACGGAAGGTCTAATTAAAAGCTAGTGAAGATGCCCCGTACCTAATCTCTAAATAGATATAATCACACAACTCATGATGGAAGAGAGGGTATGACAGAAATTCCTGGGCTTTGTGATATGCTTTATTCCAAATGACCTTACATCCAAAATATTTTCTGGCAGCATTAAATCTAGCTGGTGAAAAACACGGGAAATGCTCTCTTGACATAAGCAGGTTCAGTGGGCTTTTTTTAAAGCACGTGTGCAAGTGGTATAATAACGGTAGAAATACCATCCAAAACAGAAAGAATGAGATATTTGTGTGACAAATGAGAAAAAAAGAACCAGTGTGGCATAGCAGGTATTCAGATTGTTTGGTTTTGCATTGACTTTCTCTGGCAGGTATTATAGAGATGCAATCATTTAATTTCACACACCACTCTTTGAACGTTCCTGGCCACACTGACCGTCATCTTCTCCTCAGGATCATTTTTCATCAGAAAGAACTCCTGCCACAGCTGCTAGCAGTATTCTCATCACAATTTCTAAAAGTTTTCTTCATAGCTTTAATAATTCTCCTTCATCTGTAAAATTACTCTGCGATTGGTATTCAGGTTTACATTGGTCATTACTTTTCTACAAATCACTGGAATATACAAACATCATTCCTCTTAAAACAAATTCAGAATTATAGTTCCTGTTTTCTACTATTTAAATAGCAGAGCACCTGAAGTTTAAATGGTATTACCTTACAGACGAATAAAAATCAAATGCAGTAAATTCTTACATGCTTATCAAATTTATGAGTCTACAGATCATGTAACTGGCAATTACGGTTCAATTGACAGCCAAGAATGTATCTCACTGACTTTAGTTAACAGTTCTAGTTGTTGGTAAAACTCACCAGGCAGCTCTGATAAGCCTCTTAATCCATTCAAATGAATGCTTTGTTAACGCCATTCACATTGATTGATGATCTGTACATGCGGCACTTTTTTTTTTATTAAATAAAACAGCAGATCTTCTGTTTCCTGCTGTTTGCAGATGGTCTACAGACACCATTCCATTCAGTTGTCTTCCCCTCTGAACCTGTTTAAGATATATACACGACGTACAATTTTACATGAATAACTACTGGAAAACCAAAATGTTTTAACCATTTAAATATATCATACTGCACAGCCTTATATTGGCACTACATTATGATATCCCTATTCAAGTGACCTTTTTACCAGCTATGCAATTATTTCAGGAGGTCTATATATGAAATTACAGATCAACATGAGAATGGTACAAGATTTCATTCTAGAAAAAATGTCTCCATCCACTCTTTGAAATAATTATTTATTTTTCAGTGCTGTAGTCTTCCAAATCTGGGGAGGTTAATTTTGAGGAGCCTGAACGCTGCCCAGAGCAAATAGACAGGGATGCACTTCCTGGGGAGAAGTCCCCTGGGCAATCAAAGGCAACCAGGCTCTGAGAAGGGAGCGAGGACAGGAACCTGCAGCAGACTGGCTGCTCTCTTTCAGCTGTTCAGTAGCTGTATTTTCTTTGTGAAACAAATGAGTGTGCAGATCCTGAAACATTACTGTCTTGCTGACTACAATTCAGTGTAACAGCCTTCTTACTAGAACTAAACTATGAATAACAGTGACTCCTATGTGTATGCACAGCATATCCATCTCCCACAGTATGAAGAAGAGACTTTGTAAACGACCATGCACTGACTAATGAACAAACAGCCTAAGGCGACCAATCCATGCTGTGCGAGCACACCGTGCTTGTACTGAACAGCTCTCCGTCCATCTCGCTCTCTTTCTGTGCCCGTATTCCGTCTGTATTACCAAAGTGATACGCAGGTATCACCAAACCCACCTCATACAGTTCCCAGAAGCCTGGGGCGGGGGTGCTGGAGGAAGCTCGCACTGTAACACAGCCTCGATGTTGAGTATCCAGATAACAACCAAGAAAGAAGACAATTTCATACTGATGGACTCTGACGGAATATGACTACAGCTCCCTTGTTAGCATTTTCCCAATTTTGCTTTCAGCCTTGCTGACTTATTTTTTGGAAGTTTCCATATGGGTTTTCACCATTTAAAAACTGACTCAATAGCCTTGCACTATAGCAGTATTCCATTTAATTTTATTTCACCCACTAGGTCCTCTGCATACATTTATTTCTTCTCACAGTGCTTTTCCTGCTTCCTTCAACTTCAATTTCTTCCAATATTTCTCTGGCCTTGTACTCGAGAGCCCCCGTTACGTACTCTCTCCTTCACTCGTGCTGCACAGGAGCTCGTGTCATTGCTGTGTCCTGACCGCTCTTTCACAGTTCCCTCATTTGCTGCTATGACGTTGCTGTCTGTCCCAGAGGACCTCACACCTTTTGGTTTCCCTTTTGTGTGACCCTCTGCTACCTGCCGTGTAACACCAGTCCCTAATGTTAAATTTAAGCGATAGTTTCCCGTTCTGCTGCCTTCCTGCCTGCCGAGCTCTCGCAGCTCTGTGGCTTCGTGCTCGTGACAGACTTCACACTCTCTCCCGAGCAGTCCCACCTCACTGCATGGCCCTGTTGCTGTGTAGTGGGGTTTTGCTGCACCACCCGTGGTGCTCACTGACAGCTCCAGCCCGGGCTGACCCGTGCAGCACCACAGGTGAGGGCAGGTGCCCACGCCCGGCTCCGCCGCGCCCTTCTCCGGCGCCGCGCAGCGCAGAGCTGCGGTGCTCAACGGCGCTTGGCAGATGTTACCCTGGGCACGCGGTACTTCCGTCAGTAACATAAACGTGATAAACTTTACCTATTCACAACAGTGCAAATCACACTTCCATTCAGAGAACCTGTATGTTACTGCAAGCTGTGTGAAAAACCCCGGGGAGAAGCGCGTCTCGCTCCGTCGCGGTTACGCAGCGGGCAGCGCTGCCAGCAGCCGCTCCCGCCGCCTCCCAGCGCCCCACATCCCCTCCCCGAGGCGGAGGGCGGCGGCGCTGCTGGAAGCGCTCCGGGTGCTGCGCTGCCCCCTCCGGCCCCGCTCCCGCCCCGGTGTCACCGCTCCCCGGGCCGCTCCCGGCCNAGGGGTGGCCCCGCCCCGGCCGGCCCCGGCCCCGGCGCCGTCCCTGTCGCTGTCGCCACCCCGGGACGCCGGCAGCGCCGAGGAAGGTGCGAGGCGACGGCCGCGGGGCCAAAAGCCGCGGGCGGGCGGGGGCAGAGCTCCGCGGGACAACGCGCGGGCAGCGGGATGGCGGGCGGGGGCTGCCCCGGCCGCCCGGTGCCACCAACACCAGCGCCGCTGCTGCTGCTGCTGCTGCTCGCCCTGCTGTGCCCGGGCCGCGCCGCAGCGGCTGAGGGGAGTGCACGGGACGGGCCGGGACGGCGGCGGCACCACGCGGGGCTGTGCCGTGGCCGCGGCCGCTCTGCCCGCGCGCCGCACCTCAGCGGTAGCGCCCGTGCGGACGAAACGCGAATGCATCGCCCTGCGAAACGACACAGCTCGGCCGCCGGGCGCACCTCGGCCGCGCGGGACCCTCCCGGCTGCAGAGCGGTGCGGGGCGGCCCTGGGGGGAGCGCGGGGCACCTGCGGCACCGCCGTGGCACCCGGAGCAGGGCGTGTGTCGCGGGTCTAACGGGGGGTGCAGCGCGGCGGTCCGCGTGCGTGTGTCAGACCGCGGTCCTCGCCGTGCCTTCCTCCGGTGCGCGGCTGTAACGCGCCGGTTCGTGCTCCGGCCGGGAGAGGAGCAGTCAGCTATGGGGCAGGCAGGTCGGCGTGGCTGTGTGTTTCTAGTACACACCTTCCAGGAACCGCTACTTTCAGAACGTTTGAAGTTCTGTTTCACCCACGATAGTCAATGGTGTTGATTTCTCCTCACATGTGTATACTGCCCATGAAAACACTGCGGGTCACCCTCATGAGAAAACATTCTGATCATCTACTTGGTTGCTGCTAAACAGAGCCAAATATTGCTCCTGTAAAGATAATCTGAAGCAAACTAATTAATAACGATGCTTCTTTTACAATGGTGTGGCTGGTTCCCCCCCGCGGCCTGGGCCAGGTGTCTGGAAGCAGGGCAGGAGCCACGGGTGGGTGTTGTGCCCTGGCACCCTGCGCCGTGAGCCCAGCCCTGTAACAAAGGTGTGATTGTTTCATTTGGGAAGGAATTAAAATACCTCTCGGTTCTTATGTAGAGCAGAGGTACCAGATCTGTTTGCCAGTTCAGTAAATCACTGATTTTGCGCAAAGTTGTGAGCTCCGCATAGAAAGCGAAATGGACAGGCTCAGATCCTGTCTCTGTCTTATACCTGCTCTGCTGCCCTCGGTTCCACTCTCCCCCTCTGCTGGTACCTCCCATGGCCCGGCTTGCTCCTAGGACCTGAGCATCGCCGTGCACGCTTCTGGATGGCTGCAACGAGCAGGGCTGTGTACCAGGAGCTCCTCCCACAGCCCGCGCACTTTCTCTGAGCTCCAACTCTGGCTGCCTTGATCTATGTTGGGCTTTTATCTACAAGGGAAGGAAAAAGGAGGTGTATTGGCAGGAGACCACATATTTCCCAGTAAAGCACTTCACTTTCTAGCAGGCTTCATAGGATTCTGGAGTCTTTGCAAGTCTTGCAGACTCATGTACCTTGGTTCCATAGCAGCCTTTTCACCAAGGGTAAATCACGAAGCTTCGAGATAGCAGCTTTCTGCAGTACTGTGGTTACTAGGTCCTTGCTTACACATAGGTCTTAAAGACAGGATGTGGGATGGTGAGAAGTGTCTGCACTTCCACAGGATTCTGCCCATGTCTTGCTATTGAAGCAAAGTATTGATTCAGTGATGCTCTGAAAATTCTGAGGATTTCCAACGTTGTCCGAGATAAGTTAAAACTACACCTGTAACAGATAACTGAGATCAGTTTAAGATTCAGGTGTCATAATTTCTATTTTTTTGGTATAAAAATGCAGACATTTTTGAAAGAAAAAGTCTATTCCAAGGAAGTTTTCTAGATGATGGAGGAAATTAGAACTTTGAAACAGTTTCATTTGCCGTCCTACTTTGTGGCTAATGTTAACTGGCATGAAGTGATTCATTACAATCGTTGTCTGAACAAATCACTGCACCTGGGATGGAGTGTCCGTTACACAGAAATTGTCAATGTTTATGTTTTAAAGTTGTGCTACACTTTCAAGGGAAAGTAAAGTGATATTTGACCAGCAGTCATTATTTTTCCTGTATGCATATGTTATGTTTCAATATATGAAAATTTTTGATGTCTCTTAATAATTCAATAAGTAATTTATTCTGGAAGACAAAAAAGAAAACTTAATTTGTGCCTGCTGCTGTTTATGTAGCAAATTTTGGTCCTCACGGCCCTTCACAGCCATCACTTCTCTGTTCTTAGGAGCTTGAACTCTCTGGCACATGCTAGGGAGGGTTATTATCTGCATTCCTGGCCACTGGCACGCTCTATTCACATCTTCTGACAACTCAGCAGAAGTAGCATCTTCCCATGTCAAAGGCTTTCAGCTTGCTTGATGTATTCCTTCACTCCAAATACTGATGTTATAATCCTTTGGATTTTCCCTCTGTTCTTTTAAATACTTCAGAATAATAGAAAAAATATATCATTTTTTTTTTCTCAGGGAGCAAGACCTTTCTCATTCCTCAAATATGTTTTATTCCTCTTAGAAATAAATTATTTGATTTTTCCTTGTTTCGCTCTAACGGCAGCGGATCTGGTACTTTTTTGATGTACATGTACAATCCAATTCTCCCTTTTGATACCATTCATGCTCTGTTTTATGGCTTAGAGTGATGAATGTCTTGAAATTAAACATGAATCTAAACCAAATTCCCTGAAATTTGCTGTATCAAATGACACTAATAAGAAAAATACATTGGTCAAGTTCATTAATACTGAATTAGTGTTGCTCCTTAGTGGCATTGATCATTCTTATAATAACTTCATGGCATTCAGGATAAAAGAAGATTTCTGCTTAAGCAAGATTACTTGATTGCAAGATAGTTGCTCACCACCTCACGTCACCTCTTTTTGGATTTTCATTGTAATACAATTGCATTATTGCGTTAGCTCAGAGGATAAAGTCAAACAGTCTGTATTCTGTATTTGCAGCAATCATTATTTGCATTTTTTCATCATTGCAAAGGAGAGGAGATAATAAATTCGGTGACCACAAAACTTGAGAAGATCTTTTTTCCATCCCTTTCTCACTTGTTTACTGCCAGTGACTAGACACAGGTATTAGTGTTCCACAGTTAATTTCTTCTGTGGGTAGAATTCACAGGCAAATACCTGTAAGCTTTTCTTCTTGCAGTATTTTTTTGTTTGTTTGTTTTGTTTCCTAATTATATGCAAACTATATTGTTGTCACAAATAGATCTTAACATATGGCTCTAAACCTGAGCAATGCCATGTTCTAGCTCAGACATGAGCATCCCTAAGGCTGGTAAGAGTGGGATGCAGGCTGACTTGCTTATGTTGTGTAAGTAGGGATCAAAATGTTGGAGGGACAAAGCAGTGTCACAGTGAGAATGTTCCTTCTCTGCCAGCTTTTGGAAGCACGCAGGTTCTCTGTCGCATGAGGCAGCTGAGGAGGGAAGATGTGCACCTGAGTACACAAAGGAGTTCACTGAGCGTGTTAGAAAAACAAGCTCTTTGTGAAGCGTTCTCTTTGATTTGGTTCATATGATCCCAACTCTGAAGTCAATGGGAGTGTTACTCTGGTATTGGGCCCGATTTATACTGGACTGTTCTGATCCTGATTGCCCCTGCAGTTAGTTGTTATGCAGCCATCATCTCCACAGAGCAGCAGGCCAATGTCAGAGCACTGCAGGTAATGTTTTTCTCCCGGGAGCACGATCAGAGTTAGCATAAATGGGCAGAGTTGCCCTAATGTTAGTGCATCAAAAACGATGGAGCTCTGATCTCACACCACGTGGAAGCTTGCTCTGATGGCCGAGAAGTGCTGAGTGCTCTGTGGAGCTGGGTGCTGCTGTGTGCAACTGAAAGATGACAAACCTGGTTCGCTGATCTCAGTAAAGCACCTGTGAAACTTGAGCTGATAGCACTTCGTGTGTTGCTTTTTTTTTCCCCCTAACAAATCTGCAAAGTAAATAAACGTTTAAGCAAAACTGTATAATTCAAGTTATAGTGCTGGCTGAATAATATGAAAATGATCAAAGTAGGCAGGCAAACACTGGTTCTTTCTTCGTTGCTTTGCATTTCATATAGAAGTAACTGTTTTATTTTGAGGTCTGCGCTAGCAATCTCTTCTGCAATACCTAGAGCTGGTTTATCATAACATGTCTGTGAAACAAAATACTTTGCTATTAAGTGCAACTAGTATGGGATGTCCGGTCATCTGTTTGACTGTCACATTCTCACCCTGCTGCCTAACCAAGTAACACTAGAAGGCTCAGTATGTTGGCATGGGTTACAGGAGCCTAGGAGGAAGGTGAAATACAAAAAGGCTTTTTTCTTCTTAACTGTTTACAGTCCCCGTCTCTTTGTACACTGGAAAGTTCCTGTTTTGCCACACTGTGTATTTCTAGTTTTATTTTCATTTTTTCATTCCTTGTCTTCTTTTTTAACTTAGCAGTTTTGTGATAGGGTACCAGTCTGTTGGGTTCACAGGTTTTCCATTTGGCCTGGTTCAGTGAAGGCTTTTTAATTGGGGCTTTGAGCTGCATTTTTCCACCTATTATTTTGGAGGAAGCTGCAAGAAAAAGCAAAAGCAATCTTTTTTGGTTTTTTTTTTTTCCTTTTTTTTTCTTTTAAATCTGTGAAATCACAAAGCCTTTCAAAAAAGGAAAAACCAAGGCATGTGCAGCAAGCTTTCTCTGAGCAAGCCACTGTTGCTTTCATAGCTATTTGCACCACTTAACAGAAGATGCACACCAGGAATTTTATGAACATACAAATATACAGGCCCGAGGAGACAACACTTAACAATGAAAGCCATTCCCACCCTTAACAGTTGGGAAGAAATGTAAATTGTGTGATATAACACTGATCATATTGAAGTAGGATAGCAAAAGGTCACTAGTTAAATTATCTGAATTCTTTGTTATTAGATTGCTCTTTTAAGATGACTCTTAGGAAGGAAGAGCACGGATGAATAAGCTGATTAAACGCCCTTAAGAGTTTGCTACGCAGAAAATTCTGTGGTTTGACTTGCCTAATGTTTTTTCCCTTTGGAAAGGAAGGATATTTATTTGTGTTGTCCCCTTGTCCTGTTCAAGGTCGGGAGAATATAAAACAAAGCAGAGGGTTAGCAGTTATGGGATTGCCTTTGGAGATTTTACCAGTTTGAATATAATGTGAAGCGTTGGGTCCAGTTTCTGATAGCCCACATCACAGTAACTTCCACTCTAGGGTGACTGTTTGTTGAGTGAGATGTTGGTCACTGTAAGTATCAAGAATTCCTGTGTTCTAGCAGAAGAAAGAAAACCATCATTCTCTCTGTTTAAAGAGGAAGCAATTCTGTATCTTCCTCTCTTCATGGAACAAAAATGACATAGGGAAAAAAAAAAAAACAACACCATAGATTCAGTTGAGAGTTTCAACTGACTGTTTTCCAAAGCTGCGCACAACAGGCCAGGTCTAGTTACAGAGACACTTCTACAACACAGGCCTCAGTGGTCATCACCAAGCTCACAAATTTCAGTTGGTGAAAACTCAAGGGTATTCTTCTAAATGACATTTTACTTGTTTTATCCAAACATAATGAATGTTGCTAAGCCCCGCTGTTCTCACACTCCCTAATTCTTTACCATCAGTGAGTTGGAGTGAAGGGAGTAGTGCCATGCAATTAATTGTGCTATATCTGCCTGGACAAGAATGTGGCTGGCACCATGGAAGTTGTATGTGGAACCGTGAGGAAGATGGCAGTGGTATGCTTTCATGAGAGCAATGTGAACAGCTGTGCTGGCTTCTTGGAACTTCCATACAGCTGTGTTCATTCACAGCAAAAAAGATATGCTGAATAGTTAAAGATAGTACAAAAGAGGAATTGCAGGGTGTTTTCAGTGTTGTTTTTTTTTTCAAGCACATACTTTACCCCATTTAAACACAGGCAAGAGATACCAGAAATTTTATGAAAATTTTGTGTTGCTGTTCTTTGTAAGGCTTTTGTTCTTAGTTTGTTTCTTGTGATAAATATGAATACTTATAATGAAGATGTTTGGCTAACTACATAAAACTGTCATTAAGCAAAGTTCTGATGCATTTTTTTTTTGGTTTAAAAACTGATCAGGTTTTCAAAACTGTTTAAATTTCTGAAGTGAAATGAGTTTTCGTACGCATGTTCCCATAAAATAGCAGAAAGTTGTCTGATTGTTCGTCTACAGCAGCTTCTCCTGTTTATCCATGTCAGTGATTTAGTGTAAGTTTTTAGTTGGTTTGCAAATGCAATCATAAACATCTCTTTGTATTACATAAAAGAACAAATCCTTCCCAAAAGAACTCCAGACAGCCTTACATTAAGGGCAGACAGTGAAGTTCTTAATCAAATACAGATAGATACATGTTGTACATTCACATTGTTTGATCAGAATTTGTGTATTTGTTACTTAGGCACAAAATTCTCCTGTGAAATGGTATCAGGATTTTTTCCTGTGATCATAAATGCTCAGGACTTCTCTTTTGCACTGAAAGCAGCGCATGCCCGGCAATATAAGGCCCACGATGCCAAGGAGGAGTATTGATTCAGCAGCTATTCCCTGAGCAAGGTTTCCATTACAAGTGCTTAATGGGGCTTATTCAACAGCAGCGACGTCTGTAGCAGTGCAGTTGTCTTCACAGTGTCCTCTGAGCTCAGTGCTCCCTGCATAAAGCGTTATTGACTGAGTTGTTTATTAGTTAAAGTTGCAGTTCGTAATTCTGCGTAATGAAAAGTCAAAATGAAATAAATTTTTCAGGTGCAAGGCATATTCATCTGGTAGGCAAAATGCTATGAATTCTGATAGCATTCACTGCTGTTAACAGGAGTCTTCTAAGGTAGGAATGTCTGGCTGCCTTCCAGTTCACAAGTGACTACACAATATGTCAGGGTTTGGGAACTGACATATTTTCCTTCATCTCATCATCTCCTATTTCTGCTCTATGTTGTCTATACTTATTGAAGGCTTAATAATTTGGTTTTGTTGTACTGGCCCAGCAATCACTAAAAAAACACAAAGTTCTCCGTGGTCTTTGATAATTTTAATGAATTCATGTTTGATGCTTAGAATGCATGAAAAACTTTTAGTATACAGATTGCAATTGTGAGAGTGGTATTTTGTTTTGATAGCAGTGTTTTGGAGTGAGGGGACTTCATCCTTGTAGGCTACACAGTGATTTACAGTTGTACAACACGAGGAGTATGCTGCCAAGGTCACGTATCTGCTGACCATGCCCAGATAGAATTCCTAGTTGGGCTAGTCCAACTAAGTGTCCTAACACAAGTGAATCTTAGACTCGGTAAAAAGATTTTCCTGATACAGCTTTTTCCACAGTAGGAACTTTTTTCTATGCATCTCTGCTCTCAGATCCTCTACTTGGGCATGTTGGGATAAATTGTCAAACACATGATTGTGTCCAAGCTGGAACCTTTAGCTAGTGCCACAGTGTTCTTCAGAAAGTGCACATCCCCACGCAGCACACCTACCCCAGCACAAGTCCATAGCACAGATCATTGTTGAAGCAAAATTTTACATCCACTTTAATTAGATGTAAGAGAAAGCACATAGTAGAGATCATTAGAGAAATGGGCCTGTTGTAGTTTTAAACACTACATGAACATCAACTGTTTAAGCAATATTATTCTGGATGCTCAGTTGTGGTTTATAAACACAGCTGGAATGTGTAAAGTGATTGCTTTGCACTGAAACAGCTCAGGAAGAATTCAGAAATCTCAGTGTGTCAGCAGCCCTGAAAAGTCATAATCAGGGCTCTTTAAGGAGTCAGCTTGCTGATACAGAGTCTTTAATAAGTGTTGGAATTTAAGAGAAATTACAGAAAACTGGACAGGGTAGATGAGATGCTAATAAAAATGAAGTTTAAATGAAAAATCAGACTTTCATTTTTGATAATGAGCCTGATCAGCTGCTGGAACCACCAGTGAAAGAAAGTGACGGCTTCACCACTCACTTGAGAGAAGACACCTGGGCTATTTTTACTGTCTGGTGTAATTAACGGATGTTGCTTGCACTGCTCTTAATTCATGTTATAATTCCCCATGTTGCACAGTCATCTTTAATTTGTGTTAACCAGGACTTACCTCTGGAATCAGCGGCATTCACCCATGAAATTAAAGACCAATCAGGCCAAAAGTGTAAATTTAAGCCCCACTTCAACAAGATTACTATATTCCTACGGAACACGCTTAATTTCACCTCACTTTTCATCTGAATGCCTTTATTACTCATACTGTGTGGTTCTGGTAGAGGCTTCGTCTGAAGCTTGCTTAAAGAACATGGTACCTGATCTTCTTGCAGCAGCACACTTTGCTGCCTCTCTGGTTTTGGTGCAAGTTTATTTTTTTATTTTTTTTAATATATATATAAATACATATTTCTAAATCATAGCTGACCTCTACTGTTCTCCAGGACTAGAAAAACAAATATTCTGCTCCCTCTGTCATCCTAAATCTCTTTGTGGAATGACGTTTAAGGAGAAATATTGGCTCATCATCCTTTCCTCAACAACGCTGAGGGGTTTTTTGTTTGTTTAGTTTTTTTGTCATTGTTCTTGATTGGTTTTGTTTTGTTTTTAAATTTTGGTTCATTGGTTAATTCATTAGATTTGTTATTCATATAAGGACTTTGCTTTGTTATTTGGCCTAGATTTGTGGATCAGAAATCTAGTTCCATCTTCCTATCTACAAGTGTGAAATAAATGGAGATGATTACTGCAGAAGTCACAAAACTGAAAAAACATGCAGCAAGCCTGTGGCTGCAGCAGTGCATCTACTTATGAAGATGTTATTGTGAAGATTTTCAATCACCTCGTAATAACTACTATTAAATTATACAATATACTATTGTTCTGTTAGGATCCTTTGTTAAAGAAGCTGCAGGCATCTTACAAGGCTGTGGAGACAACCAGGCAACATCAGTGGTGTAAGTGAGCAATGATCTTTTGGTTCAAAGCTCCTTTACAGAAGGCATAATCCAATCTTACGTAAAAATCATATGCCAAAACATTTAGTGTTATCCACCTAACTGTGTAATGTAAAATCATCTTTGGTCTTTTCAGCTTAGTTAAAAGTGATATGTGTTCACAAAAGGATCTAAATTGATCTGAAAGCTAACTAATGGCAAATTAAACACGTTCTAAACACTCTCACTTCTTGAAGAACAAAGGCTCTTTTTTTTTCATAATGGTTTAGTGACCTTGATTAGTTATGTAGCATCATATACTTTTACATGTTCATGCATTTAACTTCACATCGGATTAATCTGTGATTATGAGTTAAAAAGTTTCTTCTGTATCCATACGTAGCAGGTCTTCTGCAGATTATACCTGTTCTAGAAGAGTCATTTCTCTTGGTGATTTCTCTACATGTCCTGAGAAGTGTACTTTGCAAGCAAATGCTGTAAAGAATCTGCTTTTGATTTTACTTCTACAGTTAGAAATAAGGTGCAACTCACATAAGGTCTATAGAGTTACAATTGCAGATAACCAGTATTAGCAATATTAGAAAGCTGTGAGGATTTATCAGGAAAGCTCACTATGATCAGTAAGGATATGCTCTTCAGTTACACTGAGTAAATCCAGATAATCTGGAATACTTAAAGCATTTTTAATTAGTCAACAGCTAGTTTTTCATTAGGCAATTGTGGACTGACATGCATCTACTAAACCTGTAAGCTAAATCTTTGCTTTAGCAGTTGAGTTGGCTGAGTAACTGGGACTCATAGGTCTTGCAGCTAATTTACCATTTGCACATGCAAGCCTTAAGAATGTGGTAGCTTGAGTCACCCACCAGCTCGGTATGGCAGTAAAGAGCAGTGCCTGCAATTGAAACCTACCTTTATTGCAGACAGTGTGTTTACTTCTTTCCTTGGGAAGCTGGACACTGAACAGGTACCATCTTCATACTGCTTGTCAGATGTGTACCAAAAATCTGTCAGGAAGATGTACTGTTTTGAGGAGAAGAATTCTTTGGGACAGAAGGCACTGTTATTGATTAGAAAACAGAAAATTGGTTGTTTTGTAGGCTATTTTCAGTTCATTTTGAGATGTCTGTCACTTTATACTTGTGTATTTATACTTAAGGCTTTAACATATCTGTCATATAACTTCGTTGTGAATTTAGATTACGCAGTGGCAAACTGATAGACCTCACCAAGTGGAAATCAGGATACTGTTTGTTAAGTCTGAGCTACTGTTTATTCTTGTATCTCTGGCGATTTAATCATATTGATTCAAGTATCAAAGGTGTCACAGTCATATGGCTTCAGTTTTACATGTTGACTTTGTTCTCCAAATTTCTGATGGCGTACCACATAAACTCTAGTTGTCAGATCTAGGGAAGAAAGAGTCTTCTTTAAATGTGCCAAAGAATTAAGCATTTAATGTTTGAAACAGTAAAAATCTGTGCAGAATCATATTCTCACCTATTAATCTGTCCATAGAATACATGTTAACACAATCATCTCTTGGGGGATTTGCTTTTTATGGCTGATGGATTCTAATCTATGTTTTATTTTGTAAATAGATGTTCACTTGAGGAATACACTCTGCATCTGTTTTTAAATTGTGTGGAGTTATCTCACCTAACATCAGCCAACTGAAAGGCAGACACCTTATGTCAGCAATTGTCTGGTCCTCAGAGAACAGCAGATACCTGCAGCATCTTTCCTCCATCTTAAAACAAGCAGCTGAAAAGATGGAATTAGTTGTTCCAAACTAGTTGTCCAGTTCCCATGTGTAGTCAGTGGAAAGAGACACCGTCAATGTGCAGGAGATGAAGGTAGATAGCTGACACCAGCTACCACAGTTTTGGGTGATAAAGATAGACAAAATTGATCCTGTCTTGTGGGAAGAAAATATACTTTTCAGTTCTGTAAAATGTTTTACCTGAAAGTTGCTACAGAAAGATTCAGATTTAATGACAGTCTGACAACATCCTTTCAAAATGTCATGGAGAACATTTTCTCCTCTCTGTCTTTTTTTTTTTTTTTTTTTGAGAACACCACTGGAAAAGTTATAAATTTGGAACAGCGCTGCTGTTGTATTATGACCAGCTGCAGGGGTTAATTAATTCTGTCTTCAAGATCTAAATAAAAATTTCATACTATACCATCTTAAAGGCTTCAATTCCATAAAAAATTACAATTATTCCTTCTTTTCTGTGTTTTGTGCAACTCAGAAAATTACTGTCCAAACCAATATAGAGTATTTGTTATTTTCCTACTGCATGGAACTGTACTATGGTATAAGTAATTGTGATAAATATATATACTAAAATGAGAAGATATCCTGGAAAGTAACCTTCTTTCTGTAGGGGTGCAATTGAAAAAGTCATTCAGCAAAAGCTTCAAAAATACAGAATTTAAGTATACAAAGAAGGACAATAAATGCAGTGTACTCCACATCTGTATGGAATACTTAGCTTCAGTAACCTTAATGATATTTCAGTATGTACAATATTTGCATTCATATTTGTACTTGTTTTACTGCACTGAAATAAGATGTGTCTACGTGAGCATAGAGAGTCCTTTGCAGAGTCACCCCAGCAGGACTAGGCTAGCTCAGGTCCTGCCTGCATGATGACTGCAGCAGGAGCAGGGCGTAGGAGAGTTAACGTTTCTCATACTCACCAGGGCATCTCAGATGTGTTGAGCTCCCTGCTCAAACTGAGTACATGAGCTAGCTAATTTAGTCATCCTTTCTATCCAGTTACATACCAAACATCCTTGTTTTTTCCCCTTAAGTTTGTGTTAAGTTTGTAAATGAATCATTAGTATTTAGTGCTGTGATCCCAAAGTCTTGAATTTCAGACTTCATATTGGCATTAATAACTCTGATGGTGCCAAGCACAGCTCCTTGACCTTCACCCCAACTTTTAAAGGGAAGCAGTGACCTTAGGTACCTGTCTCAAAAGACTGCACTGAGCAGTAATGAGCTGTTTTCTTCTGTTGAGAATTGCCACTCTCTGAGAACATTTTTTTAAGCTGTGTTATCTATTTAAAAAAAAAAAATGGGAGTCTCATTTGCTCTTCACCATGAAACACCATGTGAAAAATCATTTTATTATAAAATTTGTCTTTTTGTTTTCTAGAGCTGTGTATGCAAAGGTAAAAGCCCCTGCTTTTGTGATAGCGTGAAAGGCAATAAGGTAAGAGCAAATACGTGTTTCCTAGGACTAGTTTATACTGGGAAATTGTTAACATATTAGTTGAGTTGTAATAGTGAGTGATTTTATTGTGTGATGTTATTCTGTCAACAGTCTATGGAGAATTGTAAGGCAATACATGATCTTAAAAACAACGTATTAACTCTGGACACATTGTTTAACTTAGAACTTCAAATTTATTTATTTTTTAATCCATTAGTTTGTTTACAGTTTTTCATAATGTTTGGATATCAACAGAAGAAAACCATCCAAAGCATTAGGCCCCTTTTACAAACTCCTAACAAGTGCTCTCAGTTATCACCACCCTGGCAGCAGCAGCTCTCCTGTTACAGATTTCATAATGGCATCAGCAGAGCCATGTTCACTGCTACCTCTTCCCTCCTCTGAACCTTGCCCATCTCCACCCACCACAGACTTGAGCTTTTCCAGTTCCTGAAGGAAAGGTACATGCACTGGTATTAAACAGATAAATCTCCTGCAGACTGAGATGAGTTTCTGGGTCCTGAACACAAACAGTTTGCCAGGAGTGGGAGAGCAGTGTCAAGTCTATCAAAAGTAACAGAACCACGGCTCTGCCTGTTGCCAACAGGAGCTTGGCAGAGGCTCAGGGTGGCTTTTAGAGAAACCTGAATTACACAAATGCCAAAAATTCTTTCAAACTGTTTCTTGTAGTTGGAAAAACAACTGATTCACAATGAAAGGGGCATTATTAGAGAAGTCATGGTTGTAGTTCAGAATAACTGTGGACATGGTGATTGCTGTACTAAGCCTTAACAATAGATTTCGGATGTGCACGCACCATAATGTCTATATAGACTTAGGCTTGTGATTAGTCTTACTGATCAATAAATCTGGTTGGTAAAGAGTTACTCTTGGCTTCTCTTCTGTACTTCTGTTACCGAGAAAGTATGTCATATTGCACCACAATAAGTGCTGCTGTTCTTGCCTCTAGGAAGTTTAGTTTCAGTGGTGGAGAAAAGTTCTCTCATATAAAAACATATATGTGAGAAAGGAGACTCATGTCTTTAATAAAATCTCAGTGCTTGTTTTTCATGTTCTTAGCTGGTCTAACTAGATTTTGTCCAAACCAGTACAGATTGAGTCCAAGTGGAAAAGAAAAAAAAAAAACACAACTTAAGCTGCCCACTAAAAGAGAAATATTAATGAGTGAACACCCACAACTTGTCTTCATCAGTTCCCTTTTAAGTCAACTAGGCAATTAGTAGGTAGTAGTTAAATCATTGGTTACATTGATGAAGTTTTTTGGGTAGCTTGGGACGATTACTTTCATTGGTATGTTTTCGTAACTGTTGGATGTTAAGAAATCCTCCAACCTGAGAATTCTCTGATCCTATTGATCTGTCAGGAAGCAAGTGTGGGTACGACTGCATGTGCTGTAGGGAGGTGAGGGAAGTGGTCAGCACATTGCTACTCTGTATCTGGAGTGCATCCTACTGCTTGCTGCAGCGAGGGGATAGCGAGCTCTGGCAATATCAGGAATTTCTTTTATTTTCAGTGGGTTAGTACCAGACTCCCTCCAGTGGCACATCTTGGTACAACATGATCCTTTATGCCTTGGGAGGGCGCTGGCTGAGCAAATTGATTTGTTATAAAAAGCTATGCCAATTTGTGATACAGATCTCACTGAAAATAATGCGATCTTCATCTTTTGTGTTCAAATATTCTGGGATTACCTTCTGTGTTTGTATACAATGTATATAATGTATGTATATATACATTCACAATTCAGAAGGTATTTAAGATCTGGTGAGGTTGTGAGATTTTGAGAGGTGAGAACTGGTGGAGAGACAAGCCACGATGTTTTCAGCTCCTTCAGACTTTTTTTGGAGCCTACCTTGTACATCGAATATTAAGTTCCCAGTAAGATAACTTCTACGCAGCAGAATTGCAAATGCTTTTTTCTGGTAAGTCTCCTCTGATGAAGCAGTAGGAAAACAGAATCCAAAGGAATTGATAACCTCTTCCTCTCTCTCCATCTCATGCTGCATTGTAAACAGTCTCGAATAGCCAACTCTTCAATGAAGTGAGCATGCTAAAATTCTTGTATCTAAAAAGTGTTAAAACACCTTTTCTGTGAGATTCTATGCCTGGAACACTTTATTTTAACCAGGGTAAAAATTGCATGTTTGATACATATAACTGAAAGACTGAGAATGCCCTTCCTACTGTGACTTCACCTCCTTTACTCCACTTGGGTAACTTTGGTCTTCTGTGTTCCCTTTAAATGGTTTGGTTATCTGATCTCAACATTAAAAAATAAATAAATAAAAAACAACCGTGAAAACATAATTGGATGGCTTAGTCTTTGAGACTCAGAACAATGTTAAAATACCATAACATAAACTTATTTTTATTCTGTCTGAGCAGTTTTACTACATTTGACTCCCATTGTTTCTTTCCCTGGCTTGCTTGAAGGGAGATGTTGATGATTTGGAACTGAGCTTACTGTACACCAGCAATCATTAAGTTTGCCAACTACAAATTGGGAGTGCTGTGATGGTTTCAAACTTGTGTTTCTTATTGAGGCTAACCATGGCATAGAAATATTAACAAGAAATATATGTCAGCTGCTTTCTTTTCATGCTGCCAATTAATTTCCATACTCTGCGAAAACTTGAGGAGTGATGTCTTCTGACATCTTCATGATTAGCATGTTACCTTAGTGGTGCCGTGTGGGCTAGACAGCACGTAGGAGAGCAGGTCGGTATGGACAGGGATAATCAATCTGCCACACTAGTAGACACAAATGTAGAAGCTTAGAGGTGCTACAAGTGATGAATGTCTTACAAATAAGTTACCAAAAGGAAAAATCTGTGATATTTTCAAGAATTCTTTCTCTTAATGTTTACAGGGTGAAAAAGGCTTTCCTGGTGTTCCGGGTCCACCTGGTCACAGAGGCTTTCCTGGTCCAGAAGGGCCTCCAGGGCCACAGGGACCAAAGGTGGGTTCCTGTGGAAAGACGCTAGATTTGTGCTTGGCTGTGAAAGTCAGAATATGAACTTTCAATAACTCCTGAATGATGCAGGGGAAAAAAAAATGCATTTTTTTTTTTTTTTTTTTAAAAAAAAAGACACAAACCGTCTTATTTATATTTGTCTTGAGGAACTACATTCCTGCTGTCATCAGTAAAATCACTCTTCAGTGAATAAGCTATTTGTAAGTATGGCCTAAACTCAGCCATAGTAAATGGTAGGAAGAAAGAGTGACTGTCCAGCCTTAGTCACACTATGTCTCGGCCGCCACTCATACAGCTCCAGCCGTTATCTACACCTTTAAATAAACGTTTCTTCACAGTTTTACTTTGTTTGTGTTGATGCATTATTTTCTCCTTTCTCTTTTTTACAATACTTCATACATGTTGCTGAGCTGTTTATGTAAACTCACTGAAAAGCATTCAGTTGAGCATTTCCTTGTAATAATTGACAATAACTTCTGCAAGAATGACAAAAAATAAGAATAATATATCCAGCAAGCACATCTCTATTAGCCTGAATATTGCATGTTATAGTGTATTCATGTTAGCTTTCCCTATTCCAATGTTCATGCATTTTTTCTTAAATCAATGGTCAGCCGAGATTTTAGGAGCTGTGCAGCTCTGTGCATTCCCCATTTCCTTTCTGGATAGAGCGGCAGGTACATGAACATATCTGATATTGGCATCACTCATGCCTGCAAGGTGAAAAACTCCTGAATGCTGATGAGGCTTCCAGCTGTTCCTCATAGAGAAGCACTTCCAGGTTCTCACAGTTTGAACAGATCTATAGAAACCACTTTCTTAACATTCTTGACTGTTATTTTTTGGGCTATGATGAGATATATCCCCTGTAAACACTTGTATACATCTTGGCATCTCCCTCCTCCTTTCAGGGAGGGCAAGATGCCAAGATATGTACAAGTTGGATTAAATGCTCATTTCTTTTAGTGTCTGTAATAGTCAAATCCTCTATATATTTATATAATTGCATGTGCACATGTTGGTATTAATATTAAAAAATATTGCTATGTCCTGATTTGCATTTGCTCAATTACATTGAAATATGGTGTTGTTCATTTCTGGTCCAGGGTTCACCAGGGCTTATGGGCCTAGCTGGACCCAAAGGTGTACGGGTAAGTATTTTTATTTTAAACAAGCTGGTATGTATTAAATATCCTGTTTAAAGCTAACCTGATTCAGTGATTTGAGGAAAATTAGTTGATATGACGGAAGGAGGAGATGCCATCCAAAGGGATCTGGACAAGCTTGAAAAGTGGGCTGACATGAACCTAATGAGGCTTAACAGGTCCAAGTACCTGCACCTTGGGTGGGGCAATCCCAGACGTACATACAGACTGGGAGAAGAACTTATTGAGGACAGCCCTGTAGAGAAGGACCTGGGGGTTCTGATGGGTGAGAAGCTGGATGTGAGCCAGCAGTGTGCTCTTGTAGCCCAGAAGATTAGGCTAGATGTCAGGGAAAAATTTTTTACTCAGAGGGTACTGAGGCACAGGAACAGGCTGCCCAGAGAAGCTGTGGGTGCCCCATCCCTGGAGGTGTTCAAGGCCGGGTTGGATGGGGCCCTGGGCAGCCTGACCCTGGTGGCGGACGACCCTGCCCATGGCATCAAAGTTGGAACTGAATGATCATTAAGGTCCCTTCCAACTCAAGCCACTGTATGATTTTAAAGCATTTTTAAATCTTATGTCATCAGATGTGTATGCACGTTGTCTGTAATTTAGAACTTCTTTGCTATGGCTTATGTATAAGCTTTAGGCTGTATGTATTTGGAATTGGGGTGTGCTATGAAAAATCAGACTAGAATTCTATGAAGGGTTGGTTTTGAGTTTTTCTTAGCAAGGGAAACAAGTCTGTTTTAACACTTCATAAGCTAGCATTATACCTGATGCACAGTCAGAAGGGTTAAAGAAGATAAAGTAATGATGATATTTTCATAGAGCTGTACTTGCATTTTTTCTATTTATGAATATGACAAAAAGGAAAACTTCATCATGGGATTTTCGTTAATATTTGTGACACTCTTCTGCTGTGTTTGTATCATTAGGGAGTCCCAGGAATACCTGGATTTTCAGGTCCCCCAGGCCTTCCAGTAAGTAAAAGTGAAACTGATTTATCCAATTTCTCTCTTAAAACTGTCTTCAATACACAATTACCCTCAACCCAGTGTACTCACTCTAATGTCAACATCAGCATTGTCTCTGTCAATTAACCTAGAGATAATAATCTTAGCGTCAGCAATTCTTACTCACTGTAATGATTTCAGAACACTTTGTAATCTGTCAAGTCTTGTGAAACACTGTTCCAGCATAAACTGTTTCAGTGTTGCTACAGGATAATATGAATGTACAAAAACAAAGCTTGTGTCAATTTTGCACTTGTTTTTAGGGTGAACCAGGAATTGCTGGCCCTCCTGGGCGCTCGGGTGTTCCAGGGTGCAATGGCACGAAGGTACAAACCAAGCTGAATGTGGTCATTTGGCTATGTTTAAGAATGCCAAAAGCATTCTTCATTTTTCCCCCAATATATAACAATTCTGGTTTGTTTTGGTTTGTGACTTTATTGACTAGAAAAACATGGAATCATGACAGTAAACAGTGGAAGGAAAAGCATTGTCTTTATGTGTAAGAATGGTAATTAAATAATAAATGTTAATGGCCTGTGCTGTTAAGAATTGTGTTTGTTATTTTGACAGAAAAATCTTTTTCCACTTGAAGTCCAGGAGACCTAAGCAGCTTTGCCAAACCTGTCCTTCTATTAAAATGGGTTACAGAAGAGAGAAATTGTTAGTTTTATTTCACCAGTGTCTAGCTTGCAACTGATAATTCATAACTCCTGCGGGCAATTAATGGAGAAATTTTAGTAAAGTTACAGGTTTAGTCATTTTTCTTTGCTCATAGTTTCAAGCAATCTGAAAGAGGGAGTCAAAGGAACACCTGCTACAGAAAATCATACATTTCTAGTGAAACAGTAAACTGGTTTGACATAGCAAATAAAGCCTGCTCTCTGGGATAGAAGTCAAGACCCATAAGGTCAGACTATGCCACTTTTTTAACTTTCGGGGTAATGCAACTCATAGTTTTAGTGTGATAACATAAAAAACATATTTTGGAATAACATATGCTAGAATGAGAATAATAATACGCATAAACAGTTGCTCTTATTACTTTCAGGGTGATCGGGGATTTCCAGGCCCTCCAGGTAGAAGAGGTGCTCCGGGCATTCCAGTAGGTGTCTGTGCAATTCATGACTGTATGCATTTCTGCTGCAAACAGCCACTCAGTGAAGGAGTGTAAACCCCATGTTAGCTGATATTGACAACAGTTGAAATAAATAGGTATCCCCATTTTATTAATATGAATACAGTACAATAAAGAATGTAAAGAAGTGATGCTTAATCTGCTTTGTGTTAGGCTTCAGCTGTTTAGGCAGTGAATGCATGCAAATTCATTGACTGGTGTTAGCTCTTTAGCATCTCAAGGTGTACTCATGAGAATTTAACACTCACATCTCTAAAGATATCCAGGATGTATTTAATGGATTCCAGTTTCAGTTCATGCCTAAATATAGTTGTAGAATATGCATATATATTTGTTATAAATAAATATATTTCAGTTCATGCCTAAATACAGCCTATTTAAGCCAACAACAGAATGAGAAATTAAACCCCGGACTTATATTATGGATGCATTTCTTTAAGCTAAAGATTTGTTTCTTTGTTTGTTTTTGTGGATTTTGTTTGTTCATTTGTTTTCTGTAGAAATGTGTTTTTAAAAGAAATAATGAATGGAGAAAGGAATGCTACCTGTGAAGTTCTAGTGGCTTCAAATCTGATGATTTCTGAACATGATCTTTATTATACCAGCTCTCATAATTTTTTTTGTAATTTTTTAAGGTGAGGCCTCAAAACTGTTCTGCATTCACTTGTAGAACTGCAACAGTGAGATGTGCCTACTTTTTGACTTTGTCCTTTCTTCCTAAATTGAAATCTGATATAGCAAACATGTACCTGGCTATGCACTATGTTCATGAAAATAAATCACTTTAAGAGCACTGAGTGTAGAGAATATTTATAGTGTGTCCTTTCACCATTGTTGCTTTAATAATATGGTTGTTACTCTCCATAGGGTATTGCTGGCCTCAAAGGAGAGAAGGTCAGTTATTTACATCATGTTATCTGAAATATTTGTTGGTAATTGACATTTTGTATGTCTATTTGCTGCTGAAGAAGAGTATTTGATGTCTCCATTCACAGAAAACAGGTTTACTTTCCAGAAATAACAAACTTCAGTGCTTTGTCTGTACTAGTTACACTTACCTCCAGATACAAAACTGCATTTTTTTATTTCCTTTAACTACTGTTAATTGCATATTAAGAATATGTGTCTTTCAAGCACACAAAGAATTAAGCCCCTCCTCAAATAGCCTATGAAATCATACGGAAATCTACAGATGCGCTAGAGAGTAAGTAAAGAGGAAAAAAAGTACAGAAAAACTGAATAAGTTCAGGACTGTGGGTGAGAGAACTGCATAGATCTGAAATTAAGACTACTCCTAATACAGAGAGCTAGAATGCCTGAAACTGTTATATTCTGTTTAATACAATCTCTTTTTTTTTAAGGTACTATCTTTTTTTAAAGAAACTATCTGTAGTGGACAGTTAACATCATCTTGCAGTTCTGATATCGCTTATTTCCCTACGCACTAGATGAGAAGATTTGAAGCCTAAGATGCACAGAAGAGTTCTATAAGCATATTTTTTTATCTGATTTATTTAATTGTTCAGGGGTGGCCTGCAGATGGCTATAGCCAAGAATATGGTGCAAAAGGTGACCCTGGATTGCCAGGAATGCCTGGACTTCAGGTAATTCATAGTTGATTCTTCCTGTGAGATGTAAGTACATGTATGTGTATAGTGTGTGCATATACATGTATCCATATAATAAACTATTTTTATGTATAATATAAAAATACTATATAGTATTTTATATGTGTATATGTATAGTATTTTTACAGTTACTCGTTTCTAAACCAGAAAATAAGTCTTTAAAAATTATTAACTTCATATAATCTTATTAATAAAATGTATTTAAAAGCTCTCTTCAATGTACTTAAAGACTTTTCAACACAGGGTACACCAGTACAACAGTAATTATTTTGACATCAGAACCAGTAGTCTCTGTTATCTGTTAGTAAATTGGGATGACAAAGCCAGGTTGCAGAGGAGAAAAAGTACTTCAGAAATGGAGAAAAGTTCCCCATGAAGTAAAATTGGTTCAACTTCTACGGAAGTGTTAACAAAAGACAATATGATCTATACTTTTTTAAAAAATGAGTTTAATAGAAGGCAGAGCAGATATTTGTTTTGACTGTTAGAATAAATTGAAAATATTGAATTAAACTGAAAATCAACATTGTTAATTTCCCACTTCTACAAAAAATGAGGCTTTCAAGTGTAGAGTTCATTGCATAGAGTATTATAAAGCTTGTAGGCTTGCTTTGTCTAACAAAAGGGCCATATGGATATTCAGAATGTCCACTGTTGCATTGAACGGGACTTACCCTAGAGTAGTTTAGTTTTAGAACAGATATTTATTCCATGTTTCAAAACACAGAATTATACTTTTGTCTTATCTTGAGAGAGAAAAGAAATCAAGAGGCAGTGCTGCTCCTCTGCTATTCAGTTAACTGAACATAGATAGCATTATGGTTTGCTCATAATCTTGCCAGGACATTTATTCCCATTGTGTTTTGTTTGTTTTGTTTTGTTTTTTAATATGCAGGGTGCTCAGGGTGTTCAAGGATATCCCGGGGAAACTGGACCGCAGGGCCTTCCGGGAGCTTCAGTGAGTGTGATCTTAAGTCTCTGTAACCTTTGATTTTCAAAGTAATCGATGGAATTACCTGACTCTCCCAGACTTGTTTGAGGTTTAGAGACTTGGGTTTGTGAAATCCATACCTTTCTCCATACATCTGGGTTTTTTTTTCTGTTTATCTTTTATGCATGATCATTTTCATGTTGTCAGATATATCCTTGTCTACATAGCCATAAATTTTCATTTTCAAATAATTGCTCATAAATTGACATTAAACACTAATGTCAATAGCTGTAATAGGGGTATATGTTTGCAACCAGATCCTGTAAACTCTCTGCTGTCACTTCACCTCACAACAAATTGCAGTGGTAATGGTGGAAGAAGAAATGAAAAAAAAGTAACATAACTCAAGTGAAAGCTGAGTACTTCAAAGCTCCTGTGTTTGTGCTGAATATTGCAATTTTTTTACATAATGAATTTTTTTTCTTTTCCTTTTTTGTAGGGAATGCCAGGAAGACCAGGACCTCCTGGACCTAAGGTAGTCTCAGATTGGTAATGAAGATGAAAGCTTTCTACTACGTCTAATGTCTATTAGGTCATTTTATGGGTGTTTTTAAATCAAAACAAAAAAACAACCCTGAATGGTTTTTTTTTGTTTGTTCGTTTTTCTTTTTACAGGGTCTTATGGGAATGAAAGTAATAGGAACCAAAGGAAGAAAGGTATTTGCATAAAATGCTTAAAACATTTTTAAAGTTTTATTTCTGATATACTGTAGTAAAATGTTTGGAGAAGTAGGTGCTGTGAAATAAAAATTTTCAATGTATATATATGGAAATCTTTTATTGGAAGATGGAAACATGGCAATATCTAAGGACAAACTGTTTTCACGTGAGAGTTGAAAATATAAACCTCCTGACAGAAGACTAGAAACCTAAGAGGAATCAGCAGTTAATATTTACTAACACGCAGCATTTATATACAACTTATATATAATTTATGTGTCATTTGCACAGTGTTCCCAAATGCTTATCCAAGCATGTAAACACGGGTAAATGTAGAGCATCTGTGACTTCTTGTGACTTCTTGTGGCCAGCATCTTTTTTGTGTCAGCCCTCATGATGGTAGAAAGCCTCCCAGATCTTGCGGAAAATTGGATGATTTGTCTTTCATTGTCTTACTTTTTATCCCATGTAGTTTACCTTCATAGAAATGACTAAGGAGAGATATACACTGTCTTTAAGGACCTCAACCTGCAATTGGAGGACCAGTGTAGTCAGTCCAAATGTCCTTACAGCATCTCTTTAAGAGCTTGAGGCATCTCAGAGCTAGTCTAATGGACCTGCAGAGATTCAGCTGTGGTCTGAAACATCGCTATCTGACAGTGAAATTGATTTTAATTTTGTAATTACTACCAAGAACGTGCTAGAAGTTTCCTGGCAAAATGTTTAGAAATACAGTTGATTATTCATGAACTTGGGTGCCCATGTTGCATTTGCTTCCATACAAAGGAGTGCAGCATTGTTTGCTGCTACACTTCAAGTACTTCCAAGTCATTCCCTTGGCTTAAAATTACTTAAAATCATTTATAATATTTTGTGGAGTTTTCCTGAAAAGATCATATTCAGGAATTTCCCTGTTCTAAAAGATCCTCAGTGCAAAGTGTACTGTGATATTAGTGTGTTAGGTCAAGGGCACAAAAGCTAATTTTACCAGTCAGTAATTTATTACAGTAATCTACTTGTAGTATAGGGACTACAGTTCTGAGGATGTCACTGAAGACACTTTAAATATTTTTATTAACTGTCTTCATCAAATTGAGAGAAAAATGATGATAATTGTAAGGAGATATTTTTAATTAATTTAGAGATAAAATAGTATTAAGAACACTCTTTAAGCTAATTCTAGATACTTTAAAAGAAAACAGCACATGGTTTTTTAAATTTCTCACCTAGGAGAAGGCTGTGGTAGTCTTGAGTTTTCTATACGCCTTTTTTATTGGCAGATAAAAAGCAAACAAACAGAAATGTTAATGGTATTAACAACAAAGGGTAAAGAGGAAAAATATCACAATTTCAGAACTATAGCAGTAGTAATTTGAAACAAACAAACAAAGAGTTTGTAATCACTTCATTTTTCCCTTTCTTTTAAGGGTGACACTGGATTAACTGGGCCCCCTGGACCACCAGGAACCGTTATCGTTACATTAAGTGGACCAGACAACATGACGGTAGTAAAATTGCCAAAGACTACGTTCAAATAAACCATTTTACTGGTTTGTACTTTGTGCAAGGACATCCTCATCTCCATTGTCCTGGTAGCACCTCCTTTCACTCATCCTCAGTTTTTCCAGTTCTGTTTAGTTAGATGCTAAGATTTTCTTAGAGTGTGTGTTCAGCTCAGCTGAAGCCTGTGTATTCAGATGCACATCTGAATGATGCCAGTGAAGTGTTAAATGCTTATTAGTAGCTCACCTGCAGTGAATGTCTGAGTACATGAAAAGTAAATCTCTTACAGCTTCACCAAATCAATATGGGTTTTTTGAATGGCCATCAGAGCTGCAGGTATGTGGACCTCTGAGCCTTGTCACTGAAAATACCAGCATTCTGAGCCACTAGAGTTTCACAAAAGCTTACAGTGTGTTCACATAATTTAATAGTTTTATTTTCTCATCGTTTTTACTGGAATCTGAGTGTTCCAGTGTTCTGTGAGAACACAGAGGGTTTGGAAAAGCAATGAGTATTTGAGAAAGGAAATACTCTTAATTCAGCTTCAGTTCTTAATATTGCTCAGTGCATAAAGACTCCTGCATTTTGTTCTTTTTTAGCAGCAGTTCTTGTTACTCAGTTTTATATGTTCACGTATTAACAGGGCAACTCTTCAACTTGGTTTTGACTCTGTTTTTCTTATTTAATTTGCACCTAATCCATGGAGTTATCAAAACTTCTCTGCTATGGGCTAAAATAAAGAGTGAATTTTGCATCAAAACTGTATGGAGGAAGGAAGAGAACGATTGCAGAAGTAAGCAAGGTTCAACTTCAAGCAATAGCAATTCTTTCCTATTTAAATCAAGTGTTGACCACCTGGAGCACTTTACAGTCACAGCTGTGGCTGTTTGTCATGGGGAAATGGACATTTTTCAGAGACATCAGGTAATAAGGTTTAAAAAAAAAATCAAAACTCCTGATGTAAATATTTTGGAACATGAGTCCAACCAGGTAATAAGTAGTCTATAAACTTATATTTTGCAATGAGCTTAGGCTGTGGCCCAATACATAGTAGTACTGCACAGTAGGACAATCTAATCTTGACCCGACAGAGGCAAGGATCATGTTGGCAGCCTCTGCCATTTATATACTGGAGCTAACTGTAACTCCAGTGAAGCTGGACTACAATTTATGTGGGTTGTTTTGCTGATATTTTTTTCTCATTCCTGGAAATAGTTATTGCTATGCCTGTGCATACAACCAGAAGCAGGTTCTTTTGGAGTCACTGTGTTCAGAAATAAGTGCTCAATCAGTTTCTTGTTCAGACGTTATGGACATAGGCAGGAGTGCTGGTGAGAAGTTGCTATTTCTTTTAGTCATTTAAGTAGAACAATTTATGCTTAAACAAGCTTGTCAGTAATGTAGGGCTTTCCCGATTGTTAAGCTTGAATGTTTTGGTATGAGCCTATTAAATTTTGAATTAATTTATTGAATTTTCTATGTAATAGGACTTGAAAGGAGAGAAAGGGGAAAAAGGATCAAGAGGACTTCCAGGGCCAATGGGATTTACAGTAAGTGACCAGATTAAATCCCTTAAATCCAGACATTCAGGCAGCATCACCTAGTAACAGCTACTCTTTAGAGTCCAGTGTTTATGCTACTTGTTCTGACCTTTAATGAATACCTATGAATGGCATTATACTTCATTTTTATACTATTTAAAGATAAAAATGATAAAAGATGTATTTAATTTAGAAAACATGACTCTAAATATGTGTACTTGGAGGGCATTTTTGTTACAGGGGCCAGTTGGTGATTCCCAGAGTGAAAAGGGTGACCGAGGAGAACCTGGAGCACAGGTATGTGAAGAAGACGCGTATATGTTAATCATTGGAAAGCAATTTTTTTCTATTGCTTTTCAAGGAAAAGCTGCTACTCTGTTGCTCTCCAGGTTTTGTTCCAATACTATTCAAAGCAGATTTTCTAGGATGCGAAAGCTCTTTAATCCAGTAAACCAGACTAGAGATCTGAAAGTCAAATATTTGTTCTTACAGGCTCACACACTGTAAGTACATGAAATACAAGTCATTTGATGGTGGATACACTTCCATTTGTTTTGTTGTAAAGGTTCTACTGTTTAAACTTACTCAGAAGCGTGCTCTTCTGGACATATACTGGCTTCATAGTGCAAGTGTACATGTAGAAGAGAATTAAAAACATCAGGTTTATCTAATGGGCAGACATAAATAAGTATGTTTAACCTGTAAGTTAATGCTCATCATTTGAATGGCTGTTAGCTGCTATATTGTTTCAAACAGTTGTCTTGCTTCTGCAGGACCTGGTTTTGCACCAGGGTTTCTGTACTTTCTGGCCCTTTGTGCTGGTGAAGTGTCTCCCTCAACTAAACCTCCACAGGAGGAGAAATATTCAGGGAATACCTTACTCTCTGTGCTTGTGAGCACTGGTTATGATTAAAAATAATTTGTATATAACCTAAATTGCTTTTCAAAATTTACAAAGACCTAAAGTACAGTTATATGTACAGCCTTTAGTTGTTATGTTCTTAGAATGCAATGACACTTCTTCAGATCTTTCTATTTTTTTTTTCCTTTGTAGGGTAAACCTGGAAAAGAAGGTGCCCCAGGTCCACCTGGCTTACCGGTAATGAAGGAAGCCTTCAAAATGTGTTTTAAGTAACAGTCATCTGTTTAGCACAGTCATGTCTTCCTGTCACAGCTTTTTCCCTTTGCAAAGTATGTTTGAAAATGCTGATTTGCATACATTGTGAAACATTCCCTTGCATCCCTTGCACTAAACTGGCCTGAAGACATATCATGTGCCTGTAGATTTGTGCAGAAGGGAGAGGCGCACTACATAGATCTTGTTCTATCTGTGCAAAACAGAAAGACCTGTTGCTTGCTGCTGACTATCAAATGAGTCTGAACCAGGTCAAATAAACACTAAGCTATGCAAAATTAACTCTAGTAGCTTTCATCCTGAAATTTTTGCAAGAGAGTTATACCTTCACTTCAGCAGAAATCAAGAAGCAAAAAGACATTTTAATCGCTAGAATCAATGACTGTTTTTTTACAAAGAAAAGTTATAGTCAAGGTCACAGCCATCTTGGCCTGAAATGAGATGACTGATAGATTTTAAAATTATCACCTCAGAGAAAGTGAGTCAGCAGTGTGCTCTTGCAGCTTGGAAGGCCAATGGTATCCTGGGCTCCATCAGAAGAGAGGTGGCCAGAAGGGACAGGGAGGGGATTGTCTCTCTCTACTCTGCCATCGTGAGGCCCCATCTGGAGTACTGTGTCCAGGTCTGGGGCCTCCAACACAGGAAAGATGTGGAACTGTTGTAGAGGGTGCAGAGGGCCACAAAGATGCTTAGAGGGCTGGAGCACCTCCCCTACAAGGACAGGCTGACGGAGCTGGGCTTGTTCAACCTGGAGAAGAGAAGGCTGCAGGGAGACCTCATTGTAGTCCTCCAATATTTAAAGGGAGATTATAAACAAGAGGGAGATCAACTTTTTGCAAGGGTAGATAGTGATAGGACAAGGGGGAATGGTTTTAAGCTGAAGGAGGAAAGGTTTAGATTAGATGTCAGGGGAAGTTCTTTACTGAGAGAATGAGGAGGTGCTGGCACAGGCTACCCAGAGAGGTTGTGGATGCCCTGTCCTTGGAGGTGTTCAAGGCCAGGTTGGACAAGGTCCTGGGCAACCTGATCTGGTACCTAATCTGGAGGTTGGCAGCCCTGCCTGCGGCAGGGGGATTGGAACTTGATGATCCTTGGGGCCCCTTCCAACCCAGGCCATTCTATGATTCTACGAAGTGCCAAAATATAGTTCTTAAAATACATCATTTTATACTCAAAATGATCTAATTTGTGTACTGGTTCAATACTTACTCTATTTTATATTTATTTCACTTCCACTTTAATGACGTCATTAGGGTCACAGTGATCTTAAAAAAACCAATTTCACATATGTACTACTAAGACATCATTCCCGCTGTGTCAAAACAACCTTAGTACCCAGTCTAAACACATTCCAGACTGACAAAAAGCTTGGAATGATGGATTGCAAGACTCCACTGTCTTACTACTCAGCTAACGCAAAGAAAACCTACTGTCATCACGAAGACATGTCATTGTTCTGTTCCTATTTCTGCATTACTAACAACGGGTGCATTCAACTGCATAAGCCTTGGCAAAATCCTTTTTCCTTAAGTATCTATGCTTGCAGAAAGTTTAGCTGTGATCTGCATTATTTTCCCTTCTGGTCTTGCTGATAACCATCAGTAGAGATCAGCATCATCACAGGGATTGGACAAGATCTAGGAGATGGAGTTGCTGTATGTGAGAATTTCAGTTTGTCCTTCAGAAACAGCAGTTTGCAGAGAGAGGACAAACCACAGCCTCCTGCACTTGTGCCATCTAGAATGGCTTCACCTTAGGATTCCTAGAATGTGCCATTATAAAGGCAGGTTTGGATGTAAGAGCTGTAGTATTGCCTGCAGATGTGGAACTTCACCCCAAGCTGAGTCTTTCGTGGAGATTTCTTCCTCTGAGCAAGTCATGTTCACATTGCCTTCACCACGAGTGAAGAAAGCTTTCAATTTTAAATCTTACTGATGGCACTGCTAAAAGATTATTTTATAAAATTATGTACCTACAGGGACAGAAGGGTGAACAGGGCAAACCAGGACTGACTGGCAGACAAGGAGTTAAGGTATTGGCTAATGCTTTTATTGTTGTTTTTGATGATGAGAATAAAATATGTTTGAGGGTCATTATGTTACTTGTTACAATGTATACAATATGTTTTACTTTACTTAAAAGATGACAAGTAATAATATTATGAAATAGGGGATGGATCTGCTGAAATAGATGATGGGCATGAACTAGTGTCCATCTTTGCCTGCTGGTGTCTTTCTATAGTTTCTGGAGTATGTGGTATGGATGAACAGTTGTGTTGGGAACTGATGGAGGTCAGGAATAGAAGTCCTTTACTGTTATGAACAATCTACTGAAGTAACAGAGGATACCAAATGTCATGTCATGTATTATTTGTAGTAAATAAACAACCCATTTCTGTTGTCTCATGAAGGGTATAAAAGGAAACACTGGTCCACCTGGAGCTTGTGGTCGAGTAAGTGGAAATTATTTATCTTCATCGTATCATTTGTCTAAACCACTAGAATAAGAATAAGCCGAACTGACTGTATGTGGCAATAATGGATGCTCCATGATGCTCCAGTTGGGATTTGTCTTTCTGGAGGTACTGTTGTTGTTGGGTGTCTCACAGAGATGGCATCTCCCTTCACATAGAAGTAGATGCAAGATCAGCACCTGGTTAGACCTCAATCATTTTCAGCAATTTTTGTCAGGACATTGGACTGTCCCAGAACAATTACAAAACATCACAGGAGCAGATTTTTAAACCAAACTCTAATTAGTTCCAGAACAGGTAGTTTTAATTTTAAAAACCCACGTTTTTTTTTTAAAAAACAGAAGAAATAACACCAAATCAACAGATGTTCTGGAGAGATGTTTTCTGTCTAGTCTTGCTGTCTCTCCAGAAGGGTTCTTAAAGACCTCATATACATCTAATGGAAACTCTCTGCTCAACTTTTCCAAAAAGAAATAACTTTAAATAAGCCGAATCTTTTGTGATATTGACGGAGCAGTGGAAAAAAAAATCCTTTTCAAAAAATCAGTGGAAGAAAAATAGAAATTGTAAATTTTAATTTTAAGCAGTTTTTTGTTCCTTTTAAATTGGTGTATTAGTAGTCCATTTACGTTTCAATGTGATGTTTATGTCAGTGCAAAACTTTTGTTAAAATCTTATTTTAAGGTATTAGTGCCCATGCAAAATAATCCAGAAAATAGCAAAAAATTGTAGTTACAAAAAGGCAGAGCTATAGCTAATAATGTTTTGATTCTGCCGATCACTTAGAAAAATTTTGAATTGTCGTATTAAGAGTATTTAGAGTATTAATTTAAAAGAAATTACTTCTGTATGAATTTGTGATTTAAGTGGATGATTTTGTCTATGATTACTTAAAAGAGTAATCTACATTTCGCTGATTCTGCTTTTAGACAGTAGAATAGACTGATTCCTAAACGTTAATGTCAAGAATATTTTCCATTTCATGCTACTGTAATATTCATGGCTGGGTCTCCAAATTGTACCTTACCTGTATAATTGTGTCCACAGACAGAGGAGTTCTCTGAGACTTAAGGAACTCGGCTGAAGTTCCCAGTCTCCTCTACTTGTACAGGTCTTTTGGCTCTACATGTGTCTAACAATTGTGATTTAATTTCTGGCTGCTTGCAAGTAATTAGCATGTGATTAGAAAGGTCTCACGGTGTCACAAGATCAAAATGATGAATGAGATCATAATGTTGTTCTAACTAAAGGGTTAGTATGGGGTACTGTGCTTTTCATTCTTACTATTTGTTCTTTTCTTACAATCTTTTTATTAAGACAGAGTATTATGATGTAGTTGGTGAAAAAGGAGATGAAGGACCCCCTGGACTTCCAGGACCAAAAGGTCGACGTGGCATGCCTGGTGAGAAGCCCATCAAGACTAAAATCTTTTAGGAAGAGCTGTTTATTCAAAGCTGTTTACTCTGAGCACCCAGCAATTTGCTTCTGCCTTTCCAAGAATATTTCGAAATTACTCCTATCAGATTGCAGAACTGAAATCTATCCTGAGATTTGTGGACAAATTTCCTTTTAAAAATAATGAAGCTGGTATATTTCTTTGTGCAGATAATTGAGTTCAGCACCTAAACTCACTCATATCCTGTATAATAGCCCTAGTGGATTATTTCATCAGAGCATTGTTTGTGTATGCCATACACAAACCATCAGGGCTTTAAGTTTCCTGCTAAAGGTCATACTATTTTTTTTATAGCTTTCACAGTTTGTCTTATGCCATTTTTTATTGCCTTTCACTCCAAAATAATACAATTTTTCTTTTCTTTGTTTTGGCTGTGCTGTAAAATTAACATGTGCCAATTTATTATTTGAGCTGTATCACCATGTAGCAAGGACTTGTGGGCTGAACTCTGAGGTAGTGTGTTGTAAGCTGTGTCTCATACACACCCAGGAAATGCTTGCCTGCTGTGTTTTGGTGTTCTGCTTTTATGAATATTGGTGTGCAAGTGATCACGATCACAATGCATTCAATGAATACTTTCTGTTTTTGTAAATCTACTTACATACTTTCAAAGAATGGCAAGAGAAAAGTTGAGTCTTGCAAAGATAAAGCATTGTTAAAAGGTGCTATCTTACTTACAGCAAGTAGTAGTGGCAAAAAAGAAGCAAGTTTGCACCTCGGATAAATGTGGTGGATTCTATTCCTCTCTCTTGTAAATATCCATATTTTGCCAGATTTCAGTGAGAACTGGATGTGCAACGGTTATATAAATGGTATACGCCTACACACGCAAAACCAAATTCTTAAAAGAATTAAAAAAAAAAAAAAAAGACATAGAATGCAGAAGCCCAAAGACTGTAGGCAAGTTTACTGAGTAATGACTTTGTAGTGCATACAGTGGTTTAACTCACGTTCTAAACACATTATTTTTGCAGGGCCACAGGGTCCTCCTGGAGATGCTGGTAGACCAGGTATGTGTAATGATCAAGGACCTGACTGTTACACCAAATCAGTTTTGTGAAATCTTAATCTTGAAAGACTTTGTACATAACTCTAAGTAGCAAAAAGAATGTTACTCAAAAGTTTTGATGGGACAAGTATTTAAAGAGAGATTAAAGAAAAAAATTAAATATCTTTACAATCTCATTGTGATTATTTAATAAATCAAAGTTTAAAAAAGAATCATGATATGAACTCTGAGACAGTGTGTTTGTCTCTCATTCAACCCACAAAGCTTACTTTGCTTTGAAGTTCTGTTTCTTGGTTAACTTAATTTTTACGTTTCTTCTTCTTTTGTTAGGCATGTCAAGACCTGGTCTGAGAGGTCCCCCAGGATTTCCTGGGCCAAAAGGAACCAAAGGAGAAAAAGGACAAGCGGGTTTGTGTATTGTGGGCCCTCCGGGACTGCCTGGGATTACTGGCAGACCTGGTTCTGTTGGATTGCCAGGTCCTCCAGGAGAACCAGGTGACATTCCATTGTTGTATACACAATGTACAGCAACAAATCTAGAGTCATCTCAATATCTAATGAGTTAGGTTATGTAAATACATAATTCATGGGGTGTATTTTCAGTAATACAGTTGAATATAGTTTTTCTTTGGAAATTTCATTTTAGAATATTCATGAAAAAGCATACATAGCAAAGATCTGTGCTCCATTGTTAATGAGATTCTGTGGGGAAGGTACAATGACTTCCTAGTATAAAGATGTCTCACTTTTTTGTATAACTGTGACTAAATATCTACTACATAAGAACAAGAGGGACTAATGAGAGAAAATCTGTTCTTAAGATTGATTTTTTCCAAAAATTGCAGTGTATCTGATAAACTACATTCAGAAAGGGCTAATCTAAAAGTTAGAGAAATCATGTGGATGCCCACATAGGTCTTAGCAGGCCTTAGAGCAGATCTGAAGTTCTGTCAGCATGGAAACAAAACAGTAGCAAAGTCATAGATGAAACAATTGAGTAGATGCAGTTCATGAAGGTTTTAGAAAGTGTATTAACTAGAAGAACGTCTTTAACTGGAGTGCAACCAACATCATGTTTCCTTTACATAAGGTATGGCTAACATGAGTTCTTTTCTGAAACAATACCAATGTAATGCTTCTCGTTTCTCAAAAAACAATCTATCCTCCAAATGTATGGAAGAGCTGAATGTATCTTCAGCTTATTTCAGAATGATTCTGACAAAGATATTTGAGCAGCATTGATTATAACTAAAAGTTTCTAGTCCTAGAAAAGAAAGAATTATGTTTCTGTTGATTCAAATAAAATGTAAATACTTCCCCCAGAAGGGACTGTGCTTTTTAAAGGCAGCTCCCTGGCTAGACAGATAAATCCAGCAGTCTGCTGAGATTTACTTTACATTACTATATCTGTCCTCAAGTCAAAGGTGTTTTGGACTTGCCCAGGTCATTCTCTCTTAAATGAATACTGTCTGCAGCTCATCCTTGCACCATTGTTTCTGCCTTAGCAAATACAAAATTGTCTGATGTATTGGTGCCATGCTCGTTTCATTAACAGGTAGAGTAACATTTAGAACAGGCCTACCAGGACTTCCTGGAGAGCCAGGGTGTGCAGGACCTCCAGGACCTCCAGGAGACACAGGCATGAAAGGTCAGTCATTGTGTTTACAGGCTGTTTCAGGATTGACATAGTGTTCACTTAGAGAGGGATAACAAGGTGTTGTAAACACCAGGAAATGTTACTGTTGTGGAGCAAGCCTTTGCACGTTCAAGAGAGCTCTTACAACTTTGCAGAAATTAAAATAGTATTGAAAAAAAGAATGTTCAGCCTCAGTACAGGGTTTTGTATATTTTGTTTTCGTATACCACATTTTTTTTTTTTTTTTTGTACGGGAGTGTTTTCTCTGAGTGAGATCAGGAACAGATTGTAACAATGGTTACTGGCCTTTTCATGTGAAAACTAAGATGCATAGCTGAAATATTATTTTTCCATTTCTGCTTCCTTTCTGAAAGTTATCACTTACAAGAAGATGGTACAATCTGGTTATCTTCATAGACTCTCATGAAATTTTTAAATTAATTGATCTCTCAGGCTATTTGGTGAGTCCAGAGGTTTTAGGGATAGCAAGATGTCCTCCTCCCTCTACAGTAAACAGCAGCTGAGAGCAGTGCACGTGCCAGTGCCCCACATCAGTTGAATAGCACTGCAGCCAGGGTGTAGGTCTTCTCTGGGACAATGATTATTACAGGTTGATGGGGTTTTTTGTGTTCCACTGTTGTTACGCCCAGCACCAGCAGTTGGTCTTTGAGAAAAAGGTTCCTTCTGCAAATATCACCACAGAGCTGCTAAATTTGCATGCCACTTGCCAGTCATTAAAGCCACTCAGGCTGTTAATGGAGACAGTTTAGTTCAAAGCCTGTCTTACTTTCTTCTTCTGAGAAAATTTGGCCTATCAGTAGATTGACTGTATCCAAACAGCTTACTGAAACTAGACTTGAAAAACTCAAGAGATTTAAACTGGATGTTCCCATGTTGTCAATTAAATGTTATCAATTCTGATTCACTGTCTGACCACAGGTAATCTTGTAGTGTATTGGAAGTGAACTTTCATCAAAGTTAGGTCACATTTCCTACTGCTCTTTGACCAAGAAGTATTGGCCACCTTCTGCAACAAATTTTATAACACAGTGGTTAAGTTTGGGAGTTACTTGTTGTTGAACAACTAATGAATTATATTCCTTCTAGGTGATGAAGCTTTCATATGTACTGATTGCAGCTATATTCCGGGAACACCTGGTCTTCCTGGTTCTCCTGGGCCACATGGCCAGGATGGCATCCCTGGTAAATGATCTCAGTGTTCCTGATGGGGTAGTAGGAAATGCCAATACTTCCACTTTTAGCATGAGAATCAGGACTGGTATGGGCATGTCTGCAACATGCAATATTCCAGGTCCCTGAAATAGCCCTGAAGTTGTGATAAGTGTGATAGCATAATGCAGCGCCATTTGCTGATGTGATGCCAAGCCCTAAAATAATTCATGGCTGAACACTAATGGGCTTAGGTGCAGCCTGAAGCCAGGTCAATCAGTGTGAACAGCAGTAACATTCAGAGCTGGGTGTGTTTATCAGAGCTTCTCATTTCTGTATTTGCAGTTTTCTTTTCAAAACGTGCTGTTTCTTTTATAGGTCGAGAAGGAACGCCAGGTCCCAAAGGAGCTCCAGGTTCTCCAGGAGCACCAGGATTTCCAGGAGCTCAAGTAAGGCTTACATTTTTCAGATTATTTTTCAGATCCCATAAGAATTTCAAAGAAACGTCACAGCCAGTGTTACATGCAGCGCTGTACTAGGTGATCTCAACAGTTTTCTGTTGCAGTCTCACCGTGAAGATTGTGTGCGGTTCTGGGCTCCACAGTATCAAACAAATATTAAGATACTTGAAAATGACTAGAGGAGGGCAACAAAGCTTGTAAAAGGACTGGAAGGCATCTCCTGTGAGGAGAGGCTGAGGACACTTAAGTTGTCTAGTCTGGAGAAGAGGAGGCCAAGAGGTGACCTTGTTCTCTACAGCTTTCTGAGCAGGGGAAGTGGAGAGAGAAGTGCTGATCTCTTTACCCAGTTAACCAAAGATAGAATGTGAGGCATTGGCACAAAGCTGTGCTGGAGGAGGTTCAAAAGAGACATTAGGAAAAGTTTCTTTACCATAAGAGCGACCAAACACTGAAACAGGCTTCCTTGTAAAATGGTTGATGCCTCTTGTTTGTCAGTGTTCAAGAGCCATTTGGATAATGCCTTCAATAGTATGAAACTTTTTGTTAGCCCTGAACAGGTCAAGCAATTGAACTAAAGGATCTTTGAAGATCTCCTCCAACTGAACTGTTCTATTCTGTTCTGTTCTGTTCTGTCTGAAATGATGAGTTTGTCTGCACGTGATCTCTGGGTAGGGACTGTAATGTGGGCATATCTGGCCTAGCTTTAAATGAGCCTGTTTTGCTCAGTGCAGCAACAAGTTCATCTCAGGCAGTGAGGCAGGTAAATATCTGCATGATTAACCTGTGTTGTATTTCATGATGGCTAGACTGCTTCTTCTGACTGACATAGGTAGTTTGCTGCTAAGTTCTGTTCATTTACATAGTGCTATAATCATGGCAGTGACTGTAAAGCATACACAGTTCTGTCTGCTGTGATTTCTTCCAATCTCTCACTTCTCCTGTGTCCAGCATTCTCAGGACAGCCAACTGGGACAGCTGTAGTCTCCGTAGGGAGATATTCCCATGTGGAGAAGAAATCTCAGATTTTAAGATATTTTCTTGTACTTCTTTTTGTGCCACTGACTGAAGTGTGCAGTTACAGTGGATCAGATGAAAAAAAGGAGAACCATTTTTAGGTATTTAATTTAAAAAAAAAAAAAAAAACCCTTGAAAACAGTTGACATGTCTAGCACTGAAATTTTCTTGATTGGTTTGTTCCAGGGACCTCCAGGTTTTAAAGGAGATCAAGGACATAAAGGATCAAAAGGTGAGCCAGGATATGTGTATCCAGAGGGACCAAAAGGGGAGCAAGGAGATCCAGGAACCAGGGGACACAAAGGAAGTAAAGGTTCAAGTGGGTTTCTGGGAAGACCTGGCTCTAAAGGCTACAAAGGTTCTAAAGGTGAAGAGGTGGGTATGCACTGTTTGCAGTTAATATAGAATTCATGAAAAGCTAAGTCAGTGGTTTTATCTTCTGTGACAATTTGTTTTATCTATTGCAATATTTCAACTGAATATCCTCTACTTGACTTAGGGGTGCTATGTTCAGCTACAGCAACTAATCCGAGTGGAAACGAGAATGAGAGTAAATATTCTTATGTAATACTGGAGAGAGATGAGGCTGATGTGGATGCATGCTGCTGAGAAGCCTCAGCATAATCTTAGATTGACATGATGAATGAGAACAAAAAAAAGGACCTTTTTTTCTGTCTATTCATAACGCTCAAAATGAAATAATAATCCGAATAATTCTTATTTGGTCTTTAGGATTTAATCTCCAGACAGGGCTGAGAGAAATCGTGACAGCTGGGAGAACTGCTTTAAGACTAGAATTCTTAAGACAGAGTTCTCTGTTGAGCAGAAACAAAGACTAGCGATTATCATTGTGCTGTGTTGGCTGAGAAACTGTAAAAGTAATTCAAATATAATTCTCTCTAAACCTGACCTCATTGTATTCAAAGACCTCGTTGTATTCAATCAATGCTGAGATTTGGGTTTTTTTCCCAAAGGTTGTTTTGAAAAATAAGAAAAATTGTTGAGTGTAATGCCACAGTGATTGAAAATCAAGCTGTTTTTGTACTATATTACTTTTAATAACGAAGTTGAATGAATGCCCTATGCTTGTAACCATTGATATTGAAGTTCATGTTTTTTTGATCACAAGTAAATCAGTCAAAAAAGTCCTCTTCAATTAGCAGAGCTGCTCTGCTGCTAAAATAATTTGATATCGCCGTTGCATAGGAAATCAGGCATTTTATTTTAAAAGCTAACATGAAAAGCAAGTGATGCTTGGTATACAGACATGTGTAATCATTAATAGGGATTGGCTGGCTCAAAAGGAGACAGAGGACTACCCGGATTGCCTGGTAATCCTGGTCTCCCTGGAGAGATGGGACTTCCTGGACTGCCAGGATATGGACCACAAGGAATAAGAGGTTTCAAAGGCTCTAAAGGATTACCTGGTCCACCAGGATTACCTGGAGAAGCTGGTTTGTAACTTCCTATTTTACTATTCTTTACCTATGTTAAAGATTTCAATTGCAGAGATAGACTGAAGACAAAGATGTAAGTTTTGAAATATAGAAAATTTTTCTTAGGATGAAATTTCACTGTTCCAACATTGATCCCACTAGAAATAATAGCAAAAATCTTAGGGTCATAAGATAGTTGAGGTTGGAAGGGACCCTATAAGGTCCTCAGTCCAAGCTGCTGCTCAGCAGTGTCAGCTGTGAGATTAGAACAAGTTACTCAAGGGATTATCCAGTCAAGCCTTGAAAAACTCCAAGGACAAAGACTGCACAACATCTTTTGGCAACCTGTTCCAGTGCTTGACTGTCTTAATCATGAAAAAGTTTTCTTTAAATATATATGCAGTTATCATCATTGGTGTGAGCTAAGTCATCAGAGGAAAGTATGGATTGAATCAAAGTGCCAGAAACGTATTAGTGTACTTATTTATAAGCAAATGTAATCTGGAAGAACTTGAAGGTAGACAGGAGAAAAGTAATCAAGATAGAATCACTTCTTCAAGAGAATTTTTGAATTTTACATCCATGGGATTCTGTAGTTTAGTGCTGGTAACTGCAGTGATACATCGGACACCCATACGGTGTTGTGGACACCCATGCTGTTGTGCTATTGACTCATTTAAAATGTGTATTTGTTATCTAAAGGGATGAAATTATCAGTGTGTCTGTCTGAGTCTTTGTAACTCTTTCTGGGGTTGTCACGTTGTTCCACATATCAAGAAATCTATGTGAATCTTTGTTGAAGACATTGCTAATTGTGAGGGTTTGGGGTTTGTTTCTTTTCAGTCTGACCTGAGTGCCTTCATTGTTGGTGTTGACAATAACTTTTATTCCCTATTTGAAATCATTTTGTGCTCTCTTTACTGGTTTCTGCTAGACTGCAGGAAGGCTGAGAGGAAGGCATCTCATGGGCTCAGTGTCAGTACAATTATTTTGCTTTATTAAGTTAGGATCTGAAGGTTATTCAAAATCTGTTGGAGCTTCAGAAGTATGGAAACTATAGAATAGTGCATTTTTAACTGAGTAGATTGCTTGCTAATGTTTTTAAATGCATAAAATTTCCGAACACTAAGACTTTGATAATATATTTACTGGAGGTCTGAAAGGAGAGACCAGTAGGATAACTCCGTTGCCTGCATTGCCAGGACCTCAAGGACCAGATGGTTTACCCGGACCCCCAGGAGTGCCTGGTGAGTATGTTTGCTCTAGGTACAGTCAAAACCAGAGACCATCCAACTGGGATTTCTCTACCAGCTCCAGCTAGATAAAACTGTTGGGTTATTTTGAGAGAACCGTAAGAATTTCTGTGGTGCAGAAACTAAGGAATTAGCCATAACCTTGCCTTCCAATAAGATTAGGGGAAATGGGCATAAGAATGAACAGGAAGGGCAGGGGGGCCACATCCACAGTGTGCAGTACAGTGGAGAGTCTAAGCAGTGCTGTGTTCTGACATGGTTCTCTCAAGAAACAGAAACATCAGGTGCAAATGTTATATCTCATATACCCAGAAAGGTAACTCTGACATAATTTTGACAAAGTCTAACCTAAACTATACTGGAACTACTGCAGTCCTCAAAAGAGGAGAATCAAAATTAGCTTAAAGCGCTCTTAATCTTCCTGAAGCACTCAGCTCTTCTAGGAGAGACACAGACAAAAAACCTCATACAATATTTGCAAGCTTGCTAGAAAAACTAACTATTACTAAATTTCCAGGTTATTTTTATTTCTGACTTGACTGTTACTAGCCATTGTTCTAAGATACTATGAGGGATCCTGAGTTTCCTCTTTGGGTAGGTTTGAGGCTTGGGTTATGAGGGGTGCTTCTGATTGCTGGTCGTCTAAACAGTGCAAAAGTTCTGTATTCAATGAAGGACAGTAAGTGAACAGTAGTCCTTAACAGTAGTTTTTAAAACTGCCCTGGATAGCAAAGAAATATCTATTGTAAGCTTAATGGTAGTTTCTATTCATACAGCTGTTCTGCTCCGAGCCTCAGCTCTGTGATGTGTTGTTTGTGTGTTTCAGCAAGTGGAAGATTTTATCTGCACTTAGTCATTCAAAAAAGTTGAAATTGAGCAGATTGCATATAGACAACTCACGGACTCTTGTCTGTTTTGATATTTTGAACATGGAGATCAGAATTAGCATTTTAAGTGATATGAAGTATCTAAGTTCTAATGATACCATCTACAGTGATGTTCTAATTAATAAACTAGAAAACACCAATTCCTACATGTTGAAGTTCTGTGGTAAGATGCATCACAGTTTACTTATTTCCTTTGAACAGGCAGAGTTGGAACAAGTGGTCCGCCAGGAGATGTGGGGCACCCAGGGCCAGCAGGTGACACAGGCTTTCCAGGGCTTGGGTTTCCTGGAAATCCGGGCCCAAAAGGTAAAACACAGTTTTTGATCTTCTTTAAAAAAACAAAAACCTGTTTTCTATTTTTTTTTTTAAATCTGGATTGAAAAGGATTTAAAAAAAAAAGTGAATGAGCGTTAGTCAGGTGATTTTTAACACTTGCAATTTACTGCCTTAAGTTTAGACATTGCACATTTGAAGTATTTTGGAGAAGTATTAAAGCTGGCAGTAGGAAGATATTTTAAAAGATGATCCTAACACATCAGTGCTTCCTGGCATGTTGGCCAAACAAGCAGTTCATCAGAGTGCCACGCTTATTTCGGATGGTTTCTGTTTACCTGGATATGTGTCACAGAGGCAGAGTTGTACAAGTGCCAGTACTTTATTCTTAAATCAATATTTGTTTGGTACAATATTGTACCTGGTCTAGTCTGCAGGTAATAGAAAGCATTTTGAGTACTGTCAATTCGGCCATTCCTCTTGCAAAGTCACACCCTCCTGTCATATGTGTCTTTGGACACTAGAAATACTAGGAACTATTCTCATAATCCCATCAGGAAACAAACAAACAAACAAAGTGGAAAGCTCTGATACTAAAATTACTACAATGTAGTTTGTTGAAGAGAATAGCAGGGAGCTGGCATCCCAACAAGTTCACTCCAGTCAGATACTTAACACTGGATTTTTTTGAAACAAGTAACTGAGCAGCGTTACAATGAGTGTTGAGTGAATACTTAGGGAAAGAGGCAGGATGTGTCAGATGCACAGCAGGATTTTGTCCTCAACTCTTGTAACCTGAAGTAGTGGCTGAAGTTCATAACCACATCCATACAAATACCCATTTGTAAAATAAAGTGATAAATACAGCATTTCCATTTAATTCCATTTGCAGGAGATAAAGGACTTCCTGGAGGCAGAGGGTCACCAGGTTGTGAAGGAAAGACTGGAGAGCCGGGCCGAGCTGGAAATCTGGGACAACCAGGAGAAAAGGTTTGGTTAGAAATACAGCACAGACTTTTCCATCGGTTCCATTCATTAAATGTGACACTGTGCAAATATATTAAGAAGTGTAAAGAAAATAAGAACTTCTGTGCTTACTAACCTGTAGTGTGTGAACTATGAAATTAAATCTTTTATAAGAGAGATCTAAAGTAAAATTCCAACTAAAGATACAGGATTTCAGAACTCTCAAGTGTTTGGGATGTTTTGGTACTTCAGTTTTCAGAGCATAAGGAGGTTATTGCATTGTTTACAAAAAAAAAAAAAAATAAAGCCGCAGCTTCTGAAAAGACGGCTGCTCAGAAATTGCTGATGGCATGTGTAATTGTAGGATGCTTGACTACTCTGTATTCAGGATCCAAATGTGAACAAAATAATAACACTTAATTGTTTTGAAAAGATGGCATTTCTTCTGTGTATGCTCATATGTCATTCTTTTATGTGTTTTTTGATATGACAGAGTATGGGGATTTTACTCATTTGGGTTGATTTGTTTAATTATTACTTATTCTGTGCTCGAAGCCACAAAACAGCTTGATTTGGAGTGACCTTTCTGATCCAACTCAGTGACTTCTATAAGCTCAGCTCTACTAGCCAGCTTTAAGAATGCATTGGTTTGCTCATACCCCAAACAACCTGCACTTCAGTCAGCCAATAAGAAAAAACAATTCAACCTGTACTTTCAGAGAAGAGACTTGGCACATTTGTCATAAAAAGTCTTCATGGAAAACAATGTTCAGAAGAATGACAAGGGAAAAAAAAAAACACTTTGAATATTCTGAATATTTCGGGTACTGATTTTGATTACTTAAATATATATTCTGAAGAAAATGTGACTACCATGTAAAATAAAGGAAAATGGTATTTTCAGATATAGGTTCAACATTTTTCACAGTTAAAGCAAGCATCGTAGTGTAACAGTAACAGCCAAATAGAGGGAATTGTCTTGTGCTGCTCAGTAGCAGTTTCTTAGAGTTAGGAGGGAGAGTTCAAAAGCTATTTAGACAAATTAACCTCCTGGTGTGGAACCTGCAGCTGGTCAATAAGGAGCATCCACTGGTCTACTGAGTTGGAGCCATTACAAATGGTAACATGAAAGATCCCCAGGGAATAGAGATCATTACCCTAATAAAGGAAGCTAGCTGATCACAGGGTAGAGAAAATATTTTGGTAGATTTGCAAAACATGTGGATTGTCTATGTTCCTGTATTGCAGGGTGACCCAGGCATGATTATTCCTGGAGAGCCAGGCAGACTGGGTTCACCAGGAGGTCGTGGCATTCCTGGCCCAAAAGGTGATACTGGATTTCCAGGACTTCCAGGCTTATCAGGACGTGCTGGACGTGATGGTGATGATGGTCTAAGAGGTACTGTGGTCAAACGAGCATGAGGAACACAGCAAGTTACATCCATATATTAAGGAAAGGGAAGCTGAGTCTAACAGTGCTCACTCAAAGCCTGAAACTACTATCTAAATTGTTATGAAACCAATCTCCTTTCTTTTAGGAGATCCTGGCTCACCTGGAATTCCTGGGGATCCAGGTTTTCCAGGGAATCCTGCTGAATGTCTTACTGGCCCACCAGGTCTGCCAGGTGGCCAGGGAGTCACGGGCCCACCAGGTAGGACCCTCCATATCAAATGTTCTTGTTTGGCTGGGTGGTTCTGGGTTTTATTTCTTCCTTCCAATGTCTTGAGGGACCTGAAGTTGTTTATGGATATTGATAGGATAATCTGCAAGGAAATGAGACTTCATTTAAAAAATGCATTGTCTACAGACTGGAGGAAAGACATGCACCGATTAAGACAGATTAAGATCTAGATTGAATTATACATGTGGGGCTGAACTTCATTCAATGTCATTGATAAAGAAGCAAAACGGAGGAAGAGACCCAGCTATATGGAAAACCATTTCAGTACCTGCATATATGGCATATGATTTCTGTTCCAAGAGGAAAACTCTCAGGCACTCAGCTCAGTTATTCTCCTATATGTGAACTCAAAAGGAGTTTTTTCATCATGATGGGATATCATCCCCTGAGTGTTTGGAGGATGAATACAGAATTGGTGGAGTGTTTGTTTTAATTTTCTCTACTCTGTCCTTTTTTCTTCTTTTTTCCATATTTTAAACTATCTTTTACATTTCGTGAATGTCTATGTTGTCATATATATCTTCACTTATAGCCCTCAAACAGTCAGAATTCAAGAACAGTTTTATACTTATGCTGGCAAGTTAGAGATAAAGGTTTATTTTCTAGCAAGGTGTACCATATATACAATGTCATACATTTATTCTTAGGAGGAAGAGGTTTGCTAGGTTCAAAAGGAAACCCAGGTCCTCCTGGCTTGAGTATCCCAGGAATCTATGGAAAGCCTGGGGAGCCTGGATTGATAGGTCTTCAGGGAAACACAGGATTACCTGGTTTCAAGGGACAGTCTGGAAGGCCAGGAGTCTCTGGTGTGCCAGGTAAGGAGTCCACAAATACACGTTTTGACATAAAAATTGAGTCAGTCTCTGCAAAAAGGTGTCAGTCATGGTCACGTGCAGTCAAATCCAAGTTGAAGATGCAGAAATATTTTACATTGGCAGCTTTCATATATGTAATCCTGTATGATCTATATGGAAAATAATCATCATTTCCTGAATGACTAGGATATCTAGAAACTGTCATGACACAGTACTGAATTTTCTACAGCACTCTTCAGAGCATAAAAGGCTACTTCATGTTGTTTTCTGTACAGAAATGTCTTTGAAACAGAAAACTAGCTAGTTAACACTCAAAGAGTCTTAACGGTGTTATGAAAGTGTAAAGAATTTAGTTCTTACTCAGCATTCCTTTCCAAACAGATGGCTTGTTAATGCTATCTTACTTCTTTTTCTGGGGAAAAATAAAACAACCTTGCAGGCAAAACCTAGGCTTCTATTGTCATTTGAAATGAGCTGTCTTGTCCCAGCTGGCCTTCAGCTGCTGAGCCAGAAAGGAATGCCTTTCCCTTATACCCTGTGATGGATCTCCTCACCCAATATGGATCTCTCAGATGCATTACAGTCGCCCTCAATTATTTCATTCATTGATAGAAGCTGTTGCAGCTGTTAGTAACCCCTCAAACTACCCAGATTAAATCTGTATGTAAGTGTTGTTTATGTGGTTAAAAGCTGGAAAACTTGCTTCTACAGCTATGTCATAGAAATGGAAAAAAAAAATCAGAAATCAATTAACCACTTAAATGACAGACACATGCATAGCTTTCTAAAGTAATGTTCTGGTTTGCTGATTAAATATTAACAAATGTGTTTCCATTGTTTCATTTCCACAGGCCCCAGGGGAGAGCCAGGTATAATGGGCCCATTAGGAGTTCCTGGACCCCCTGGCAGGACTGGAAGTCCAGGCAACCCTGGTGACAGAGGCAAGTGACAAAAGTATCTGCCTTCATAATTCCTTAAGAATATAGGAACTGTCATTGCTAAAATAGACTTGTGATCCATCTTGATGTATAATATTACTGCTTAGTATGTGCTGTACAGCTGGTGACCAGAATTTCTTTGCATATTAGTAAACCTTTGACTTCTGGACCTGTGCAGTCTACAGACCAAATGACAATGTTTTCTTTTAGCAATTGAATCACTGCCTTTTCTACCTCACTAGCATTTCTGAAAATGGTTAATGATTTGCTAGAGAGCTTTTTGCCCTGTTTTTTTTTTTTCCCTCTCATTCATGTTCATTCATGATCTAAGCAGATCTAAGATTATGCTTATACTCATTGTGAGAAACAATTACAATCTCTTGCCATAATCTGTGGTCATAAATATTTTATTGGTTGTTCAAGTACTTAAGAAGCTGGTTTAGGTTGATTATTTGACATGTTAATTACATATGTTGTTGGCCTTACAGATGGGAGTTTCATTGTTTTGTTTATATGCTGTCATCTTGTCAGGTTCCTTCAGAAAATGTCATTACATTTTCTTGCAGGTTTTTTTGGCTCCCCAGGGCCAAAAGGAAGAAAAGGATTTATTGGAGCAAAAGGTGAACCGGGTGATAAAGGTTTTCCTGGACCATCTGAGACCTTGGTTGTGATTGGAAATAAAGGAGAACAGGGCTCAAAAGGTACACGTTCACTGTTCAGTCATTCAGAACTAGTTAGGGTTGTCATCTGTGTTGTAAGTTATCTCCATTTTAACAAGTCCATCCTTAATGATCCTCCAACTGTAGTGTTGAACCAGTAATAAAATGTAAGTGGTAAAAGGAGGCTTAAATACGTACATCCTGTACGTGTTTACACATTTAATAGCCCATAAGCACAGAAGAGGGTGTGCTTGCCAACTGAATGCTCGATTGCAAAGAATTTGAGTCTGCTCAGAAACATTTGACTGTCAGAAGAATTATTTTGTGTGTAATATTAATAAAGATTCTATATATGAGCTATGCATGCTTAACTAAACTAATGCTATCTTGCTTTTTGTATAGACTTTTTCATGTGGTAGCTTTCAGAAAGTTCCTTTTGTCTCCATATGGGAAATGCAGAAGGCATTAACTGTGAGCTTGTTTCTTGCTTGTGTTTGTTTGCAAAGTAAAATCCTTTGTTCCACTTTGGCTTCATGTGTTTTAAAAGAGTTAGAAAACTCACATTCTAAAATGCTATTGTGCTTTTTTTTTTTCTTAAATGAAACCATTTTAGGAGTCCAAGGAAGAATAGGTCTGAAAGGAGAAAAAGGAGATGCAGGTGTGCAAGGTCCCCCAGGTCTTGTTGGATCTGAAGGAGCACCTGGTGTGCCAGGTATGGAGTGTGTATATTGAAAATTACCACATTACATGGAGGGTAAGGATAGTACTACCTCAACACTAGCAAACAAACTCAGCTCTAACAGCAACACTATATTCTCTATATCAACTCTGAAGCTCCTCTGAGAATTCTGAAACTGAGCCATTTCAAAAGCTGCTATTTGAAAGTCATAGTAGCTGGCAATAAATGATTGTTTGTTTCCTTCCGAATACAGACCATTATGTGGGGTAATAAATAGAAAACAATATTAACTTAAAATTAAATAATATTAAATAACAATAACCTTAGAATCTAAAAGCTGATGAGGCCAGTGAGTGAAAAGTAGTATTTATAAAATTTAAGATAAGTTTGATTCCTAATATTATAAAGAAACAGTAAGAATTCTAGAAGTTTAACATTACAGTTGTGAGAAAAAATATTACAGAATCTTTTATATTTCAGATTGATTGTATTTCTTTCTTGAAAGCCTGCATATTTGGTTTATATTTTGAAAGTTAGTAGGTCTTCTGTGAAAAGCAGTCTTAAAAAGACGCAGCGTAAGCTATAAACCTACCTAAGCCATTTCACAAAGATTTGTTCTGCCATCACCATGGCCTCATACATAATAATACACATTGACCTTGAGTGAGACAATAAATGTTTTTTTTCAAATAAATATTAATAAAACATCTTTACTTTTTTTTCTGATTAATTGAGGTAATTTATTTCTAGAAATTAAGGGACTGTAATTAGGAACATAGAAATTTCAACAAGAAATCAGAAATAATTTTAGTCCTGTAATCAAAATGGCTCCTGTCGTGGTGAGATTAACCCATGCTGAACTCAGGTGAACAACGGAAGAAAACTCCACTGCATAAACACAGATTCCTGATCTTGATAAAAATTTGCAGAGGATCAGTTGCCACTCCTAAATACTGTGAACAGTCACAAACCTTACTATGTCAATGTTGATCCATAAGATACTTGTTTTTTCCTTGACTTTCTGACAATAATGATAATTTTATGTGCATCTAGAGCAGGAGGAAGAATTATACTTCACTATTTGTTGACTGATAAAATAATAAGGTGCTATGACGGTGTGTGAAGTAAAAGATTCTGTATTCATCACAGCTCTACTAGACAGCCAGTGTCTAAACTGGAGACGTGAAGATGACACGTATTTTTTCATTTTGCAGGTGTCAAAGGATTTATGGGTCTTCCAGGGATTCCTGGAGAACAAGGATTCCCAGGTGCACCAGGAAACAAAGGGAACATGGGAATTCCAGGTTATTTTCTATTAAGTCATGTTGTAAATTGATAGAGCTGTACAGAAGCATTTACACAGATCTGAGCAGTTACTGTAAGCACACACAATACTCAGGCTGAGATTTATTCCCTGCAGTACCTGTAGACTTCTTACCACCCCAGCATTTGCTTGAATTGCAGAATGGAGTTCTCCCTCCCTCTAATTTTAGAGTGTGAAATTAATAGTGTATTGCAACCGGCCATCTCAGCATATAGCTTATAACAATTTCTTGAATAATAATTTCAGGGCATTAATTAGTCAAAATATGGCAATTTATAGTGGCTTAACGTGGTTTTGTAACCAAATGCATGGCAAGTTGTCATAAGTCTTTATAAGTTTTGACTACTGGAATTAAAGATAATAAATATAACTTATTTAACTGATATACTGTTAAATGTAAGAAACTTTTTCTAATGTGTTTGGAATTAAGATCTCTGATTGTATGAATTACTCCATCTCTGATGAAGAATAAATATCTGAAAATATAAGTAGTAGCTAACAAAGCATGAGATGTGATATGTGATTATGATCCTTTTAAGAATGATATTGTTATCTGTGTATTTCTAGGTCAAAAAGGGCAGAAAGGATCTCCAGGCTTTCCAGGACCATCAGGTGACCCTGGTCCAACAGGCTATGGTGGCTTTCCAGGTGAAAAAGGAGACCCTGGGCCCCCATCTCCTGGGCCCCCAGGAGAACCTGGTCCAAAGGTATAAAGGCAATGGAAACATTGTTGTATTAAGCAAAAAGCAGAACCTTTGACAACAGAAACACAAAAACATGTAAGCAAGAGTTGTAGTTTGCAGGAGATAAGTAGATGATATGTTAGTGATGTTACATACAAAAATCCTCCTATATTAGTATTCAGGAGAAATTTTTGAGTTCATTCTATTTCATTTTTCTCCTAATGCAAGAATTTCTTAATTGCAAAGATGGAACATCTTGGAAATAACTTTGTTTCTGTACAAGTTTCTAATTCGCTAAGAGCAAAGATTTGCACCTTAGAAGTCAACAACAGAAATACTTCTACATCAAGAATTACAGAAAATAATCTTAGGAAATGCAAAAACTGTGTGATCTAAAGTTACATTGATTTTTGAAAGTCTATTAATGCCATTTTTTCTTAGCAACGTATGTTAGTAAATATCAGTTAGACTGAGTGGATACAATTTTACTCCACGTATTTTGTTGGTTGAACAACTGCGAATGCGTACATATGAGATTATCCAAATACGTGGCTGAGGCTGTAAACTCTACTGTAGCTCCTGTGATCTGCCTAAATTATCTGTTTAGTTTCTTTATTGGTTGGGTAGCCAAAAAGGGATTGCTGTTCTTCAAGTCTGTTGGAATTCAAGATAAAATGTGCATTTCACTACTTTCTATGTCTGCATATTATATAAGGAATGTATTTTTGGATCAAAAGACAAACTGTTAGAATAAAATTAGAGAAAAGTTTATGAAAAAACATCCAAAGACTGATTTATACAGATTAAAGATATTGTTTCTTAGATATGTCCATGATTAAACAAAAAGTTTAAAATTATGTATGATCTTTCTATTCTTCAAATACAGAAAGTAATGTCATTCCTTACCTGTCTGTGCGCTACTGCTGTTTCTTAGGGAGATCCAGGTGCCCCTGGAGTTTTGGGCATCAAAGGAGAAAAAGGGTCCCAGGGTCAGCCGGGACGTACAGGAGTACCAGGACCACATGGGCTCAGAGGAGAAACAGGAGTTGCAGGAAACCCAGGTATGTTTTGTTTTGGAGGGGTGGTAAGATGTTGACATGCTTCTGCAAGAAGAGAATTTCTCAATAAACTATGCAGCGTGCCCATGGGGTGGCAATTCTGTATTCAGCTGTTGTAAACCCAAACAGCTCCTTTGTAGTCAGCATAGCCAGGCTAGTGTACATCAGCTAGAGATACATCCCAGGTGTCTGAAGTAGAAATAATAGCAAAGTTAGCAGACTGAGTCTGGGCCCAGTGCTTGAACTGAATTCCAAGTGATAATGCCTCTTTTCCTCTCCCAAACTCTTCATACAGGGATACTTGGACCTCCTGGAGATGTTGGTGTTAAAGGACAGCAGGGCCACCCAGGACAACAGGGCACTGCGGGCCCTCCTGGTATGGTATACAGCATCTCTCCCAAAGCACTGCCCTCTTGTTTGTTATTTTCTTTGTAATGAGACAGTTGGTATTCTTGTTTTTCTGAGTTTTCAGAATTTAGCTGATACAGTTGCAGCCTCTGTTTATGTTGGTTTGAGACTGTATTTACCTCCTCCAGTTCCAACTGAGGTCATTAAACGCCTGTTTTCAATGTTGTCAGTTCAGCTCACGCAAGAAGTTTTAATTTTGTTTCAGTATTGTAAAACTTTTTGCTTAATTTTCTTCAGTCCAGAAGTCTCAAGATGTAGCCACATACGTAGTAGGGAAGGCTTGTTTTAATTCCTAAAAAAGAATAATAAACTAAGATGTAACTAGAAAAGGAGAAAATACATTGCAGTGGAAAGAGGGGAAAGACAGCATTGTAGTCATTTCTCAGAGCAGCAGAAAAGAGTGAACCCTTTCAAAAAGTACATAAGGGGGAGCGTGTAAATACGCAGCAACAGAGGTATGCAATGTAGGCTTCATTAAAGTCAGTGCCAGTCACTGTCTTCAAAAAGGGTGTTGAATGTGTTCTCACATGCAGTTCTTCATCTACATTATGCTATAGTTCTGTTGGCTTTAGTGTACTAATGCTGACTTAGCAGCAGAGTTAGCAAAGATCAGAATCTACTCCCTGAGAACTTGATTTTTTGATAAAGCTATGGAAAGGAAGCATGCTGCTTGAATGGATTCCCACCACCATGGAAGTAGTGGGAATAGTGGAAACAGTGGGGATGCTAAATCCACGGAAGTCCAGTGAACTCAATAAAAATGATAGTCTGCATTTTACAGATGTCTATATACGAGATAGTTACTTCTATCCTTGAAATTGCCACGCTAATGAATTTTTAATAAGCAAGATTTGGATCTTCTCTCTTTTGTATGCAAAATAATAAAATTGAAAATGATGCTGTGGTCCATTTTAACTCACAGGTGCTGTTGGATACCCTGGAGAAAATGGACTTGTTGGTGAAAGAGGTAATCAGGGCCAAGATGGTATGCCTGGACCCCCAGGAGTAAAGGGAGAACCAGGTAACCACAGTTAAATACTTTCATTCTATTTTAAAGTTGCTTTTTTCCCTCGCTAAACTGACAAGGATTTTTTGGGAAGGATTAATAAGGAAATTCTGTGAAGCCAAAGATGTGTTTATAAGTGGAAAGCTTTTAATTTTACATAAATCATTTGGTTTTCTATGTAATCATAGTACATGCTATTAACAACCCAAATGCATATCACTCATCTATTATGCATGTGATTTGTCATAATTTCCCCTTAAAATGTTAACATCTGCAAGGGTCTAAGTATTGCTGTTACCGGTTCATATGTGTTTCATCTCTAACAAGTTAAGAGAACCAAAGCACTTTTAAAGAGGGTCTCAGCTCTTAGATGAAAAGGATGAAAGGAATCACAGCCTTCACTGACATAAATAGTTAATGCTTCCATGACCTGACCCTCAAGTTGTAAAAGTTTTCACTTGAATGTCGCTCCTGATGCCATCAGTGTCCGTAGATAGACAGTCCTCTGCTGAATTCTGACAAAATGTTTTCATGTTTTACTGTGAAAATGTTTTTGTATATTAGAATCTAAAAAAAGAAAAATCCTGAGAAGGCATTCGTAATATTTCTTGAGTCCTCACAGAATCACAGAATCGTAGGGGTTGAAAGGGGTCTCTAGAGATGATCATGGCCAACCCCCCTGCAAAAGCAGTTCCCATAGAGTAGGTCGCACAGGAGAGCATCCAGAAGGGTTCTGAATATCTCCAGAGAAGGAGACTCCACAGCCTCTCTGGAGAGCTTCTTCCCATGCTCTGTCACCCTCACAGCAAAGAAGCTTTTCTTCACGTTCAGATGGAACTTCCTGTGTTCCAGTTTGTGCTTATTGCCCCAACGAAAAGAGCCTGGCCCCATCCTCTTGTCACCTGCACTTTAGATATTTCTCTTTTTTCATATTCAGTTTTGAGTAATCATCACTGTTATTTTCTTTTTTGTAAGTATATATGTTCTTTTATTTTTCTTTTTAACTAACTTAAAGGCAGATTTTTATCCTTCTTTTTCCTCTGGAAAAAAATGAGAAACACAATACTTATTATTATAGACTCTGCCTCAAATAAATGAGTTCTATGAAATACAACTGGTAAATAAGAGTTCCCACTTTAAAGAAAAGCTTACAAATATCATTTGTATTTCTGAACAGAACCTATAATATAATATAAAATGCATAATATAAAGTATCAGTTATTATTGTTTTTATTTAGTGAGTTTTGAAATGAAATATGGAATGTTAGACAACTCTGATGTTTTCTAGCAATTATTCAAGGCTATTGAGTACAATATGACCTAATATTTTGTAGGGGCGCCAGGGAGAGGAATCCCCGGCCTTCCAGGTGATCCTGGTCGTAGAGGTGAGTTGTCTTTTCAGAAAGTAGAAGCTTCATTTTTAAATACTAGAGTTTTCATCTTTCAGATGCCTCCTGCTTTTGGATGTTTAAAATGGTACATAAAAGGGCTGCTCCGAAATTAATGCCTCCTGTTTTTATAGTGGCCGACAATATCAGAGGCAGATGTTGGTGGTATGGCAGTAGAGGTTGAACCTTCCCACCAGTATTCCATTACATTTTGTTGCCGTGCAACAGATGGCAGCAGAGAGGCAGTCTGACAAAATGGTGTCTGACATGGAAGTGCATATGGAGCAAATTATTATTGATGTAATGTCAAGGAGAATTGTTGACTGCAGGGTGGGGAGGGCACTCTTTCCACATTTTTGGTTTTGCATTGTACTTAGAGTACTAATAGAAATCTATTGATCTACCTTACTTAAAAAAGAAAAACTAATAATAATTCTCTCTCCATCAATAGACCACATTCTTTTAAGATCAATCTTGGGAGAAAAAAAAATCCATTTGGAATAGTCTCTTATTTTCCTGAATGCATATTGATGCTTTTATCTGGAATTTAATTTAATAGGATTTGTCAGTTCTGATGTTCAAACTAGCATTTCTTGCACTGCTGCATCAAGAATTATTCCCCTATCTGATCTTTCTACTCTTCTCTCTAGTTTCTTCCTTTGTATGAGCAAACTCTGAAGTGGAGTTTTAAGAGAAAAGTGGTGTGTACACTACCTTGCAGTGAGTCATTTCTTCTCACAACCATTTTGCTTTACGGTAGCAAGGTGGCTTTGGGGACATGTGCATACTAAAAACAAAGGCTGAATTCCACCTTTGTGGTATGGTAAATGCATGTATTCTCTGTAGTCCTATTTCTGAAAGCTGTCATGTCATCTCACCATCATGACAGCTCTCCCCAGATGTATTATTTCTACTCTGCAGGAATCAAAGGGGACATGGGGCTGCCTGGTTTTCCTGGGCCACCAGGTATGAAAGGTCATAATGGTGATCAAGGACCCACTGGACCTCCTGGCTTAATGGGATTACCTGGCTTTCAAGGTGCAACAGGCATAGCAATTCCTGGCCCAAAAGGGAACAGAGGCATTGCTGGTGCAGATGGAAGACCAGGTATGTTGTTATAACTCCTTATTTATCTGAATGGATATACTGATAATTGAAAGCAAAATTCAACCTGTCCAAAACTCAAGATTAAAGGGGATTCTCCCCTAGAAAGCTTCATAATTAAACAGGTAGTTCCTTTATCAATTATGCAATGTTATAACTGCAAACACAACAATGTTCTATACAGTATGATGTAAGTTTTACGCTCTACCCAATTTTGCTTTCTTCCTCTGCAATCTGTGGGACATCTGAAATCCAACTTCAAAGAAGCAAGGTATCATATGTGTTATTCAAGGCATAACTACAACTGAAGGATATTGAAAAACTGTAGTGCTATGGAGGATTGCTCCTCTCTGATCTCAGATTAAATCAAGAGGCTAGAGAAAAATGAATTGATTTTATTTATTTATTAAATAAATGGGTATACTTTCTTGAAAATGACTGAGACAGTAAACAAGAAGTACCATTATAGAGTTGCTGAATGCTGTACTGCATTGTGTGCAAGGTATGTGAAATGCTGTTGGCAGTGGTCTTTACGTGTTCTGTTTCTGTATAGGTGTTCCTGGTTTTCAAGGGCTACCTGGTCTTCCCACTCCCAGTGTGAAAGGAAGCAAAGGTTTTAGAGGGGCAGATGGCGTACCGGGGCCAACAGGCCCAGCTGGCGACAGTGGTCCTCCAGGTCCAAAAGTCAGTAAAAAGAATGTTACTTGTTTCTTACTCAATTGTTAATTTCATTCTTACCATGAAAATGACACTCAAAGGAAAATAAATAAATGTGTAAATAAGATATTAAAATGGATTAAAAAAAAACCAAACAGTTCTCATAGACTTAAATGGACCAAAAAGAAACTATTGGGAATTTCTGATATTTCTGTGGCCATTTTTATTACAGACCAGTATTAATACTGATATGACTATTTATAACATGCTCACAAATTGAACAAATAAGTTTAGTTGTAGGATATTCCATGGACATAATGTTTTAAATATTTTGAATAAAAAGGAAATGTACTTTATAGCATGCAGATGCTGTTTCATCTCTATTATTGACATTATCTGATTTGCAGGGAGTAGAAGGTCGACCAGGTTATCCTGGTGCTAGAGGGGACCCTGGCTTTCTTGGATTTCCAGGTGTAAAAGGTATTCATGTATTTATGATGTACACTTCTATGTGCCAAACAGAATAATTTCCATATTGTGTTACAGTAGTACGTGTAATAGCACCTACCAGGTCAGGCCATAGAGACACGGGTTTTTTTTCATTAAAAGAATGATGTAGGTCATCTATAAATGAAAGCATTCACTGAGGGAGCATTTTTTCTGAGTTAGTTAGATGCTCTGAGTATGTCCGAACTCGATGTTGAAGTGAGGAAGGGCTGGAACTTCAATTGTCCCCATTTTAGGCAACTTTGCTTTGCAGTGACTAATGATGTGTAAGGACATGGGGACTGAGTTTGCTAATTAGAAATGCCACACCGCTACTAGAAGATGTGATTTTTGGCAACCTCTTAGCTATAGAACTCAAGAGCTTTTAATCATAATTATGATACAAAGCACTAGCTCCTCTGCTTGCCATAACAACAGTCCCAGTTATGATCTCATTCACCAGTTTATCAGCAGACAAACTGTAAAATATATTGGCTTTAATAATTTTGTATTCCTGAGCTAGATGGATCAGCAGCTGGCTGAAAATCCTTTAAGATATTTTTTTTTTTTTGGTGATCTAGATCTGATTTAGGTCTGCATCACTCCAGTATGTTCATTTTCAATTACATAATTTTAAATATTACAAAACAGTCATTACCTTTTTAACCCACTCCTTTGTGTTCCATGCTGTGTGTTCTAAATTTGTGGTTCTAATTTGAAATGTCACTGTACAGGCAGTAATTATACTTTCTTAAGCAAAAGGCCCTCATTTCTTCACATGGTTAAATCTCTTGACTTGATAAAAGTTTTTTTATTATTATTATTTAGAGCAGAGCTGTTAGAGAATAATCTGGATTTAACCTTCTATTTTACATTGTTTAAAAAAAATTGCATATTAAGTTTCAAACTTTTGGAAAACTTTACAGCTCTCCTAACAGTCATTTGCATAACTGACAGTCAGAGTTGAAGGAAGTTGAGCCACATTAGAGGGAGATAACCATGGAAACAAACTCTTCTTAACAGACTACACTTGGCCTATAAATTATAGAGTAACAAAAGATATGTAGAAGTGCACTGTCATGTTTCAGATGAGTCTTCTGACTGTGTTACTCTTCAGAAAGTTGCATGGATCATGCAAGACTCATGAATAAGCCTCTGGATGTCTGATAGTAGTTTTGACCTTTCAAACCAGGGAAAACAAACAAACGTATTTCCAATCTTCCTTTTTAGGAGAAAAGGGTAATCAAGGACCCCCTGGACCACAAGGTGCAGAAGGGCCACAGGGACCAAAGGGCCAGCGTGGTAACTCCTCTTACAACTCTTCTTCTAACAGCAGCTAACTTAGCTTGATTTTTTGTTGTTGTTATAATTTTGTTTTGTTTTGCTAGTTTGTTTTTAATGTAAAGCAACCAACTCTTCATGACATTTTTTCTGCTAGGTCCACCTGGAGCCTCTGGGAGAATATTCTCTGTCCCAGGAAGCAAGGGGCCTCCTGGACTGCCAGGAATCCCAGGAACACCAGGTGATCAAGGAATTCAAGGGATTCCTGGACTAGAAGGTAGTTTATATTTTTTCTCTCTGTATGTGTTTGTGTGTCTCTCTTGATGGAACATTTTTGGTAGGAAAGCATACTTCAGCATAGGAGATTGAGTTGCTGGAAAGCTGTGTGGAGGAAAAGGATCTGGGGGTATTAGTCAACAACTGGCTGAACAGTCAGCAGTGTGCCCAGGTGGCCAAAAAGGCCACTGGCATCCTGGCATGTAGCAGAAATGGGGTAGTCAGCAGGACCAGGGTAGTGATCATCTTTCTGTACTCAGGACTGGTGAGGCTGCACCTCAAGTGCTGTGTTCAGTTTTGGGCCCCTCACTAGAAGAAAGACACTGAGGTGCTGGAGCACGTCCAGAGAAGGGTAAAGAAGCTGCGAGGGGTCTGGAGCACAAGTGTTACAAGGAGTGGCTGAGGGAGCTGGGATTGTTTAGTCTAAAGAAGAGGAGGCTCAGGGGACAGCTTACTGCTCTCTACAACTGCCTGAAAGGAGGTTGTGGTGAGAGAGGGGTCGGCCTCTTCTCCCAGGTAACTAATGGTAGGACAAGAGGTAATGACCTTACGTTGCACCAGGTGAAGTGGATATTAGGAAATATTTATTCTCAGAAAGAGTGGTAATGCATTGCAGCAGGCTGCGCAGGGAGGTGGTGGAGTCACCATCCCTGAAGTGTTTGGAAACGTGGAGATGTGGCGCTGAGGAACATGGTTTAGTAGGCAAGGTGGTAATGGGTTGATGGCTGGACTAGATGACCTTAGAGGTCTTTTCCGACCTTCATGATATATTTTTAAAAATACTTCCCAGTGTTTAAAAATAGCTCTTGGTGCCTCGTTAGCAACCTTGTATTTGTAACCCAGCCCATTCCATCTGCCCACCGCCCCTGCAGTCAGTGAGTTAGTTGTTCCCTCAACATAAGGCTCAGCAAAAAAATGGTTTAAAAAAAACAACTTTAGTCAAAACATTTGTTGTTTTCATATGAGCAGAACCATCCTCAGAATGCTTCTCATTTCTGAGGGAAAATTACTACAGGGAAGAGCAGTACTCTAGGTGTGCTACAAAGTGATTGTGTCTATCATAGTCTGGAGCTGGGAAAGTGAAGGACAGACAGTTTCTCTGCTAGAAGTGAAGCCTGCCATGGTTGTGAGGAACGTGGGAGCAAGAAGCAGGTAGGATGAAGTGGATGTGTACTGGTTGCTCAGCCACCCTTCTCACACCACAGCTTTCCACCCCAGGAGGGAACTCCTCAGGGCCCTGGGCCTTTCAGAAGGCATGCCCCATGCAGGAATGATAGAGTTCCCTCTGGCATAACAGAGCAGGCACTAAATAATTTTTCTTTTACACTTTCCTTAAATTTGTTTTACAGAAGTGCTACATTATTTATGGAATTAGGAACCATGACCAACATGATTATAGCCTGTTACTATATTTTTAAAATATTCCTATTGTTTAACACATGCTAAAAGTAAAAGCTATTTGCTTTGATTTATGTAAAAAAATATTTATGAGAATAATGTTGTTCTGCAATATATTCAGTATTTCCTTGTCATCTTCCTGATGTGAAATATGCTGACAGTAACACTATGGACAGTCTCAAAATTTATGAAATTTGTGCTGCTGTTTTTATTCTAACACAGCTACATTCACATAGGGACTTTAATTTATTAGCAGTTATTAAAATCTAGAATAACTGCTGTTATATTAATCAGCTTTTTCTTGATTACTGTCTAGGACCTAAAGGAGTAAAAGGTCTGCCAGGAAGTTTTGGTCGTCCAGGTCAACCAGGACTGCCTGGTCCAAAAGGAGACAGGGGATTTCCAGGACACAGAGGTACATGAAAGCAGATATCTCTGTTTGACTGCTACTACTGAATTTATAGATAAACTGTATTCCCAATTTCTGTGAAGTCTTCCACTTGCATATATTGAGATTCCATAACATTTGCAGTAGCATGTGTAAGTACATGCTTAGCTTTTAATACATGTTCACAACTGAAATAATAATATAAAAATTTACAGAAGTGTACCTTGTCTGTGCTCCACTGTTATTAAACACATTTACTTACCCACTTGAAAATCTGTTTGAATCCATAACTATCAGTGTGTCTTTACATGACATCAACATGGAACTGAATCTTTTCAGTGAGTCACCATAAGGTGATTTTAATTTACAACTTTTCCACAAAAAAGTTATCACTGTTCCACAGGATGATACAATGTAAAGCCACCTGAGCTAGGTCTGAGGGAATTCATATATTTAGCAAATAATGTTATTCATTTTCAATTTTAAAATTTTTGGTTTATTTTCAAGTGGTTCCACTAAGCAAAGTAGGAATTCAAAGAACATGATAACATTTTCTTCACCTTCACAGGGCAACCTGGATTTATCGGCTTTCCTGGTCTACAGGGATTACCTGGATCACCAGGTACTATCACCACTGGCCCAACAAGAAGAGGTTTTATCTTTACCCGACATAGTCAGTCAACAAAGATTCCTTCATGCCCATCTGGGACATCACAAATCTATGTTGGCTATTCGCTGCTTTTTGTACAAGGAAACGAACGAGCACATGGACAAGATCTTGGTACTGTATTAGCAAAATTTTCCTATCACCTTCTGTAGAGTGCAGTAATGCTAAGCTGTCTTCATGAAACCAAATTAATTGTGTCCAATTAATTAACCATTAGTCTACAGTGTGGTCTGCTGCTCTGAGTCAATTCAGTAATTACAGTTTGAAAGCCATCTTTCCTTCGTGCACTCCTGTACTTCCTTTTGCTCTTCATACACATTTTCCATTAGGAATTCAGTTACTTATAAATAGACATTTAGCACAAATGTCCATAGCATCTGTGTAAGGCTGATACCAATATTACAAGATCTAGGAGAACACGTTGATTTTTGGAGGCCAAATAGGATGCTATAGGGTGTCAAAAAGGGCACCAGAAGCTTGTGATTAAGTAGCTGAATCCCTGCCATTGTGTCAGGGACTGACATCATTCAATAAGATACTATTTTTAACAGATTTTGTTCTTAGCTCTTAATTTTAAATACATATTTTATCTATACGATAAGTATTTTGATCACTGTATGGACACTTCTCTCTTTATAGTTATCAACTTTTTTCTTTTTCACTGTAGTAGACCGAATCCTGTCATGGGTCTCCTCTGTTTGCTGTGCTGAATATAATCTCCTGTTTGTCACAAATTTTACTCTTCTGTACTTTAGGAACAGCTGGTAGCTGCTTGCAGAGATTCACCACCATGCCATTCTTATTCTGTAACACCAATGATGTTTGCAGTTTTGCTTCTCGCAATGACTATTCATACTGGCTGTCAACTGCAACAGCAATGCCAGTAGATATGGCACCAATTTCTGGCAGAGCACTAGAGCCTCATATAAGCCGGTAAGAGTATAAAAATTTTAGTTCTTCTGGCCAGCAGCCACACAGAGTGTAACTTATTCTGAACAACAAATCTTAGAGAAAGACCTTCTCATCTCAGTAAGTACAAGCACTGTTTATAATTGCTTGATTTTTGATTACTTACCTGAATATGTCAGATATTCAATAATGCCCTAAGAAAAGTTAGATTATAGTTAAGGTACTGCCACAGGCTTAATGAGCATAACTGACATGGAAAAAAGGGAAAACAGTACTGCTGTTTGCAATGACAAAGATATACACACATGCATATGTATTGTTTATTGTATATGTTAGAGGCAGGCTAAAGCGACATAATGACAGCTTCAATGTTTGGAATATAGTACCAGTCAAGTTCTGTTCCCAATTACATGTAATATATTTACTGTAGTTGTTGAAGAACATTGTAAATTGGGGCTGAAGGTTCTCTACTGTAAACACCCTTGTAAAAATGTGGCCCTTTCTTTTCAGATGTGCTTTAGGACATCTGAGAAGGATGAAGAGCCTCTTAAGGGGGAAAGCTTTAAAAGTACAAAAGACCAAGAGTAAAAAAATCAAAAATAGGAAGGCAAGCTTTGCACTCTTTCTTCTAGCCTGCCACATGCAGTTGTTGCAATCTAGTAGCTCAGCTTCATATTTTTTTCATTTAGAAAATGAGGATTTTTTTAATTAATCTTAGCAAATAAAGGTACAGAACTTTGATCTAAACCATAGCAACATAAAGTAATGAGCACGTGATGAAGATAAACTGCAGCTCGTTACTGTGGTAAAGGCAATATTAGGAAGGTCAAACAGCCTGGGATCAGTTCCCATCTTTCACCAACTTCTGTTTATTAGAGATTGCAAAGCAGGTATTTGGGTTACCTTCAATTTACTTACTCCTCATTAAAGAGAGAAAATGTATGCACCTTTGCACTGAATGCACATGTGCTTCTTCTTACAGATGTGTTGTCTGTGAAGGACCTGCAATGGTAATAGCAGTTCACAGCCAAACAACTGTAGTTCCTGCATGTCCAGGAGGCTGGATATCTCTCTGGAAGGGTTTTTCTTTTGTTATGGTAAATATAAAAACACTGGAGATACTAATTTTCTTTCCTCTCAGTGGCATTGTCATCTACATTTGTGTTGTAATAATGATGATTTTTTTTCTTTGCCTAGAATTAGAAAATAATTCTATTAACTCTTACTTAATGACAGAAGCATAGGATCAACTATTCTGATCTGTCCTCAAAAATAGGTGGCAGAAGGAGAAGGGGAGATGAAAGGAAAACAATTGGATTTTAGTCTGACAAAAATAACTGCACGCTCTTGTTCTCATGCATTATGCTGAGCTCTAGGAAGTACAGTTTTGGGGAGTGGGGTGGTTAAACCAGTCCTGACCATAGATACACAGAGATAAGCTACCCACTGCTATGTCCAGCAGTTCTTTTATAAATCAGATCTTCGGGCAAAACTTCACAGAAAGCTAAAATCAAAACAAATGCAGTACACTCTCTACAAAGGACTGCCTCAGCAATCTTGATGGCATAATGAGATATGAGTGAAGAAAGTTCATAATGTGCTTGCAAGATGAGAACTGAGTATGGGAATAAGAGTGTATAAATACTAGGGGACATGGCATTTCACTTTTGTTATCCAGGACTGTAGCATGCCATAGGGATGCTGGTGAAGGAAGGTAAAAGACAGAACTAAAAACACTTCTTGAAGGTCTGCATTTTTTTTGCACAATAGAAAGTCCTTTTAGATCTAGTGTGAAATTTGTTGTCTCTCCGGTGATTTGGCCGTAAGTAATAATAAATATCTTGGAAAAGAGATTTTTTTTGCAGCATCTGGCTAAATTATTATCTTTTCAAATATGAACAAATTTAAATGGTATTTTTCTAGTGAATTTTCTGCTGTCATAAATTATTTTAGAGCTCTTTCTACAAGCATTTTCCAATGTCAGAGAAGGAAAAAGCCTTCTTTGCTTCTTTGTGTTTGAAGAAGCAATCAGTATTACAAAAAAAATGAACACGCAACACACACACAAAAGATAGGATTTGATTTATTTGTAATTCGGTTACTGTAGCCGTCAAATGAATGGAAGTCAGCTACCGTCTAGTCATTGTACTTGCTATGTTTTCATGCCTTTTCATGGAGCAGAAAAAGGCTTTTGCAAGAACTTAAAAATAGCATAACTGTGCTTGATTTTTCATAAGGTTTCTCTGCTTCATTATAAATCTGATAAAACTAATCTATGCTGATTTTTGTTTTGTCCAAGATATAGCACAGAACATGATCATATGCTTTAGAGTTTTGTTTGTTTTTGCCTGTGGTTTACTAAAAGCTGATGTAAAAGTTCTCATAAATATATATATATATATTGGTGGTTGCAGTATACAAGTGCTGGCTCAGAAGCTTCTGGCCAAGCATTGGCATCTCCTGGATCTTGTTTGGAAGAATTTCGAGCCATCCCATTCATAGAATGCCACGGCAGGGGGACATGCAACTACTACACAAACTCCTACAGCTTCTGGTTGGCATCACTAAATCCAAGAAGAATGTTCAGGTAAACTGTACTTTCTCAGCAGCCCTACCCCCATTTCCTGCATCTATGCACATTGCATCCATGCTGCAGACAGCTGAGAAGCCACTAACTGCCTGCATAACATGCAGGGTCTCCCCTAGTAATTCCCATCTGATTCTACGTCCTCCTTTGTCAGGTTTATGGTCATTCCATAGTACAAAGAGACCATAAGTGAGCCAAGGATTTGAATCACAGAATGACAGAATGGCTTAGGTTGGAATGGACTTTAAAGACCACCTAGTTCCAACCCCCCTGCCCTGGGCAAGGACACCTCCCACTACATCAGGTTGCTCAAAGTCCCATTCAACCTGGCCTTGATCACTTCTAGGGATGGGGCATCCACTTCTTCTCTGGGCAACCTGTTCTGGTGCCTCACTACCCTCACAGTACAGAATTTCTTCCTTTTATTTACTCTAAATCTACCCTTTTTCAGTTTAAAGCCATTACCCCTTGTCCTATCACTACACTCCCTGATAAAAAGTCCCTCTACAGCTATGCTCTTAATACTGGAAGGCATCTGTAAGATCTATCTGAAGACTTCTCCAGGCTGAACAGCTCCAGCTCTCTCAGTCCTTCCTCATAGGAGAAGTGCTCCAGCCCTCTGATCATCTTTGTGGCCCCCTCTGGACCACCTCCAACAGATCCATGTCCTTATGTTGTTGGGGGCCACAGAGCTGAACTCAGAACTCCAGGTGGGGTCTCATGAGAGCGGAGTAGAAGGGGAGAATCACCTTCCTTGCCCTGCTGGTCACGCTTCTTTTGATGCAGCCCAGGATAGCTGGCTTTCTGGGCAGCAAGCACGTGTTGCCAGGTCATGTCGAGCTTCTCCTCAACCAAAACCCCAAGTCCTCCTCCTCTCAGGGCTCCTCTCAATCTGTTTACCACCCAGCCTGTATTTCTGCTTGTGATTGCCCAACCTAACTGCAGGATCTTGCACATGGCCTTTTTGAACTTCATTCCATATCCAAAGTTTCATCACCTCTCCCTGGTTTTTAACAAAAAAAGTAAATGTCTTTGTTCTTTTAGGAAACCTCTGCCACAGACATTGAAAGCAGGAGAACTAGAAAACATCATCAGCCGTTGTCAGGTCTGCATGAAGAGACCAGTCTAAACAATGGCCACTCTTGATGGAACATGAAACTGCTTTGATTACAAAGAATTGCCTAACTTTGGAGAGCTATAATTTATTAAAGTCCAACTGTATCTGGAAAGAAAATTATAAATTGCCAGTGCAGCACTGTGGTGAGGTAGGGCAACAGTTTGACTTTTGACTTTTTGGCAAATGACAAAGCACTTTGTTGGAGTAAACTTGTATTGACAGTCTGCAGGGTCTTCTCCAGAACTGTGTCATCCCTAAGCTGCATCTGTGGCATTGCCAAATCTTTAATGAAAGACATTAACGCTGCCTTGTGTCATGTGCTTTTCAAACTGCAAGACAAACAAAATGTTCTAATATCAGCTTACAGATGTTCAGTGTTCAAAGCAGGTATGATTTGAGATGAAAATCTGGCACTTTGATACAAAATAGTTTCAGTGCACTTTTGAATACATATTAATTTAGGTTGTTTTGGTTTGGTTTTCTTGTCTAATAAACAAGTATTTCCCCATTTAGCTCACCCTTCCTTGGGCTGAGAAACAGGAATACACTCTTATTTAACATACTCTTACTTGCATCACTGCAATAAGAATGTTTTCTGACTAGCCAGAAAAGTGAAGCACTGGGAAGACACTACATTGCTGACACACACTAGCTATGTTCTCTAGGGTGACTTCAGTGAAGCGCTGGCTAATGGAAAGTGTAGGAAAATCTTTAGACTCCATGCTTCTGACATAGATTATGAGATCTTTAAAATTCTTCAAAAGTTGACAGTATTGGGCCTTTATTATGATCCCGTGGTTTTGCCTCTACTGACGAACAACTATTTAGCACATCATAATTTAAAAAGTTTATAGAATTTACAATTACTGCATGGTTTAAGAGCTCCCATAGCATTATCAGGTTATTACACAGCCTCCAGGAAGTAATCTGCATTTCATCTTATTAATATTCCATTTTGAAATATTTATCACAAACCCTTCTTCAAATTTCATTTATTCCATCCGGTTAAATTCATGCATCCAAAATTGAAACAAGACTGATATTTAAATTGTATCACTGAGCACTGACTTAAGAGAATCCAACTGTAATTGAACATAAATACTTGAAAAGCACTTTCATTTATTCATATAACTTATATAAAATTGTAGCTCTGGTTTTTATTTTTTTTTTAAATATTTGTAACATTGCACTTGCAAGGCTATTTAAAATTGTAATGTTAACATTTAAAATGTTAATATTTTTAATACTTGCACAAATTATCAGAATTCCAGTATTTAGTGTTATAGAAGAAGCCTAATTCACCTGACGAGTTCTGTAAATGTATCATTTTAAACGTAGGGTCTAGCAATACATTGAAATAGCCAACATTTCTCCTTTAGATCTTTTTTAAGCCAGTGAAATTTTATATTGTTTCTGTTAAAATACTTGCATTGTGTTTGTCTATTTGAATTTTCAGTGTTAACCTAACTATGAAACGGTTTCATCTGTGTTTCGTGTCAGTATCTTCTGATGGAGGTGACTTGAAGATACCATTTACATGAACTAAATGAGTATTTTTAAAGTATTGTTAGCTTGAACAGTTACAGTACTTCTGTTTGCAAGGTTTAATTGTGAATTTGCAGGTTTTTATGAAGAATCTCTATGCAGATGCACTACTGATAAGAAGGTATTAATGTCAAGTTAATATTCAGTCTTTCATTTAAACAAGGTTTGGGAATTGAGATGTTTTCTTTAAGACAATCCCTTGTTAATTATTTCTTTTTTTTACCATAAGCTCTGAAGATTCTCAAGTACTCAAAGATAAAATCTATGTCCGTTACTTGTTAGGATTTATTTTTATTAAGGCTCAATGCAGTCACACAAAGGCATTTGTATACTGTATATAATCGATGACTCTGGAGACACAATTGTAAAACTTAGTAGCAAAATGCAGAATATAAGTGTTTGACATTAAAGACTGCTGGAAATGTTCAGTAGAGGATGAAGTGTAAGAAGAAGGGAATGGATTGTGGTTTTAAAGTCAAAAGTAAGTTACAAAGAGGTATGTCTCATAGAATTGCAGAATGGAAGGGACCTTAAAGACCATCTAGTTCCAACTCCCCTGCCATAGGCAGGGACACCTTCCACCAGACCAGGTTGCCCAAAGCCCCATCCAACCCAGCCTCAAACACTTCCAGGGATAGAGCATCCACAGCTTCTCTGGGCAGCCTGTTCTGGTGCCTCACCACCCTCACAGTGAAGAATTTCTTTCTAATACCTAATCTATATCTGCCTTCTTTTAGTTTAAAGCCATTACCCTCTGTCCTTTTGCTACACTCCCTGATAAAGAGTTCATTCCCATCTTTCCTGTAGGCATCCTTCAGGCATCTCCCTGGAGCCTTCACTTCTCTATAGTTGGGCTAAACAACCCCAGCTTTCCCAGCCTGACTTTATAGCAGAGGAGTTCCAGCCCTCTGATAATTTTTGTGGCCCTCCTCCGGACCCACTCAAGCAGGTCCATGTCTTCCTTACACTGGAGGTCCGAGATCTGAACGCAGTGCTCCAGATAACTGGAAATTATGCTTTGTGCCCAGTTTTGGGTTCTGCTGCTCACTTATTGTGTGGCCTTCTGCAAGTTACTAAAGATTTTCATAAATAGCTTTAGATTTTGAGTGCTCAAACTTGGGCTTTCTTTCAAAAGCATGAATCACTCACAGCTGCAGGGACACATATCAGGCCCAGCTAATACAAGCTGGACACTGAAAGTCAAAGAAAAACTTGAAGGAAGTTCATCTTAATCTCTCTCTGCAGATGCAGGTCATTTTACTTCCCAATTAGTAATGGTTGTTGTGAGAATTAGTTAACTCATGTCTGTAAATAATTTTAGAGCCTTAACTGGAAAGTGCTGAAGAGGTGCAAAGTATTAATATATTGTACTGAAAGAATGGAAGCATGAAAAATCAGAAATAATGAGAAAATAATAGAAAAAAAAAGGAAAAGAAACCTTCTTCTAAAGACAACCAAATAAAAATATTTTGACTAAACAAAAGACCTATTTCTCTTGTGTATTTTTTTCTGTTCCTCCAAGTACTAGTGATCTTTTCCACTACCTATGCATTATATTAAATATATATATCACTAGTGACATGGGTTTTAGGCAGCAGGTGGAGTCAGCCCCCGGGAAGACCACCTCTCTATCCTAGATAGGTTGCACTGGAAGCACTCGCAGCGCTACACAGAGCGGATTTCAGTGCCCAGCCTCTCCTCCCGGGCACGTTTCTACACAGGATGTTGATGGCACGGCGCCAGACACTGGCTTGGATCTGGAAGGGCTGAGCCACGTTCTCGTACCGCTCACACTCGTGTTTTGTAATGGGCTGGTACTCAAAGCACAGCCCGCGGGTGGCGGGGTGATGCTGACAGAAGTACGGCGGTGCTGTGATGCCGCCGGGGAGGGCCGGGATGGAGGCGGGCTGCCAGTCCCGGCGCTCCCGCAGCGCCCGGGCCGCGGGAGCTGGGGGCACTCGGGCCGCGAGCAGCGCGGAGCGGGGGCAGCTGCGGGCGGGCGGGAGCCGCGCCGGGCAGCGGCTGTGAGGAGCTGTGCTGGGGCGGGGCCGCGTGCAGCGCCTAACGGGCTGCAAGTGCTGTTCCTTATAGCAGCAGCCGGGCAACGACTTAACTTTTAGAAAACGTGCCCTAAAGCGGTTGGCCTGCTGCCCTGGCGTGCGAGGGAGGTATCACACTCTGAGCCAAGTTTTCCACTGCTTAACACATAATCAGATCTTCACGTCTTAACCGGCCTCAAACGCCCAGGGCGCGCTCCCCGCGGTCCCCAGCCCTGAAGCGCGGCACCGCGCTGACCTTGCGCCGCGGCACACGGACGCCCCCAGCGCGCCTGCGCGCCGCCTTCCCTCACTGGAAATGGTGCCCCGCGGCTGTTCCGCGCATGAGACGCCAGGGGGAGCTGCTTCCGCCCTCAATCGGTCACGTGACGCGCGGTCCCCGGCTCGGCAGCCCCTACGGCAGCCCGATGGGGACATTCCGCCCGGCTTTGGCGTCTCACCTGAAGGGTGGGTGAGGGCGCGCTGCGCCGCTTCACGGTCCCCGCCCGCCGGAGGAGCGCCGGAGCGCGGCAGCAGCGGCTCGGCCGGGGCAGTGGGGGGGCAGCGCGGGCCCGGCCCGGGGGGCCGCCCCCCGCCGCGTCTGGGTGAGTACGAGCCGCCGGGGCCTGGCGGGAGCGCCCTAGGGGCCGTGCCCCTCCCCTGGGGCGCCTCGGGCCGCTCCGCGCCGTTCCGCGGCGCTGCCGGTATTTCTGTTAATCGAGGTGCTCCGCGCTGAAACCCGCGGGGGCCTCGGGGCAGCGGCGGCAGCGGCAGCAGCGGTGAGAGGTGCCGGGCAGCGGTGCGGGCCGCCCCCGGGAGCTGGGCCGTGTCCCGGCGGTGCGGGTCCCCCCCCGGGGCTGCTCAGCTCCGCTCCCGCTCCGTCCCCACCGCCTCTGGTACCGCTCCGGTGCGGGGGGAGAGGAGCGGTCGCTCCGTGTAACTTCTCCTCATTCCCATATCCTCCTGGATTTTCACCTTTCCTTTCTGTTTCCATGACATGCCGCTGGCGATTAGTTGTGCTTTAGGTGCTGGCTGTGCTGGCTGTATGCTGTGTTTGATTCAGCTGTCTTTTCATCTCATCCTTCTCAGACATTTTTCCATCCTCACACTTCTTCAGAGGTGCTTGATTCTGTAAATGTTGACTTCAAAATCCTCTTTCTCTGTGATTCTTCTGAAGAGTGCTTTGCTGAGGAGTTCGCTGCAGCTGGTTGGTGAGCGAGCCCCAGGGAGGGCTGTGCTGGCAGCACCTCCCTGCAGCTGGTTCTGCTGCTCTCTTGGGAGGGAAGAGAAAAAGGGGTAAGAGCTGAAATCCGTTTGACAGAAAACCAATTGTCAGTGGTGAGAAGAAGGCAAGAGCAGGAAGACCTGGAGATGCTGTGTCTGTGGTCCTTGGTGATACAGCCAAACGCACACCGTGATATTTAGCGCGTAAATAGTTCATGGAATGACTGTTCTAATACTGTTCTTTTTTTTTGGGGGGGGGGGGGGGGGATGTTTTATCTTACAGCTGGAGAACAGTTGTCATGCTGACTGATGTACAAATCAGTGCCAAACTGTAGGGAAGCTGTGGTGCACAGTAACAGTGCTGCAGTGTGGTGACACTCGATGGCAAACATCAGAGCTGTCCTGGTACTTCAGAACAAGAAAGCAAACAAGATGTGAAACATCTTTAGGCAGCTCTTGTGAGAGACAGCTGTTCTGTATGCTGCTGCCAGCAGAAATTCTGGGTGCTTCAAGGTCTTCTTATATCCATACTCGATGTTGCCATTATGGGGTTTTTAACGCTATTGATCTGGAAATGCTTCACTGATCTTTTGAACCCTGTTTGGAAAGGAAAAGCTCCTTTTGGAACGTGGAAATGCCAGCAGACTGTGGTCTCTGCACATGCCTCCAGCTGACCCAGCCAACCTCTCCCAGGAGACGGAGGTAGCTTGCAGCACCAAAGGGCAGGGCCAAAAGACAAAGGTGAAATCTAAGAATTCTGGAGTGACAGAGCTGCTTATGCACCTCTTGAGATCCTGTAAGCGATAGATGTGTGCTTTGAAGAGCTGACTTCTAGTGAAATGGGTTGTTCCAATTCCTTTCATTTGATACGTATAAGCAGTAAGAGTTAATACAGATGGGTTAAATCGGTGTGTAATTCCAGGCATTTTCCATATAGATGTATTTTGTTAAGGTTTAAATAGACCTTCTCCCTGATCCCCTGTTCTACTGTGCTGGAGCGAGTGAGGCTTTGAGACAAGTGAGGTTATTTCCCTTGGTCTGTGGTGACTGGAAGTCTTGAAAATAGCACCAGAGACCCCGGGGCAGACTGCCGAGTGGATCCCATCTCAGATATCCTGAACGTGTGCGTTTAATGCAGTCCTACATAGACCGTGCCCTCCTGTGCGCCTGTTTCTGTTGTCTGAAGATCACTGATAGTTTGAGATTTTATCCAAAGGGAAAATAGTGTTTCTGTATGATATTGTCGAGCATTAGTCTAACTATGGTTACATGACAACAAATAAAGGGTTGGCTGGCTTCTCTGCGGGGAAGTAGGATGTAGGTGCCCTAATGTCCTGTGGCATTAGAGGAGGTTTTCTTCAGAAAGATTCAGTGTTCAGAATCCATGAAGATATGAAATATTGGAGGTGCTCAGTTCGTATTCTTCCCTAGAAGGCTGGTGAAGTAAGGATAGCAGGCTTGTTTGCTTCAGTAGGAAACAGACGGCCTGTATTTAAAAACATTCAAAATGTGCCCCCAGTGTCATCGTTGCAGCCTCAGCATGAGCACCCGGTGAAGGGTCACAGAGGCTGGATTTCCTCGGGTGGGTCCCAAGGGCAGATGCTCTTTGGGAAGCGCTGAGGGAAGAACCCAGTGCAGGTTATATTACCTGGAATGGAAAAGCAGGTTGTGTTACGTTGGCCACAGAGGCATGCTGAGGAAGGCACATGGCTTCCGAAGAGGAGACGTTTTGCATGCTGGTTGGTCGGCGGCGTGACTGGTGTTCTGTCTCACCTGCACTGAAACATCCTGTTGGCAGAGGTCTGTGCATTCACTTACTAAAGCACGTGCACAGCAGCAGATGTAGCCCTGCTGTCAAAAACAGCAAAAGAATGGAGTTGCAATCATGCAGGTGAAAATTGTCCTTCTTCTCTCATTGCCCTCTACTCTCAGCCCCTTGTGATTGAACTTCCTGTGAATTTTGTCAAATAGTTTCTCTCTAAATAAGTCTGTTCACTTAGGATCTTCTAACACTTGCCTAGTAATCATAGCAAAGAGTTCCCTCCAGTTGCTTTTCTATATTGCTGTTACAGCTCTTGGTTTTCCTTTGTCAGAATGAGTGGGGCCGCGTTCCCGTCGCCAGCTGCCGAGATGGCAGAAATCAATCGCCTTCAGTATGAGATGGAGTACACCGAAGGAATCAGTCAGCGCATGAGGGTCCCAGAGAAACTCAAAGTGGCTCCTCAGAATGCTGACCTTGAGAAGAGCATCCCAGAAGGATTTCCAAATGCCAGTGTAACTATGCAGGTTCCAGAGCGGATTGTAGTGGCAGGTATGTCTGCATCTCAACATAAGAAAAATAGGCAAAAATTTAAAGGACTTTCCCAAATTTCTGGAAGGACAAAGAATATGTATTTAAAGAAAAACCTGTAAAATCCTTTCAAATTTTCGTACAGTTGTTGCTCATCAACTTTGACCTATGAAGTACCTCGAACTCTGAAAATGCTTCATGAATAGATCTGGTGTAACTTGTAATGGAGACAGTCAATGAATGAATGATGAGCAGAAAGCTAACTGCTGACTTGTCATGTTACTGAACTTTCTGGATTATGAGCAAGAAAACTTAATGGTTATTGATTAATACATGATTTCTCTTAAGAAGCTAAAATAATTGTAGCAAGTTTTTGTGGCTGTACTGTATGTCAACCACTTGTCATTCAAAATGTCTTTGATTATGATCAGAATGCCAATTACATTAAGGATCCATTTATTATTGGGTGGACTCTGTCAATAATTCTTTAGTATTTATGGTTATCAGCTGTACAGTGAGAGACCTGGAACTGCTGAAGGCTTTACAAAATGTGAGAAGTATGTATTTTGTGCTTTGGAAGAGGGAATTCTTCAGATCACCAGTCATCACTTTCTAAATGAACACAACTTTATTAGGCCTATGTCTTGAGATTAAAAGTGCCCTCACTTTAATAATGGTTGATGTTGCTCATGATTACTCAGATTATTGTTCTCAGGGAAACTACTGAAATAAGTGTCAGTTAACATGCTAGCTATGAGAGCTTTAAACATAGCTTTAACATACAACCTCTGTTATAAAGAGGGATACTTAATTATTTGGCATAGTCAGGAAAATCGGCCCTTAGGCCACAAAGCAGTTTGCTTTCTACTGACAACTGATATTCTTGCAGGTAATAGTGAAGACATTCCACTTTCCAGACCTCCAGACCTTGACCTTCTTCAGTCTACTTCGTTCAAACCACTGGCGTTGAAAACTCCTCCCCGTGTTATTTCTCTTAGTGATCGACCACTAGATTTTTTGGACCTAGAAAAACCACAACAGACACCTCAAAATGAAGAGGCTAGTACTTATTTTGTTTTTTACCTCATTGAGAAACTTTCTTCGAAAGCAAAATGAAATAACCAATGATTTTGTCACTGCTGTGCAGATCTATTTGGTGCAAACTAAGCTGGGAAAATATTTTCTATTTTTATAAGCACTGTAGTTCTGAATGTGGATTTTACATTCCATATTTAACTGATAAAATGACTAGGGGATGGCACGCACAGTGCTTATGAAATAAAGTCATAATTAGAACTACCCAAAATACTTTTAACAAAAAAAAATTCCTTTTGATCAAAGAGAAAGCTGCAAGAGTATTTTAATTTGCAGGTTTTCAGAAAACACACTGAAATTTTTCAAATGCATGTCTGGAATTCATTGACAGATGATATAACAGCACACAGAATTAATGAGTTTTAACGAAATTCTGAAAAATGCACTTGAAAGAAGTGTATGGCATTGGCATGCAGATGGATGATGTATAGTTGACATCTTAAAAACTGAAAAATATTTATGAAGTTGCGTATCCTGCAGACTTGTTCATACTTCTGGCATCAGGTCATATGGGTAGATAACAGTGGGATGGCAATGAGTCTGGAACTTGGTTTTACATATACCAGCATCAGATCATCTCATCTGATGTCTTCCTCTTAATCACTGAGAAACCCATGTAAACGTAGAATGGCTTAGGTTGGAAGGCACGTTAAAGATCATTCAGTTCCATCCTCACTGCCATGGGCAGGATTGGCACCCACCAGATCAGGCTGCCCAGGGCCCCATCCAACCTGGACTTGAACACCTCCAGGGATGGGGCATCCACAGCTTTGCTAGGCAACCTGTTCTGGTGCCTCACCACCCTCTGAGTAAAGAATTTCTTCCTAACATATAACGTAAATTTCCCCTCTTGCAGTTTAAAGCCATTCTCCCTTGTCCTGTCACTATCAGGCCATGTTAGAAGTCAGTCTCCCTCCTGTTTATAAGCTCCCCTCAAGTACTGGAAGGCTGCAATGAGATCTCCCTGGAGCCTTCTCTTCTCCAAGGTTAAACAAGCCCAGCTCCCTCAGCCTGTCTTCATATGAGAGGTGCTCCAGCCCTCTGGTTATCTTCGTGCNTGCCAGTGTAACTATGCAGGTTCCAGAGCGGATTGTAGTGGCAGGTATGTCTGCATCTCAACATAAGAAAAATAGGCAAAAATTTAAAGGACTTTCCCAAATTTCTGGAAGGACAAAGAATATGTATTTAAAGAAAAACCTGTAAAATCCTTTCAAATTTTCGTACAGTTGTTGCTCATCAACTTTGACCTATGAAGTACCTCGAACTCTGAAAATGCTTCATGAATAGATCTGGTGTAACTTGTAATGGAGACAGTCAATGAATGAATGATGAGCAGAAAGCTAACTGCTGACTTGTCATGTTACTGAACTTTCTGGATTATGAGCAAGAAAACTTAATGGTTATTGATTAATACATGATTTCTCTTAAGAAGCTAAAATAATTGTAGCAAGTTTTTGTGGCTGTACTGTATGTCAACCACTTGTCATTCAAAATGTCTTTGATTATGATCAGAATGCCAATTACATTAAGGATCCATTTATTATTGGGTGGACTCTGTCAATAATTCTTTAGTATTTATGGTTATCAGCTGTACAGTGAGAGACCTGGAACTGCTGAAGGCTTTACAAAATGTGAGAAGTATGTATTTTGTGCTTTGGAAGAGGGAATTCTTCAGATCACCAGTCATCACTTTCTAAATGAACACAACTTTATTAGGCCTATGTCTTGAGATTAAAAGTGCCCTCACTTTAATAATGGTTGATGTTGCTCATGATTACTCAGATTATTGTTCTCAGGGAAACTACTGAAATAAGTGTCAGTTAACATGCTAGCTATGAGAGCTTTAAACATAGCTTTAACATACAACCTCTGTTATAAAGAGGGATACTTAATTATTTGGCATAGTCAGGAAAATCGGCCCTTAGGCCACAAAGCAGTTTGCTTTCTACTGACAACTGATATTCTTGCAGGTAATAGTGAAGACATTCCACTTTCCAGACCTCCAGACCTTGACCTTCTTCAGTCTACTTCGTTCAAACCACTGGCGTTGAAAACTCCTCCCCGTGTTATTTCTCTTAGTGATCGACCACTAGATTTTTTGGACCTAGAAAAACCACAACAGACACCTCAAAATGAAGAGGCTAGTACTTATTTTGTTTTTTACCTCATTGAGAAACTTTCTTCGAAAGCAAAATGAAATAACCAATGATTTTGTCACTGCTGTGCAGATCTATTTGGTGCAAACTAAGCTGGGAAAATATTTTCTATTTTTATAAGCACTGTAGTTCTGAATGTGGATTTTACATTCCATATTTAACTGATAAAATGACTAGGGGATGGCACGCACAGTGCTTATGAAATAAAGTCATAATTAGAACTACCCAAAATACTTTTAACAAAAAAAAATTCCTTTTGATCAAAGAGAAAGCTGCAAGAGTATTTTAATTTGCAGGTTTTCAGAAAACACACTGAAATTTTTCAAATGCATGTCTGGAATTCATTGACAGATGATATAACAGCACACAGAATTAATGAGTTTTAACGAAATTCTGAAAAATGCACTTGAAAGAAGTGTATGGCATTGGCATGCAGATGGATGATGTATAGTTGACATCTTAAAAACTGAAAAATATTTATGAAGTTGCGTATCCTGCAGACTTGTTCATACTTCTGGCATCAGGTCATATGGGTAGATAACAGTGGGATGGCAATGAGTCTGGAACTTGGTTTTACATATACCAGCATCAGATCATCTCATCTGATGTCTTCCTCTTAATCACTGAGAAACCCATGTAAACGTAGAATGGCTTAGGTTGGAAGGCACGTTAAAGATCATTCAGTTCCATCCTCACTGCCATGGGCAGGATTGGCACCCACCAGATCAGGCTGCCCAGGGCCCCATCCAACCTGGACTTGAACACCTCCAGGGATGGGGCATCCACAGCTTTGCTAGGCAACCTGTTCTGGTGCCTCACCACCCTCTGAGTAAAGAATTTCTTCCTAACATATAACTTAAATTTCCCCTCTTGCAGTTTAAAGCCATTCTCCCTTGTCCTGTCACTATCAGGCCATGTTAGAAGTCAGTCTCCCTCCTGTTTATAAGCTCCCCTCAAGTACTGGAAGGCTGCAATGAGATCTCCCTGGAGCCTTCTCTTCTCCAAGGTTAAACAAGCCCAGCTCCCTCAGCCTGTCTTCATATGAGAGGTGCTCCAGCCCTCTGGTTATCTTCGTGCCTGTCCTCTGGACCTGCTCCAACAGCTCCAGTTTGCCTTTGTATCTGAGGATGAATCTAACTTAAATTTCCAGTGCTAAGTTTTTAAACCTCTCCTGGAATTTCCTGTCTTTTATCTCCCTCTTCTTCTTCTCTTATGCAGGTTCGCTCAGTGGGAAGACTGAAGAGAGAACGTTCCATGAGCGAAAATGCCACTCGGCAGAACGGCCAGCTGGCCCGAAACGATTCCATGTGAGTAGAGCAATGGGGTGCATGGACACAACTACAGCTTTACTATATCATTCTTTTGTTCCTTATCTCCTCCTCTTTGTTTTATTAAGTAATATCTTTTGTGCATTGTAGTAAGTACATAATTTTAAACACTAGAAAGCTACCACTTTTCTTAGTTCTATGCCTTTGGTTCAGTGAGGTGTTTTTTCTTAGTGTATGGGTGGGAGTGTCACGGGCCAACAGTTGTTTCACCAATTACTGTGAATTGTTACTTCTGGAGGTTTTTCAGTTTCTGAACCGGTGTAATTTTTTTTCCTGAATTTTCAGGTTATCTGCTCAAAGAAATTGAGTTCTTTGTGTGCGTTAAAGTGTTTCTAGTTATCACTGTTGATATTTCATAATGGCCTTAATTCATAGACAAAGGAATATGGATATTTCTCGTGAATATTAGAATAACTCATTTTTCTTTGGTGTCTGTATACTTGATGCATTGGGATCTGTGAATATGTATCATAATTTTTTGAGACCAAAATGGCAAGTAGCATTTAGAATTGGAAACTTCCTTTACTGATACCATCAAAGGTAGCAATTCTTATGGTACTTTCTGAAGACATGCAAGTCTATATATTCCAGTTAGATACTATAGTCATTTGAATAATCACAGTATATTCTAAGTGATCACGTTGTTTCTCCTGGCAATAACTGTTATTGCAGTGTAATGCTTAAACTTCATGTATGTGTATGTATCGATCAAAACAATTTCTAATATAGCTACCATAAAAAAATACTTTGCCTTACTGAAAGGACTGAGATGTGAGATCTAACAGTGGGATTCATCTACACTGGACAAATGTAGATGAAAATGTAGACTGTGTGACACAATATTGCTAGATCACCTAAATTTAATTTTGGAAATAAGCACATGACCTACTTGGGATCTACTTATTTTTAGTATAAAATAGATTAAGTGAATTATGTCCTAGAAATGCCTGTTTCCTTCTATTTACAGCAGGAGTACCAGGAGGTACTGTATGTACTACATGTCTATCTACCTGTGAGTTAGTTTGTGTAAAACTGGTGAAATGTATTCCGATGCCTATTTCAGAAGTTATAGTTTTCCTTCTCTTCCTCCAGATCTTCATGGAAATACTGTTGCATATCTTCCTTTTCTTACTTAATCAGGCTTTTGGTTCGTGCAAGCTTATAGATTGCACATGTCTAGGTACTCAAGTCTACTGAATTCTGTGTGTTCATTGAGCTGGCAAAATCAAACTCATATCCATGAGGTCCTGGTCAGCTCAGTCTCCAGATGTTTTAGCAGCCTACTAAGTGCCCAAGTTCCCTTTGGTATTGATCATCCAGTTAAACTATGTTGGACCAGATATACTAGAATTTCCCTGCAGGAATGGCCTTCGAGTGCCTTTTTGATAGTTTGCATGTGATGCATGCAGGAATAGATGGTCTTCACGTGGTGGAAGCTGTGTGTGAAAAGCTTTACCACTTCGATGTTACCAGCCTTGCTTTTTCCATCTTTGATAAATTGCTCTTAAAGGAAAAACAGATAGTGTATGAATTCTTGCAATTTCTTGAAATTGCTTTATCCTTGCTCCCTGTGTTTGTTTACTCTCCCAAAAGCTGTGGGCTGTGTCTGCCTAGCCAGCAATTTAAAAAACTGGCAAGAGCAGCTCTGACTGGATGTATGCCATTGCTGTGAGATTGCTCATGTCTGAATTTCTTGAAACCAGAAATTCTAAATCCACAAAACTTACCTGTGTGCTTTGCTATATGCAGAATTACTGGCTTAAAACTATCTAAATATTTGCTGTCATAGTTGCTTAAATTAGCAGTCCTTCAAAGAGACTTAGCAGTGCAATATGAACCTGGAATCCTTTACATTTGAAAAGGATGTGATCAGTGAACTAAGTAACTGCTAATTTGCATGACTCAGTTTATTGTGTACAAGAGCCAGGAAATTGTGACACATCTGGAGATGAGTTTTCCTGTCCTGATGTTCATGCTAGTGCCTGCATAATGTCTGTCAAATCCAAGTTCTAAGCTTTTCCATTTTTCTGGGAAAATTGTATAAACTTTAGATTGATCCCAAATCTCATCTATTTTGTTTCTACGAAGAGTAACAAGTAACTGATATTAAGCCTGCTTACATCTGTGCTCTTTACTGACAATGTGAAAGACCCTGTGTTTCTTCACTGCAGCACTCCACATTTGCAAGCCTGCAGACAATGTATTTCAGTAGAACTTCTTATCCTCTCAAGTACTTGTTTCCTTATGACAAAAGTTATGCTGTGCCTAGCGTGTAGATCGTCTGCTCTGAAATCACTGAGACTCCTACAAATTGCTGCTTGTTCTGTCATCGTTGCTTCTTTCAACTCAGCGTGACCCTGAAAAAGAAATCATTTCCAAAATCCTGTGGCATTCTCAGTGATTCAGAGTTCTGGCTTTTCTCCCTCATTTGGGTTGTGTCAGTGTCCAGGTGGAGAATGTGACTATGAACCTGGCTAATGCTCAGGAGAATGTTCTGTGAATGTGTATTATGAAAATACAATGTTCAAGGTGAAACTTGGCTTTTCTGCATTTGTGTGGGCCATGCAAGTCTTTTGTATGTGGTGAGAAAGGTATCTCTTGACTCATTTCCTCATAATTCAGGTTCGCAGGACATACACTGCAAACTGCAAAAGAAAATAGTAAGCTGTGGTACCACCTGGAAGTAGTGATTCTACAAACAAAGCTAATAACAGAGCACTCTGAGTGGTAGCCACTGAGAGACACGGCCCATGCGGAAGTGGTACGATGTGCTTCAAAATGGGCAACACAAGCAAACAAACCTGTTTGGTGTAAATTATGCTACCTCAGGTGGTACTGATTATCACCTGGCTTGTAGACTGCTATTTCTTTTAGACATTCCTGGTAAATGTGATTAATTTCTTCTAAGTTTCATTCCCTTGCTGATATTTAGACCATTTAAATAGGGAAATCATACTAAAAATGCATTCTTTGCACTACAGAAAACTTAATTGTATACCTGTTATTTCTCATATAACTTCAAAATTTCTTTTCCTTACCTCCTAGAAATAATACTTTTTTCACTGTTGTACAAATAGACAAGAAACTAGCTGCTTTTGAAGTTCTTATCTTCAGTGGTGTTGGCTGAAAGCATCATCTTTGCTCTAATTATTGGCACAATGCTGCTTCATCAAAACTGGCTTGACTTTTAAGTTCACATCATGGCTAGGTAGTTTACTTCTGCAATAATGAGTACTATGGTACTCTCTTTTGAGAAAGATCTGCACCTTATTCCCATGCTTTTTTGAGTCTGGTTCACATCTTCATAGGAAAAACAGTAAATAACTGTAAGAGATGGACTGTCCATCTTTTACAGCCAATTTTGAATTGCATCAAATATTAAACTCCCATTAAAGAGAAGTTGCTTGTTTTTCCTTGATTCAACTTCTTGATAGACAAAACAATCTGCTCAGTTGCTGTCCCAATTGAAAAGGCACATGGAGTACTGTCACATTTGTTATCTAAATAGGAGGGAGTATAATATTCAAGTTTTAGTCTGAGACACCCTTGTCCTTGGACAAAACATTTAGATGTATTGTGCAAATTTCCAGTGCCTGACCTACAGAAGTGACAAATGTTGTGGAATAGATTGAGGCAAAGGAGCTGACTGTGCTCCTTACCACTGTGTTCTCCATATGGTACAGACAGCTTCTTTTCTATTGGTGCTGGTGGTTGGGTTTTTTTCCCCTCCTCTTGTCATTCCTTTGCATGCATTTCCAAGAATTTGTTGGGAGTTTGGCTTCATTAAAGATAGCAGTTCTCAAACACTTTTAAAAAAAAAAAAAAAGAGAGAGACTAACAAGTGGGCATCTGCTTGCAGAATAATTATCTACCTGTGTAGCAATATTAACAGATCTCTAAATGGTATTTCCTCTATTTATAAAGGATGCTTACTTAAGAGATTACAATTATTATTCAAGGTGGCACAGATCAGATACTGTCCCAAGAAATAAAATGCCACGGTTCCAGTCACCTCTTTCGACTAAGGATTGCACGTAAGCCTATATGTTACCTGGTCTATGAAAATCAAGAGTGTGTTTAATTATGTATCTCTCTGCAATACTAATTTTCTGACTAAGTATCTGTAATTTAAAATATAAAATTTGAAACAGCCTTTGCTACACTGATTGTGGTTTCTAATTTTGTTGCACGCTTTCTCAAACTTTGCCAATCACTTACCTGTATAAGAAACATAGGGAGAATAAATGGTGGCAGAAGGAAGGGGAGAGCTTCAACTAACAACTGATTTATTAGAAGAAAAAAAAATTAAAAATCAAAATAGCTTTATTCTGATTCTTTGTTCTTTGGGTATTTATGATTACTCAGAGAAATTAAGTTTTTTGTTGTCCATTGCTAGCCAGTGTTGAATGCAAGGATTCCACCTTGAATCAGAAGTCAACAAACCACCAAGACTGGATCAAAAAGAGTAGAGCACATTAATTTTTTTTCTGCTCCTGCCTTTCCCTTCGAAAAGCTTATCTCCCTAGAGAGTTCAATTTCATAGCTTGATAAATCCTGTTCTTCATGCAAGTTGTGGGGTAACAGGTGATGGTATACACATCCTAAAGAGAATGAAGTCTGTGACTGAATCTAAAGTAACCTTGAGTAGTTAAATCTATCTGCCCTTCACTTGATATTTCTAGAACTAAGAGAAATATCTGAAATAAACCTTGTGTACATCTCACATACTTTGAGAAGGCTTTGGAGATTACTGTGAAGCTAGAAACTGCACATCATAGAATGTTGTTGAGCTCCTTCCTAGTAATTTCTATAATCCAATGTTGTTTGTTTGGGGTCCAAATCCTAGAATTTACTACTGTTTTGAACCAGGAAGCACTGAAACAATAACTGTCTGGAGCTGCATCTGAAAATTCTTCAGAAATTTTAAATAAAGTTCTATCAGACTATTACCATTTAACTACCATTGGAGGAGAGAAAGGTGTAGCTACAATCCCTAAGGATAAGCAGTCACGTTAAATGTTAGAGAATTGTTTTTATGTCATCTTGGCTGGTTTGTATACCAGATATTTGCTTCATTATACTGCTTCTCCATGATTTCTGATGCAGTCCAAAGGACTACTGCATGCTTACAGGTTAATTATTTTGAACCCTGAGAAAAGAGCGTGGAGCAACAACTTGGCTTCTTCATTCCACCCCCGCCGCCCCCCCATTCCCTAACCCTGAAATTCAAGCTTTTCATATAATTATTCTCATTTTCAGATGGAAAGGAAGAGAGGTCTCTCCCAAGCTGTGCACTTTAGAAGGGTAATAAAATTAGCAATAGCCTTCATGGAGAAAATTAGAATAATTTCATACAGCTGTGCAGTTTAGCTCATATCCAGGAGGAAATATATTCAAGTAATTTTGAAATATTTTCTCTAGTAAGAATTAAGTCTCTTGAATGAAGTAACCTCTTGAAGCTGCCTCTTCTTACAAGCTACCTATAAAGCAAAGAACATAGAGTAGTTCAGTGAGTTAGGAATTACCTAGTTCTGAAGTCTTTTTTTTTTCCCCTCTTACTGTAGATCTTCCACATGTGACTTTCTTCTAGAGAATTTTGTGTAGTTTTAGTATGGTGGTAGTTTGGTTTTGTTTGTTGTTTTTCAGTATCTACACAAAGCTTTGTATGCAAATAACACTACTAAGGTTATTTACAAGAAAAGCATTCTGGAAGACATGAGTGCTACAATATCTTTCCGCTTGCAATATGTCTACATACTGTCTGTTACTTTTTCTGAGCTGTCATTCAGCCTAATATCTGAGATGATGAGCAAAGAAAAAATAGTTTATATATAGAAACATTACTTTAAGCCTTCAGCTCTTTCTTCCTTTCCCACAAGCTGGCAAATCCATGCAGGAATAGAAAGTCTCATGAATTCACTTCACTGGTGATATTTCCCTGCTTCTGGAGACTTTTCTAGTGAATATTGCAATTCCCTGTGCAATTGAAGAGTAAAATTTGTAGCTGTGACCACTACTACTGATGGCAAAATAGAAGTCATCATAAAAGAGACACTGATTCTACAACTTGCAGAGAAAAATAAGAGATGTAAAGAAGATAAATAGATGTTTATTGATGTTGCTTTTTCCTTTTTTTACTTTTGGCCATGCTTATTCTGCAGCAACATGAAAAGATATTTGCACTTCCGCTGATAAATGACCAATATCAGTCAAGCACCAGCCACTACTGTCTCTGCATGTCTCTTGAAATTCAGGATGGCTTTAACTCTTCTGTGGTTGAAGTAACATCTGTGTGTAACATGCTTTGAATCTCTTTTCAGTCACATTTTCTTTCTTGTTTAGTTTTGTGATCTCGGTACCAGCCAGTCACAAAACAGCTCTCTTCAAAACAAAGAGTATTATCAAGTTGTGACCCACCTAGAAGTTATCCACAAATCTAAGTTACTTCCAAGCACTCAGCCACTAATACTTTGCTGAATTTCATTAGAATGCTAACAAGAGTGGAAAGGTTGGCATTCTAACTATATGCACTGTTGATGCAAAATAAAAGTGACAAAGTTGAAGGAAATGTTGAAATAAGAATGCTGATCTTGGAATAAAAGCTAACCCAAGATTTAAAGGGTACAGTGACTCACACTTTGTCTTGCATTTGTGTGTTAATATCAGTGAGAAAGTTAACATAAGTGACTTCCTCTTAAAAAAGCATCTCACTTATAATTGAAAATTCCCGATTTAAATAAATAAATAAAATCTTGATGTATGAAGGACAATGTGGATAATGTCAGGTTGAACGTGAAGAAAACTGACCACATCAAATACTGGTTACCAAAATTCACTTCCAGCTGGTAGAGATGAGGTTTGTATGATCCTTTAAACCAAAATGCTCGTGCTTGCATTTTAATCCTTTGTATTTTTTCTTTAAGGGCTTTTTTTCATCATGGCCAAAAACTCAGATCATGTCGCTTGTCACTGGGATATGAATTCTGTGCTTAAAGGCTACCAGTTGCCTTTAAACATTGTTCATATGCAAATCAAAATGCTATCTTATCTTTAGTCACAGCATGAAGAAAAATTTTTGTTAAAGAGTCTGTGAGATTCTCCTTGTTGGATAAAACCTGTGTTTTGAAAAGATATTGCGGGTAGGATTTTTAAAAAGTGCTTTTAAAAACACTCTTGTCATTGGTGTCACAGGGACTTGACTACTGATTTCAACAGGCACAGACTTAGCTGGGCAAGGGCTTCCTAAAACTATCCAGTATAACTGTTCAGATTGCATATATGAACACAGCTCACGATCCCTATGCTACTGAAATTTGGGGATGTTACCTTATAATGTTGGGAGAAGGGTAAACTGAGAGCAAGCAATACACATTTTGGAATGGGAACTATCTGAAAAGTTCTTTTTATTAAAAATCTGACTATAGTATTTCTCTTTTCATTTACTGTGCTTGTATGAACAGTGTGACACCATCACTGCAACAGGCTCGTGTCTGTCCTCCCAATATGTTACCCGAAGATGGAACTAATCTTTACTCTGCTCGTGGCATTTTGTCGTTTATCCAGTCTTCCACTCGTAGGGCTTACCAGCAGGTCTTGGATGTGCTGGATGAAAATCGCAGGTGATTGGTTGTCACTGATTCTGCCAGCTTCTGCTGCTGCTTTTCTTTTTTTTTTCTTTTTAGTGGAGTGTGGTTTCTGTTCACAAAATAAGATGAAATTATTTGCTTTTGCTTTCCTTTGCGTTCACTATTCATAAGCAATTTAATTGTCCAAAATTCACATTTCAAAATGCTTGTTTCAGTCAAATACAGCAGTAAGATTTCCTTGCAAATAAAAAATCATAAATGTTAATCTGTGACTGCTAAGATTTTGCTGTTCCCAGTTTGCCAGTTTTTCCTGTAATTAATATTTGATCCTGAATCTGCAAATGTATTACCCTTATTTACTACTTTTCTGCTGGTGAGTAAAAGTGCAAATCAATAAGATATGAGAGGGGGTTTTTTGAGAGATACTTGGAGAGGTAATGAGCCTGTGCAAGCCTTGTTCCATTCTCTTCAGTGGAGTTTTGCCCACTTGACGTGTCCCTGTACTGTTTCAATTTGGCACTTCTAAGCATTACAAGAATGGCATTTTTAACACTGCAGAAGCATTTATAAAGACTAAAAATGATGAGATTAATTTACTAAGAGTGATTTTAATTTCATTGGCATGCTTATCACAGAGGTTCAGATAAGAATTGCCACAGCTATTTTGTAGTTCTTGCTGAGAGATCGAATTAGAGGAGCTAATTGGGAAGAACTGCTCATGCTTCCAGCAGTCCATCAGTGTGGCCTGTGCTAAGAAGTTCTTCCAAATTCCTAATCTGCCTCTGGTTGCTCATATACCAGCGGCACTCCTAATATTTTCTAGAGTGACATTAAATTATTTGCTTTCTAGTTCTTTTGGTAAGGAAGTGGGATTATCACGCCAATCTTACTGAGAATGTCTCTTTTTGCAGTCACTTTCCAAACTGGTACCTCACCGTGTTTGCTGACAGGACAGTATGTAAATGTCCATATTAACATTACCAAATCATGTAGAATTCCAGTCTCAACCATAACTCCAGTTATGTCCTTAACCTGAGACTTGAAAAAAACAAGTGGAACAAGCAGTCAATCAAACAAGCAAAAGAAATGCTTAGTTCTCCTTGGACTTCTGAGTTGTCGTAATACCGTGAAATTCTACAGTCTGAGAATAACAGCACTGTGTACTATGCCAAAAGTACTTGCTAAAATATAGGCTGAAATTCTAGCCCTTTCCCCAGTCTGCAGTGAAACTAATGGGATTTACTTCTGCCTTCCATTAGGTGTGTTCTTGCCCAAGTTTTCTTGGATTTTACACTTATATATGTATACACATGCATATATACACTTTTAACTTGCCTTAGTTACCAAAAAAAAATTCTAGACTTCTGAATGCTTTAAAGGCTGCATTACTCGTCCTGGTTTGGGTTTGTTTTTGAGGCATTCTTACTAACTTTCTGAGAAGAAACAGAAAACTGGTGTTATTCACCTATCAACCAATCTTGGCAAAATAATGAACTTATCAATAAGATGAAAGTGTATTCGTTGAGGCCGGGTGTTTAGGTACCCACCATTATTCTACAGCTGGCGTGGGAATGTGAAATTTGGATAATTCACTTGCATGGTTGCAAAATATTGTTCATTTTAAACTGTTTCAAACTGCACTCTGTTCTTTTGCTCTGTGTAATGTGTGTTCTATCTCAAAGCCTTAACAATTTCAAGTTTTATGCTTATTACTACAAGAGGTCTTTTAAAATGAACAAGATCTGACTTGTGCTATTCACTGGAAATATTTTTTACTTATTCCATGGCTTGCTTTAATTTTTAGAAAATATTTTCAAAATTATCTTACAATCTACTAAAACTGCTAATGGTAGGTGCTCATTATACTGCTGCAAGTAATGAATTATGCCTAGTTTGGTTGGCATTGCTCGCATGAGAGGTTCTTCAGGTGAGCAACAATATAATGATTACTGTTCACGCTGTCTGTTTACCCTTGCACTTCCTTCAGCTTGGACAAGGACAATAGGTCAGTTTTGCTTTCCAGTTCTAACCCTTTTTCTGTTTCTATTTCTATCAAATGACTACAGGGCCAAAAACTAGTCTTTTAAAGTCTTATATGCTATAGGCAACCACAAAAGCTGCATGTAAGGATATTTTAGTTGTCTTAAATGCAGCAAAAAGAAAACACAACCAATTTCATACCAGAATGAAGTTGTTCTAATATCTGTACTTTATCTGAACTATTCTTCACTTCTTGGGCCAATAACTTTATATTTAGAAGAAAAAAGTATGGAAATTAATTAGTTTCTCCTTGCTTTAGGGTAGTCCTTTCTAAAAAGCCACTGTTTTCGTCAAGTGCTAAACTCCACCCACACCAGTCATTTCCTGAGGTGTTACAAGATCACATTTTATGTTGAGGACCTTAATGATAATTTGCATGACAGAAATAAAACAGGATGCCAATTAAGTCCAGAGAGGTCATTGCACATGAGTTTTGATTGAGGGTAATGTAGTTCAGAAGCAATGAAATGTGTCTGCAGATGTGAAGTGGCCTTGCTTTGAAGTCATAGCTGGTAGCACTGAGGCAAGCAGGGAGAGCAGTTTTCCCTAGTCACTGCTCCTCCAGTGCACAAATTCTTTCTGTACTTCAGAAGCTGAGCTTCTTAACTAGTTCACCTCCCAGTCACGTCTGTAAAGTCCTAGTGCCCCTTCTTTATGGTCCTTCTGAGACTTCCAGAGAAGTTTCAAAGTACAGTGAGAAGTCAACATAGCTGCTGCCCCTGCTGAACACAGAATGTGCTGGCCTCAGTCATGTGCGTGTGCACACAAGTGATGGAAGTTGGACCCCGGTACCTAGATTATCCACACCTCCTGATTTCCTCTCAGACCATCTGATTGCAGCATTACTGTGGTATTTCCACTGCATGCTCTGCTCTAAGCAGAAGACAGACCAGATTCATTTGGTCGCTGCATTACTGCCTGATTTCCCACTGTTATTAAAGTGCATTACTGTGCATTCCCTTCATGGTTTAGCCTGTCGTTGTATTTGCAGTGCAATAGTTAAGTGCTGAGTGTACATAAGGTATGGCTGCTTCTGATCATGTGTTAGTGTTTAGGATGGAGCTGACAGAAGTAGTCAGAAAATTAAAAGTTTTAGTATATTCCTACTATTTTTTTAATTTTATTTTTAGTATTTTTTAAAAGAAGGGCGTGTCTTTAATAGCTCGACTCTATAATAGTTATGCACACTGTATTTACCAGAAAACTTGATGCTGAGTTTGGGTGTAAGGTGATCTCAGTTTATGGTGTGGTTTTATTTATTATTTTATTTTATTTTGCTGATATCCTGAAATCAAGCAAGTAAAAAGAGAGGCAGGGCAGTACTGTGATCCTCCTGGCTCTACCAGTAAAGAGAAAAAATGTGAACGGCAGAGAAAAGGAGGAAATCACGTGCAACTCCTTAACCGAGCCTGGCCATGTTGGAAGTGAGATTAAAGAGTTCAGTTTAGATCAGGCTCCTGGTTTGGATGGCACCTGCAGTACTGTACAGTTCTTCCTTCAGACCTAAGGCTTTTCTTGGTAAGGGCAGTGCAGGTTAGTTACTATTGATTAGTTCTGCAACATCTGTAAAAACCTTACCACAAAAGTTTACGACAAAATACCGCAGAGGCCAAGAGTGCAGAGAGCATTCGAGAACTGCTGTTCTCATTACATAAAATCCAGATGTTGTTGTCCTGTGGTAGATAGCATGGGAAGGGCATGCTGGATGCTGACAAGCTGTCCTTGCATATCTGTCGATTGCAGGCAACTTCTGTTCATAGAGGAATTGTGACCTGTTCCATAGCTGCTTTTTGCTAAATTTCTGAGGTCTTCTCCCAAGTATTTAGTTACAACATCTGTCAGGCAAGACTTCAGACTAGCTGAATTATTTCTCTGATTTTTAAAAATTTGAATACCATTTCTGATAACTTGGGTAAGAATATTCTTTCATTATAGGTATTGAGAGTGGGGGGTTTTGTTTTTGTAAAATATATCATGCTGACTTTAGCTCGTGTGCAAGACAAGAAAACGTAGTGGTATGCAGTAGGACTTCATTTTTATTTTATGGATGTACATGGATCTGCAGTTGGAGCACCTTGCTGTTTAGAGTAGGACCTGGTCCCGGTATGTACAGTACTGGGTAGCTGAGTTTACTAATGATTCCTAGGCCCCGAATCTTTTACATTAAACTTGCAGTTGTGATATTTTTGCACAGTGCTTGCTCAGGCCAGGCCGTGGTGTTCTCCCAGCCACCTCAGCACCAGCCTCTGGCTCCTACCCATCGCTGCTGTAAAGATCTTCACCCCTAGGTTCTCGTTCTTTGTCTCTAACTTTAGAGGCTGGGTTGAGTGCACAGTACAAACACCTTCTGTTGGCATTAACAAAATGGGAGTAGTTTTTCAACAGCTTGGAATCTTTTTTCAGTTAGTTACACAGCATAGGTGTGGAACGCTTCTGCTTCATGCCCAGAGGTACTGGCGTGCAGTGTCGTCATCTTTAGGAGGTACTGCTGGTGTTCGTGTCTTCTCTAAATTGGGATGCACCAGATTCTTCCTGACAAATGTTCTGACAAAAAGTTGTAGCAACTTAGAAAGCTCTAGCCTTTTCTTCCCCTCTGCCTAGAAAGAAAAGAGAATAAACCTGGAAGAGCAAGAACAAAAGAGATGCTCATCTTGACCTGCTTGAAGCTCCTAGTCACTTCTTCCTGGAGCAGTCTGCCTCTCCTTTGTAACTACGTGTGGTCCTTAGGCCAGACGCCCAGGATGGCTGAATTATATTTAGCTTAGATGAATACAAAGACAGAAACTTCCTTTTCCTTAGAGGGAGGAGAGGGTGATTTAAAAAAAAGCTTTTATAAACCTGGAAGGAGTGTCATCTGAGGAGAGGCTGAGGGCTCTTTGTTTATCTGGTTTGGAGAACAGGAGTCCAAGAAGCGACCTCACTGCTTACCACAACTGAGGGGAAGCAGAAAGGGAGGTGCTGAGCTCTTCTCCCTAGGAACTGAGGACAAGACCCAAGGGAACGGCACAAAGATGCGCTGGGGAGGTTCAGGCTGGGCATCAGGGAAATTCCATTCCCATGAGGGTGGTCAGACACTGGAACACTTCTCTGTTGAGGTGGTTGGTGCCCCATGCCTGTCAGTGTTCATTTGGACAGTGCCCTCAATAGCATGCTTTAATTTTGCTGCAGCTGTGAAGTGATCAGGAAGTTGGAACTAGATGACCTTTGGTAGCTCCCTTCCAACTGACCTATTCTGTTCTGTGTAGATAATTTATTTTCTTCGGGTTTTGTTTTTTGGGGGACTTTTTCTAAAAATAGAAAGTTTCCCATGGTTAATTTTAGAAAGCCAATAACTCCTCCCAAATCTCTATTCCAACAGTTCATCTTCAGTAAATGAAGCTTTATCATCAAAAATTTACCTATAACTCTTAGCTGCACATGCTTTCAGTGTTAATTAAATACAATACAATAAATAGGTATTGCATTGAAATATACAATATAAGTATTTTGATGTTCCTTTGTTCTGCGTGTTTTACCTCTTATCTCTGTTTGTCATTTCCTGTTTCTGTCTCGTGTTTTCTGTCTACAAAAAACTGTCGTAGGCCAGTGTTACGTGGTGGGTCAGCTGCTACCACTTCCTCTAACCCTCATCATGACAACACCAGGTAAAGATTTTGTTGTTGTTGTTAGTCATGATCCACTACCTTAGATTTTAAAATTCAGATTTCCGTTTTGCTATTTGTGGACGTCCCAATGTTTAAAACATGCTGCTCATGCATATCCCCGCTCACCTCTTGAGGTATTTCAGGGCCCCTTATTCCTTACCCATCAAAGTTACTTGTGTAGTAAGTACAAATATGGTGCAGAATCTCTGCATCCAGGGGAGGATTTTAAATTACATTATCAATATGCTTTGAGTACTTACTGCTAAGTAGTGGTTGAGCTTCACATTGCTAGAACAGTTGGCCTTGCATCGTGTTATTTTTTCCAGGTGTTCTATGATCATTAGTTGTAGCTGGATGTGTTTTTATGGCCATTGTGTTGGCAGACTGACATCACTTCAGTGGAACCGACTGTAAACTTAAAATGTGATGTCATGATCAGGATTAAGGGAATTCCACATCATTTGTTCCCATTTCACATTATACTTTGTTATCATCAAAGTGGAGATGATTTATGGAGATTTATGCTTAAGTAAACATTGGATTCACACGGGTAATTTTTGAGCTCTAGTTTGGATATTCTTTTTTTGTAGTGGTTCAAGAGATTATCTCAAGGGTTTTCTCACCGGTAATGATTGAAAATGGACAAAATAGTGATACACTGTGACCCTATACTAAATTCTTACTACTGGAGAGCCAGGTGTGCCCATCTCATTTAAATGATGATGGTGGTGGGTAACCATGCTATGGGCGAGATTTTCCTTTTTTTTTTTTTTCCCCCCATGTCACTGAATGAATAAAAACACAGTTTCAGTCTTTTTAATACTGCCCAGACTGAAAGAACTATAAGTAGTAAACAGCATGAATTATACTGAAATGAATGTTTTAAGTCTCCTTAGGGTAAAAAATTAATGGCCTTAAGAAATTTTTTTTCTACGAAAAAGAGTTGCGAAAACTTTTTGTCCTGTACTGTTTTTTTAAAACAGTTGTGACTCTGACACACAGTTGCTTAATCAAATATTCTTTTACTAAAAGCTGTTTTTATCTTTGTCTCATCCAGAGAAGATTTCCCTCTCCCTGTACACCCTTCAAACCTCCAAAAACACAGATCAAAACCTAATTAATTTCCTATCCTTTATGCAGTGTTGCTCAAGGATCTCATTATCTAAGGCCAAACTGGTGCAATTCTCATTTAAAAACAGCAACTCTTATTTTGTTGCAATTCATTACTGAACAGTGGAGGCAGGAAACATTTTGACAAATGTGTGATAGTGGGGGCAAAAGATGATGCCTGTGCTAAGGGCATTCTATGGAAGTTTGCTAAAAGCGACAAAAGAACATATGGTGCAAAAGAAGTATCTGCATTTAATTGCATTCTGCACGTTGAAGGAATTCTACTTGTATTCAAATGTTTGTCAAAGTTAACCATTAACTGTGTCATTAAATGCCAAACATCCTTTCAGGTGTATTTTGTTTTGAATTTGGTAGCTTTTACATTTATTTTTGTTCAGTATCTGAAGCTGTTTGCAGCAGTTGTTCATTTGTCCTAATGAGAAAGCAAGCAAAGTCAAGAGGAGTTAATATCTGAAACTGAGGTTTCAACTTAAAAAGACAGAAACTCAGTGGTAGGTATGGCATCAGGAACTTATTTTACCTGTTGGTTGTTGGAAAAGAATCTGGTTAAGAGGTAGCATTTGGATGATCAAAATGCATACTTTATGTAGTCTTTTTGCCCCCTCCCAACTGATATAAATTGTGTTGTGTTCAAGTAACTTGCCCTGGAGTTAGAATAATGCTTTCTCTGAATCATTACATCAAAAGAAAATTGAGAGGTGTTCTGAGAACAGCCTTCTTTCTAATGTGTGCTGAGTTCAGCAAGTAGTGACTGCACTTGACTCTTCATTTGCAAGATTCTCTGTCTTTTGCCTAAAATAGTGAGGTTATTCTGACTGAGATCATTAATCTCAGTAGGTGGGATATTTAGATACTGAGCATAGGATACCCAGTTCATTCCAGAGCTTCATTTGGTTAGTTCAAATTTGTTGCAAATCTCTTGCAACTTTGGCATGTTAGCTCAGGCAGTTTTCAGCATTCACTAATCAGTGGAATAACTAGGAATGGTACTGTGAGAGACCAAGAAGCCTGTGTGGAGAAGATTCAAAGAGATTTAAATGTGGATGACAATAGATTCGGTCAAGCACTCACTTCATATGTCTTTGTGCTTTATTCAGTCACAATCCTACTGAAAATGCACAACTACTCTAAAGCTAAAATAATTCTTCTGCCTATCACCACCAAAAACACATCTACTAGAATCTTCATAAAATACAATGTTCGCTACTCTTTTCATGGATGACACAGCTAAGTGATCTTTTTAATCTGATAGATATGGTCTTTCCAACATGGATACTACGCTTGAGGGAACGCCAGATGACATGACCGTTGTAGATGCTGCTTCCTTAAGAAGACAGGTATGTAAAGCCTAACAGTTCATAATGTTAAGAAGAAGCTGTAGTGGTGAAATGGGAGAGCGGGCTGTTGTAATATGGCTGCAGAGCGATCCGTACAGCAGGCATGGTGAGGGATCCTCTCTGACCCCTGCTGCACAAATCTGTATCATTCTGGAGATCTGGGAGTCAACTCCATTTCTGCTCCTATGCATTAGGGACAGCAATGTCCAATCACTAGTGATTGAAGACAGAAAGTCCAATTATCATGTGTTTAAAATCCGTCCAAGTACGATACTAATTCTAGATGCCTATTCAAGCTTCTTGAAAGTCTGGCAACTTTAAGTATTAAAAGCCTTTATTTATTTTTAGATAATCAAACTTAATCGGCGTCTACAACTTCTGGAAGAAGAAAACAAAGAGCGTGCTAAAAGGGAAATGATCATGTATTCCATCACTGTAGCTTTCTGGCTACTCAACAGCTGGCTTTGGTTTCGGCGCTAGACACAGCTCTCCAAAAGATTTACTAGAACAAAATTTGCAAAATTCTTTGTTTCTGTTTCTGAATTGTATGCTGTTTTATAATTCATACACTGGAAACTTCCACCACAGTAAAAGGCTCGAAAACTGCAGAGTTAAAGGGACACCTTGTTGTTCAGTTTTACTGTATTTAATAGATTTGCATTGCAGATGTTTGCAGTATCCTCCTTTGCATGCTTCAGTGTAAATATGGATCAGCTGATTTTTGAAATGAAGCTTGCTTTGTGCAATGTAAGGGGAGTGACATACAGGAATAACTGCTGGATGTTTTGTTGTGGCTGGGAGAGAACAAATCAAATGGATTTGGAAAAAATATCAAAACAAAGGAATAAAAAGTAGGTGTTATTGATCTATTGTTAGATGCAATTATACATTATTGCACTAGTTTTCCTTTAGTCTGACTGGTTTGAGAGGTGTGCCATATTCACAGAGCGTGTCCTGTTCCATGACTGTGTTCCTAGTTTAAGCATATGTTCAGGTCAAACAATAAAAGGTCGTCTTTGCTAACATGCAGATTGTCCAGAGCTAATATGTTTGGTTTTTTTTATTTTAGCTTTAATTTTGCAACTGTTTTTTTCTAGAAAATACATTTTTAAGCAAGTCAATCTGTGAGCGATCAAAAGAGTATGGAGTACAAGATACCACTGTAATGTATTTAATAAAACAAACAAAAAAAGCAACCATTGTTTAATATTAAATTTTAAGAAAGTTTGAGGGTTTATCTAAGCTAGCAGTCTCAGGTAGGAGCCAGCAGCAGGTGGGCACTGTCAGCCTGCTGCAGGGCTGCCTTGCCCGGCGTGCTGTGGAATTGTTCCTGGTGCGTGCAGTGAGTATGCCAGCATGGGAAGCCAGCCCATGTTCCCACGTACTGCGGTCAGGGTAAACATCCCCAGATCAGCTGTGTGATCCACGACGTGTTTGGGAGATGCTGTCCCTGCCAGCCCGCTCTGGGGGAGCGCTGAGCCACGGACGGTGCTTGGCTTCCCCGTGGGGGTGGCTGCCAGGCTCCGGATGGCTGCAGCTGCCGCTTCCCTTGTACGTGGCCGTGGCTACGAGGGGCAGCGGCTGTGCGCGCCTTCCTACCAACACCGGCTGTGTGCCTTTGTCCTCCGGTAAGGCAGCACAAAGGGCAGGGGCTGCTTTGCACGTTCTGTTTCCATGAGTCTTATGGCGCGAACCTTAAGCTAAAGGGGTACTGTATGAACCCTGATGTAAATGAGGGCTGCACTGCTGCATTTTACAGAGCTGTATGGGTAACAAGAAAAAATAAGTTTCTTTTATGGGGGAGGAAAAAAAAAGCCCCTGTCTTCCAAAACTAGATTCTTAAACCATCTGTTCATACAACAGCTCTGCCGGCTGGGCACTGATCACGACGCCCTCCGGCCCCGCTCCCTGGGCAGCGGCTGGGCCCCCTCAGCACCCCCCGCGCTGACGGACGGCCGCTCCCCTGCGCCCGCTCGGCGGGGTCGCTCCCAGAATGCAATGCGACCACCGGGAGCTGCTATCTCCAGAGCCGCCGGTGCACAGCTGTGCGGTCTCGACTCGGAGCGTTTCCGGCCGGAACCTGCGTGGGGGCCGCGTTTCCCGGGGAACGCGCAAGCGGACGGTCAGTTCCTTCCTCCAGCGCCGCCATGGCCGCCGGGCTGCTTCTCGTGGCGTCGCGGCGGCTGCTGGCTGCGGCCGGGGCGGGGCGGGCCGCGCTGGGCCCCGCTCCGCGCCGTGACAAGAAGCGGTGGCTCCGCGCCTACCTGGAGCAGCAGCGGCTGGAGGCGGCCCCGCGGCGGCGGTGAGGGCGGGCANGAGCCGCTGGCTCTAAGCGCTGGCTCTAAGCGCTGTCTCTCCCGCGGGCGCAGCTCGGAGCAGCCCGGCTGGGACTACCACGCGGAGGTGCAGGCCTTCAGCCGCCGCCTGCAGGAGGACTTCGACTTGGACCTCCTCAAGACGGCCTTCGTGAATCCCTGCTACATCCGGAGCGAGGAGGCGCGGCGCCGGGAGCTCGGGGTGGGCCAGGAGGCCGCCGCGCTCAGGCTGCGGGACAACGGCGAGCTCAGCGAGCAGGGAGCCGCCTTCTCGCGCTCCTACCTGGGGCAGCGCCTCGGGGCCAGCTATCCCCACCTGCCCGCCCAGGGCGTAACGGCCCTCGTTGACTTCCTTACGGGCCAGGAGCTCGTCTGCCACGTGGCCCAGAACCTGGCCGTGCAGGACCTGGCGCTCTGCGCCCACTTCCCCGTCCCCCCGGCCGTGCTGCACAGGACGTTCTTCGCCGTGATCGGAGCACTGCTCGGCAGCAGCGGCCCTGAGAGCACAGGGCTCTTCGTCAGGGTACGTCACTGTTCCTTTGCACAAATAACAGTAAATAATACCTGACAGCCACAGAAGCTACAGGAAACATGGCAAAATTCTGTATTGTCCTAGACTTTAGTGATCAGAGATCTAGAGAGGTGGTGGTTTTTTTTTTTTTTTTGTTCTTGTTTACAACAGTAGTATTTTAATATTTGCTGATGCTCCTTAGGGGAGCCTATTATCCTCCATGCATTATGCTAACTATGAGTGTAAATGCCATGGGACTGCATGCTGCCTTCAGCCTCTCAGCAGGGGCCTCCAGGTGCACAGCCTGCTGCTTGGATTTTCTTGCTGGCAGCACTGAGTTGCTTGCCTCGCACTTGGAGTCACACAGCAGCGTCACAGACCCCTGAGGCTGGTGCTGCTCCTCCCTTAGGTGGGAGCGGGCTGGCTCTGTGCACAGCTCAGCCAGAAGCTGAGCTCTGAGGCAGTTTGGGCATCTGTCCCACCTACCTCCTGTCCAGTCTGTTAGTGCCTCTTTGTATTGTGTTTTTATTCTACAGCTGTTGTTCTCCTTCCCATTGATTTTAACTTCTAAATATTTTTCTGTTTAGGATTTCTTTATTCCCCAGCTAATTGGAAAAGACTTGTTTGAGATCTGGAATGTTGTAAATCCTATGGGCTTACTAGTGGAAGAGCTAACCAAGAGGAACATCCCTGCTCCAGAGCCAAGAATTACCAGGCAGCTGGGAGTCAGCACAGTTCTGCCAGTGTACTTCATCGGGCTGTACTGGTTAGTATGATATTAATTGAAAGTGAAGTGAATCTAAGTTGGGGGAGATGGAAGGATGGAAGATGGTCCTTTCACTTTTTTACTTGTGCTCTTTGGTCACGTTCTTACAGAAAAGAAACCATGCAGTGACTTCCATGTAAACTTAAACACTTAAGCATTGTCAGTAAGGAAGCACAAAGACAGTCTTGGACTAAAGAACTTTGAAGTCTGAATCAGACACACAAGATCTGGACACTTGTTCTGTTGGCGTGGCGTAGGAACATGGCGTGTTGTGCCAGTAACAGAGCTGATGGGCTTCAGCAGGAGCACAGCTGTACACAGGGCTTAGAGAAGGGTAAGGAGACATCAAGGGAGGCGGGGTTGGAGAGGTACAAATTTTGTATTTTAGAGCTTTTTTGTTAGAGGCCAAAGCATTGACGTTAGAAACAAGCAAGAGGAGTGTCTCTGTCCAGACAAGACAGGAAGTGTCTGTTGTCTGTGGCGTGCCTCTGTCTCAGGTGTGGTCAGTGTCTGTCCTGGCCCAGTGCCCCGTGGTAACACCACTCCTCTGGAGCAGGGCAGGACCTTCTTCTACCTCTAACCCACGCTGTTGCTTTGCTCCATGAGCTACAGCTGAACATGAGAGAAGATTGCCTTGTTCTGAGTTATTGTGCTGTGGTTTATGTGTTTTCTAAGATTTATTATCTTACATAGAGAAAAGAACTCTGGATTTTTTTTCTTTCTGGGATCTCTGGTGTCCCTCCGTGAGCTGCTCCTATTCAGTGCCCGTAGATGCTGACTGAACAGAGCTGAATACGTGATTGATCACATTTCAAACTTCTCTCTGTGAATCCTTTTGAAGAATTTTTAAAATGCTCTCTTACCAGGGGAGAAGAAAAGATTGTTTAAACTGACCAGAATAAAGGAATTGCATATTTTTAACAGGGCTAACAGAAATTGAACGCTGTAAACAATCATTAGCGAGTTAGGAGTCTCAGTGAACAGAGTAGTGTTCTTCCAGGAAGAGGATGCCTTTCTGATTTGAGTTCCCATTGCTGAATATCCAATTGCTTATCTTTGCAGGAAAAAACAACAGGAATGTTTACACTGGTATGTGTATGTAGAAATTGCCTCAATATTCACAGAGTGGAGGAAAACTACTAGTTCTGATTTGTCATATAGAGTAGCGCTCAGGATTTTGATGAAAGTGTGAAAATGTTTTGTTTTTTTTTTAAGTGATAAGAAGATTATAGCTGAAGGTCCTGGAGAAACGCTGCTTGCTGCAGAGGAAGAAGCTGCCCGCGTGGCGCTGCGGAAGCTGTATGGGTACACTGAGAACAGGAGACCTTGGGACTACTCGAAACCCAAAGAAGGACGGACAGCTGAAAAGGCTATCAACAGCAACTAGATAATGAAAGGCGGTTCTGGTTTCTCTCAAGAATTAATGGCTTCCATGCTGAATATAGATGCATTTAGGAGAGCAAAATTCAGCTGGTTTTCTTATCTTAAGTTCTTGGAATTTTCAAATTAAATATGGTTTTAAGATAAATGAAGTCTTTTTCTTTCGTATAATGGTTAATATTGAGGCATTTTGTTAAACAAAAGTTCATTTTTTTCTGAATTTATGCATTTTGGCTGAGAAGTTTTTCCATACATCATGGGAGACACTTTTTCATCGTGTTTAGTAGTATGTGCCAAACTCCTTGTTCTTGAGCAAACTCACTGTATAGAAAAAGTTTGTGAGTGCTGTCTTGGGGTTTGTTTGGAGGGTATTGCTAATAAGGTGAGTTGAATTTAATATACAGCATTGGTCTTTGGATTGTGTCTGGATTCATTTGTCCTTGACCTGGTGAAAATGTAGAGTGTGATGTCAATGGTATTGACACTGTTGATGATCCAACTGAAAAAAAAAAAAAAAGATGCTTTTGGGGTCTTACTGCTTAGATACAACTTTTTTTTTTTTTTTTGTCATACGTGTTGATTTCTGTTGTTGGAGTTTGTTGGAGAAAAGGAACAAGCTGATTGCAGGACAGTGGTTAAAGTGTTTTCTGCCTTATCTCATTGTAAGCTCTGGTTTTATTTTGTATTTATGTGAAGGATGCTTAACAGTGAAAGGTCCCAGGCTGAGGTTGTGGCTGCTGAGCAGGTCTGTGGTGCAGTGCAGGTGGGGTGTTTCCTGCTGCCCCAGGAGCAAGAATGAGATCTGGCTCTGTTCTACTTGATTGAAACAGATTAATTAGTATATTCAAGAAAAAACAAAGTCATTTTCTGCCATTGAGGTGTGTCTCCAGTGTTTATGTCATACATCCTAAGCACATACAAACTACATAACTAAGAATATTGTGGCTAGACAGCAGCCAAACCTTTTGGCTGGATTCTGAGATGGTAAATTAAATGGGTGAAAGCTTGAATATAAAAAGGAGAGCAGAAAGATCAGTCTAACGTAAAATACGCATAAAATTGCTTGTGTTAAAAACTCCATCTAGGTAATCTATTATCACTTACATAAGCATATCCAATAAGGTCGCTGTATTCCAGGGGAATAATAACTGAATCTGAAATAACCTATGCTATTTTTAATTGTCAGATAGGTATTTCTCTTACCTTTACCTATTTTAAAAGGACAATTGTGATTTTATTTTACATTCAAAGTTTGATCTACCTAGTATTTTAAATATCTGTATTTATATATTCTAAGAGAGGAAAAAGGCAGTATTTTAGCAGTTCATATTAAAAGAAATTTTAAGATCTGCTTACTGTGTCTTCTCAGTTGGAGTATGAGAATAAATCCTAGGAGAAGTAGATTACTGAAAGGTATGCTGGAAGGAAACTGCTTAATGTAAGATAAATGATTTTCTTGTGTAGCATATGTATGGAATGTTTTGAGTTCGAAGGGAAAGACAGTTTGGGGACATGGAAAGAAGGGATTGTTTTTTATAGAGGTGTGAGTGGAAAGTAAGGAGTTCTTGTAAGAAAACGTGTCCTATTTTCATCTGAAGGTCAGAAAAGCATTTGTTGTGGTATCTGAAAGCAAACCAGAACACAAAAAATCTCTGTACTAATTTAAAGTAGTCTTATTGCACTAACAACTACATTTTGACAAAAGTGCAGTGCTATATGCTAACCCCTTCCTTTCTCAGTTTTAATTTCCCTCTTGGTCTTTGTATTAATTAACATAAGTATGCAAATATGTTTAGACATAAGTAGTCTTAACAAAAAAAAATACAGAAATGGAACACAAGGCATTGTCAGTTTCACTACTGAGTTTCGTCTGGACTTGGTTTTACCCCAAATATTAAACAGTGTGTAAATAATCTTAGATTGCTCTCTATCACATAGAACCTCTGTCTTTTTCTTGAAAGTGTTTTAAAATTGGCTTTCTTTTAAGAAAACTGAGAGAAGTTCTGCTGTATTGGTCCCAGCTAAGCAAACAGGAGAAAAACTTTAGGTGTCTTTGTGCACTTTTATTACTTCTGTTCTCAGTTTGTGCTGCTGCTGCTGCTTTTCCAAGCTGTTCAGTAATGTCACTGAATGATCTGTGCATCTCCTTGTTTGTGCAGCTTCCTCTGGTTGCAACACGCAGATATTTTGCTGTAACTTTAAGGAAAAGTCCGGAAATGTTTTCTGTATTTTAATTATTGCTGTGAGTTAAAGGACACTAAAATACAATCACTTTACAGGTATCTCTCTGTTAATTTGGGTTTTGAAATTGTCAGTGAGAAGTTAAAGCTTTACCGAAATTTCTAATACCCAACTCTTTTGCTTTGTATTTTAAATCAAAAATTAGATAAACTGCTCTGGCATTTTGGTGCTATAAAAAGCCATAATGAGATCAAAACATCAAAAGATGTGTTCTCATTCTTTTTTGGGACAGAGGATGATGCACTGCAGAAATGTTAGAAGAGCCCTACTTCTTCTTGTCCTTAACTTGAATTGTTGTGGTAAAGTTTAAACAGTCTCAAAACTATTCAGTTGTTCTTCTGAAGTACTTGAAGGCTTTGAAGTTTAATATTGAGATGCGTTTGGTATAAAGAAGCAAGCATCCAAGGACAGATTGTTTTTATCTTTTCAAGTTGCTTCCACTGATCTAATGGCACCAGTTCTTTGTGTTTACCATTTCAGCTTGTCTAAGAAATTGTAGATGAACTAAGAAACTGAAATGGTCACCGGTTGGTCAGCCAGTGTCCAGCTGCTGGAGTGGACAGCTGCAGAGTGGAAACCTGGGTAACCCATGTGCTGGAAGCAGAGCACTGAAGGCTGTCAGTTGTTCTTAAATTGCGGGGCTGCACAGTGCAGCTCAGTGTGGTGCACCTAGAACCTGAGGGTGCTCTTGGGCAAAAGTAAAACATCATATTCTTTTCCTACTTTGGGTAATATAATGTTTCTGTCTGTCTGTAGCCATTACACTTTTGACTGCACTTTTTTTTTCGGTCACTAATCTTCTGTGTTTGTGTTCAAATATGGTATCTGAATTACTGCACTGCAGGCATGGTACGATTGTAAGGGACCTTCTGGGTCCTCAAGACAACTGATTGCTGTCGTAGCTAAGTTTAATGATCCTTTCTCTGAACAGATGGTGCTCCAGATTAAGAGCAGCGAGGCCTTTTGCTCCTACTGCTTCAGCTGGAAGCAACTGCAGAACCTGACTGTTCTGGTAGAAACTAAAAATGGTGCCTTTCCTCTGCAAGTGCTCATTGCCGCTTTGTGCTCGCTTGTTGTTAAGACTGCTGTTTATCAGAAGAAATCCTGATCTTTATTGATGCTGGGAAACTTTTGCATTTAATTCCAATGATCACAACTTCATTCAATTGCAGACATGGATGTTCCATTGGAAGCTCCCCCTTACAGGGCATCTCAGTAGCTCTGCACTCCTGTATCTTCGCCTGATTAGACTGGGATGCTTATAGAAATCAGAGCAACATTTATGATAATTTGAGTAACATTTTTCAGATTAATGATTAGCAAACATGCACAGTTCAGTACTGTTTGTCCTGTGGGTGTGATATTGGCTTCTTTATTTTGATATGTTACGTAGGCAACCAAAACCAATCGCGGCAATCTCTTTCTGTAGCCTATGGCTTGTATACTTAGGTAGAGAGGAAAGAATGCCACTGGCAGATTTCCCACCTTGTAGAGAGCAGAAATACTTTTGTCCAGCGTGGGAGATGCGTGTGAAGGTCCTAGGTTTGGAAGCTTTAAAAAACGTGCTCTCCCTTGTGGGCTTTTAGAGAATGATGCCACCATTTACATAGTATCAGTTAAGTGATACCAGACCCACTGTGCCCTTGAGGTGACAGTTTTGTGAGGATGTACCCAGATTTGTGATTATGAGGTAAAGCAGTGGTATTGCCAGATCTAACAGATAACTAAGTCTAGCTAAATGCAAATCATTACATGTTCTTTAAGGCTGGAGGGAGCACAGTAGTGGAGCACCACTGTCCTATATGAGACTGTCCTATATGAAAACTAAACTTGGAATGAAAAAAAAAAGTTCAAAGGCCTAATTTTGCAATGTGTTTGTGTGGGGTATCTCCTCCATGGAGGCAGCACTACGTAGATAAGAAGATGCTGATGAATCTGAATGAGTGTTGCAGAATTATTGGGGTAACAGCAGCAAGATTGACCAGGGTCGGCATTCCCACCACCAGAGGGCAAAAATTTGTCTGATAAAAGTTCTGGTTTGATCCAGTAAAGAAATTGTTTTAATGATAATCTTAGTAGGACTAGGAGGTACAGCCTTATCTTGTCAATTACTGACAAAAATGTGGGTGTTTAGGATGATAGAGTAACAATGTAACAGAAGTAACACAATGAATGAACATTCTGAAAGAATCAAAATAATTTTGTAGAAATAACTCCAGAGTCAGAAAATGTTTAAGGAGGAAATGTCTAGAGAAAATGGCTTTATCTGTTGAGTGCTAATGCTAATTCTCTTTAATTTCAAAATATAAGAACTGTGAATGTTTACAAAATGACTTTGTAGTCCCATCAAAAAAAAATTGTTGCCCAATCTAAAATTGTGTATCTGAAAGTTGCTTATTCTGTGACACAGACCTCGTGCATCAAGTGACAGTGGTGACAATGAGCTCAGCACAGCCACCTTGATACTCTGAGCGTCCTTTCATCACCGGGGGCTGATGGCTTTGGGTTGGAGTGACTGAAGTATCGTTTTCCATTTATTATATCAACGTACCGTTTTGCTTTTATGTTTCTTCTGCAGTGGAAACATTTGTTAAATATTTCTACCCCAAATACCCTGAGATGTTATTTCAGCATGTTTTCCATGGGGCAGGCATGCTCGTGCTCTCTGCAGAGGCAGAAAGTTCTCGGTACTCTGGAGCAGTGCACAGTGCTCGGAAGGTTCACCGACAATTGGTTTACAGTGGGGATGAAACAAAGAATTCAGCCCTTTGGCAGATGGGTTTGTGCAGCAATCGGTGCTGGAAAGGCTGGGTGTGCAAAAAGGGACTTTACTCTGGCAAATATCTAGGTCAGTGCATATTGATTTTTTTTTTTTTTCAGCTATAAAAACCTGAAACTTTTCAATAGTTACCATGAAACCATTCTCTGTTAATCATTACTTAAATTGTTTTGGTGTAGGGTTTTTTGTTCATTTGGTTGGTTTATCTTTTATTATTATAATTATTATTATTTTATTTTATTTTATTTTGGCTGGTAACAGAATGACCCAGGTGGTGGGCTGGGCCCTGCAGGCAGGGCGAGCAGCAGGGTAACCCGCCCTGCAGGCACCCGCCTGCTCTATCTTTTCCTGCATGTGTGCTCGTTGCAGCGAGGCCGTTATCTGCCTGCACAAACACACCTTCAGGGAGGGAAAATTTAAGCTGTAGGGTGGTTGTGGCATCAGAGCAGTGTTTGCAAACTGGTCGAGAATGGGTTGAATCTGAAAAGTTGGAAAGCTGGACCTTAAGTAGCGAAGAGTACTGAGGTCTGAAACAACCCCATACGTAGAGGAGCGGATGTAAAAGAAAACTTGTATAGTCATAAAGTGGATCTTGATCATTTAGGAGTGTCAGTGTAAACTTAGACCTGGGGAAATTATACCAACAGTGTCAGAACTTCTAACAATTACAAGAAATTTGATTTGAAGTCCTAAGTTGTAAGAAATACCATACAGTCTAATGGCTTCTGAAATACTTTTGTTTCTATATTTGAGGATTTATTAACAATCAGGTTCCGTCTCACTGCTTGTTTTCTACATCCATAGTACCATGGAGGAGCTTGTTTCAGTTTCTTTTTTTTCTTTAAAAATCTCATTTGCTGCATTTCTCAAATTTCTGTGCCCGTGTCAGTTATGACACTGCTCTTTAATGACTGAGGTGTTGCTCTGAATGGACATTATCCCAACATTTTCAGTCACTGTGTTGCTTCAGAGTATTTATTCGTTGTCTTCCATTAAACCCCTTGTCCACAAACCAAACTGAAAAACCAAAGCAAAGCAAGCTTTTGTTCCGAACGCTTCTTTTTCCCCAAAAAACATTATGTGGAATGTTATGCTTTAATATTTTTTAAATTTATTTAGGCAGATAAGCATTAAATTTGAAATTATTTTTGTTACATCACAAAGAAAGCTTCTTTTTCATGACAACTCATTTTAGTTAAGCCATGTGCTGATGAGCATTTCTCTTTTTCCTTTCGGTTAATAAAGTTTTTTCTAATTGGCAAATTAGAAATGCCTTAAAAATCCACCTTTTTAATTGGAATTCACATACATTGTTTCAAACAGACATGCCACTCGTTGCCACTTAACTAGAGAATATATTCTTGGAAAAAAAATGATTTAAGCTGTTTGTATCTTCAGCTGTGACTTTAATTTTTGAACAGAGTTAGCTCAAGGAGAGGAAGTGAAGGTGCACTTGCTGTACAGCAAAGTGTAAAAGAGGCCCAAATTTCAGGGGATTTACTTCTCATGTTAAAATAATTATTCTAAACAACAATGTCATGTTAAAGTAATTATCCTAAACAACAATGTGAGAGTTTGCCCTTTTACTTCAAAACTAAATAACATAGAAACTGCTAAAATATTATCAGTCTTAGCAGTATTGTTCCCATGTCTGGGTTGAGGTTAGGTCTCTCCTGCAAAAAACCTCCCTTAAGAGGATACTTGCAGCTACCAAGGACTATCTATATCTATTTACTCCAACTGCATTAACCTTCACTACATTCTCCGGGGATTTTTGTTTGTTGTGCATCTTATTAGTGTTCTTCTAACTTGTTAATGCTGCCAGTCACAAAGCTCTTCTCTCTTGTTTTCCTTGAGTAATAGAACTGCAGTTTGGACATGATGAGTTCTCCAGGGATTCATGGAAAAAGTCTTGATAGGATCTCGGATTTAAAAATTACAGTAATGAGAAACATTACACTAAATTTGAAACATTGGGTTTCCTTTTATCAGTCCACTTTTAATTTTTTTTATAAACTAGGTGGCTGAAGAACTGAACTTGCCCATATTCACGTTCAGTGGCTTATTTCTTTCACTCCGTGTTTCAGTGTCTGACATCTGAAAGCTCCATTTCCCAAACTTCCCTGTTTCATGTCCATCGTCATTACTTTACACTGAGATATTGTTCTTTTTCACCTTGCTTCAAATCTAAGTGGATGTTTCTACAACTTCTACCCTTTCCCGTATTTGTTGATTTGTTCGCTGCGGTGTACGAGATGCTGCCTTTATCAGGTAAAACGAAAACACTGGAGTCGGCTATTTCCTGTCTTAGTGCTTCAGGTGATGAGAGTGCATGGCAGGTATTTTGTGCCTTGTCTTGGCATTTTAGACTTGGCTCACTTTTTCTTCATTTTTGACCTTTTTGATTTTCATTATATATTCCAGTTGATTTAGTCTTCTGCTTTCCTGTGACATCCTGGGCCTACATTTCTATGGTAATACAAGATCTGGAGAATTACCACATATTGGGCCTGTTTCCTGTATGGTGATTCCAGTTGTAAATACTGTTTCAGGATTAACAAAAGCATGAAAGGAGATCTGCTCACAAAAGTAAATTCTGTTCTACAAAATAACCTTCAAGTGATGATTATTGAAATAATTAAAATTCCAGGAAAGTCTCTAGAAAAATATGAATTTTGTAAAGCATGTACAAGTGAGAGAGAATGGGCTGACAATAGTACTTCTCTCTTTTCCCATTTTGTATGTCCCTTGGTGAAGATGCTTGTCAAACTACCTCTAATTCTTTTTGCCAAATCTAAGGTACTTCTCAGACAGCACTAACTGATGGAGTTTCCACAAATTAGACTGTGTAATCAATAATTTAGATTCATTAGTGGAAAGGAGCAAAGGCCTCTCTTCACTCCCGTGGGGGTGTTGCAGAAAACAGGCAGGAAATGCTCATCATCCAGTGGAAAAGGTGAAGAACAGAACTTGAAAATACACTGGGCTTTAAATACAAACCTCATTCATAGCTCAAGAAATAAGTTATGTCGTATAAAGATTAATGTGAAAATTAAGTTGTTCCTGTTCAGAGAGCTGGGAGAGCATTTCCTGGTTCAGTAATTCAGATTGCTGAATAATAAAGAAATTGTTGGTTTAGACAGAACCTAAATATATCTCTCTCCTTTCTAATTTAGAACCAAAATTCCAACTCTTTCCATCCCCAAGGCATCTTTCAGCTCTTTCTCTCCTAGTTGACTCACTTGCCTCTTTCTGGCCTTATTGATATCACTTCCACAGCCTCTCTTCTACCAACAGGCTCCAGGCTGCCTCGTGTATTGCTGACGTTCCCATGGGCAGTCCCAGGAAATGGATACTATGATATGGCTTACCATTAATTTTTCCATTGTTTACAGGATCGCATGTGAATACAATTCTCTCAATTCAAAGGGTTCCACCTCTCCTCTGGGATGTTTCTCTGAAAGGCCACCTGACAGACGTGTTTTTCAAGCTGTCCTGTGACCTCTGGTGCAGTTTATACAGTGTCACTCAACGACAGGAGCCTATAGAATAATGGAAAATGAAAACAAACCAAAACCCAGTCAGCAACAGGAACATTGACTACACCTAAAAATAAGAATTTACTACAACGATGAACTTAAAAATAAAATACAGGCACCTCGTGTACAAGATGTCCTATGACAGATGTTTTGCCTTTACTGCAACTGTATATGGGCATGTTCTTTCCACTGCCTGGTCTGTGATCACACACTGGAATACAATCTTGCACGCTTAAGGCATGATGGAAATTCAAGAACTGTGTCGAATAAAGGGGCAGGGTTGAAATATTGATAACCTTTCATCTCTGACTGAGCTAGAAAGAACAAAGAGAGTAAGGCTTCCTGAACTATTAAATTTTTTCACAACCTTTTGAAAAAATGATTTTTTTTTAACTTTGATTTGGTCAGTCTGCTGAAATGGCCCTGGATTTGAAAACCTCCTGCTGAACTAGACTGGATTACACTCTGAGATGGGACAATCCTATACTCAGAAAGAGACAAATTATTTAAACTTCAAGTAGTGAATAGTGAAAATGAGAGATAAGTGTACAAAGTAACGGTGCTAAGTGGGAGTCCATCTGGGAAATCTCAGGCCTTCTAATTGCCAAACTTCAGTTAGGTTCAACTGAACTGCATGGAAAGAGATTTGGCTCAGGCAGAAGTTCAATATATGTTCAAATTTTCCATTCAAACAACTTAGAAAAATAATTTAGAAAAATCAGTGGCTTTAAGAATCCCATCTGTATGATCATTTACAGCGCAACCTTCATTCTTAGCAGTTATCACCAAAGAACATCAAAATCAAATCAGAGAGACTTAAGGCTTTTCTTTCTACCTCTGACATCAATCTCTTGCATTAACTTTAGGAAGACGTTATATGTTTTTATAGTCCTCTTCTTCAAACTTGTCTGGTTGGTTCAGATTAATAGAAAAGTTCTGGTTTACTTTGCAGCAAGAAGAGTGCATGTCTTGCTGTTATTGCCTGATAGCTGACCCTACACAGCTTTTATCTGTCTCACTTGGACACTGCAACAGCTATTTGATTAATGCAGATATAATGCAGTAGGCAATACATTGTGGAGGGAGGAGATTAAAGAATAACTGGGTTTTTTGTCCATTTTTTTGTCTTGATAATTCCCACTCTTCTGCTAATTGTTGTTTTTGAGCCTCTCACCTCTCCATGCTGCGAGCCAGCACTTCTGCTTTGAATCTCAGACTTCCATTCCTATGGTGGCTGAGAATCACTTCCCACCCTACGTTACTCAAAAGAATGTAGGTGTACATCACACTAACAGAACAGGGCACTCAAAAATTAAGGACCACTGACATGCATTACAAAAAAGCGACAAACCTGATGTGGCTGTGCCTTTCTCTTTATGGTGAGGTCTGTTTTCCACGAATGGCTGTTATGTGTAAACGCAGGGCTATCAGGCTTTTACCTTTCCTGCTTTGTTAATGGCATGGCAGTGGATGGGAAATGTCAAAGGGAAATGGCATTTCAAATAAATGCAGTTTTGTGATTCAATCATATTTGTTTGAGCATTTCCCGCAGGTAAATTTTCTTGATTTAAATAACTCAACAATCAGTAGTGATTTGTCTGAACATTACTATATGACTTTTGTTTGGATCTTTTACTAAAATGTATCTACTCATTAACAAAAAGATGCTGCTCAGATAAAGCCATGCACAGACGCACTAAGTTGGGCTCATTTGACTGAATTTTTAACAGAGCCTATCAGTGAACATTGCTGTCAGATAAACTTGCTGTGGTCCTTTCTTAGCATTTTTCAGAGAATTCTTCATATACAAATCTTGCAGTAGCAGTTTACCACAGATGGGATACACCTAATCTCAGGATTAATTTTGTATGCCCATCAGTAGTGAAGCAAGATGGATTTAATAGCCCATTAGTCTTCCAGCATGATAATTTCCACATCACTTAGCCTGCTGGGTTAATTGCTTTAAAATGGATATTATTGACCTCAATCCTAGTGATAAACAGGATGTCTTATTCATCTCCCAGATGTACATTCTTACACACTTGTTTCTTTTGGTCCTGACAATAAGTGCCCTAGATGATATGCTCGTCTGTTACAATTTATACCCTGTTAGCCCACATTGAATGGATTACTGAAGCTGCGTCTTACAGAAAACGTTGGCCATCGCTGGGCTAACTTTTAAGTTTTGGGTTTTTTTAATATAAATAAAAGTGCTGCAAGCATAAGAAACAGTTGTTTTACCTTTTGTTCATTAATTAATTTTAATGCTGAAAGCTGTGGCAGGTGCAGGAGGGATTAAGCACTTCCAGAATAAACATCTGGCCAGTATATTTCCAACCACAAAAGCATAAGTAGAGTCATTAGAAGGAGAGAATGAAGAACAAATTTGGACAGAGAAACTGTAGGAAAGGAAATTAAGATCCTAGGGCTGAGAAACAGAAAAATATATCAGGTAAAAGAAAATCAAATAGTAAAGCTGAATGGTTGATTTTTTTATTTGTATGTGTTATTTCTGCGCTTAGTAATTGAAAGAGAAAATATGAACCTTCTGCTTTGAGGAAAGTGACCAATCAAAAATAGAAAGGGAAAAACAGCAGAAATTACTCATTGCTTCTGGGGAGATGAAACAGTGGTGGAAAGTTGATGTAGCCAGTTTCCTGGTCTAAATTGGCTTTGTAAGACATAGAATAGAGAGGCTCAGTATTTTAAAAAAGTGATTTCTAAAGCAGATAAATGTTAAAAACATCATTTACCTACTAAAATAAGCCCATCTTGGTGCTGGCTACAAATTACATCTTAACAGTTTCTTCAATAAATAAACTAGAGCCTGCTCTGGTGTAATAGGAAATTACTTAGACTTATCTTGAACTTTGCAATTGACCTAAACAGCTCGAGGATTTTCCCTGTGCCTTCCATTCTACATGTTAATGAAAATGAAAGTTTCAGTGACAAAGGTATCATTTTTATTAACAACTGTTGCTATGTGATATTAGTGACACAAGCAAGCAGGATTAGACATTTTCACCTCAGTTACAAAGTACCTTTGACTCGCATTGAAACAAAACTGGCTTGCAGAAAGTCTCTTCTGCAGCTGGTCTTTTAGCCAATCATTTCTCTCTCTCTCTCCAAATTATTTTCCAAGAAAAAAACCTTGCTTTTTAACCTTTAAACTTTTTTTTAGGTCATGTAGGTCACTGAAAAAATCTCCAATGTTAATGTGTTTCAAAGGAGGCAACAAAATCTTCTGAATAACAAGAATATGAACATTTCGGAGAGAGGTTTGAAATTAGACAAGGAAGTGAGAATTTTGTCCTTATAAGACTGGAAGAAATATTCCATGTTTACTTTAAAGAGTGCTGTTTACACACTTGTGACTATTTAGTGATTTAATAATGTTTATTTTTCACCATGAAAGGCTCCTGCTATCTGCATTAGAAATATTTCAGATCAGTGCAATACACCCTGGATTTAAGACCTAGGACTGGCTGATCAGCCCATGGAAATGAGCAATTCCAGAGAAATCAGAGGAATGCCAAATTTCTGATGCTGATCACCTAGTCCTGGATCTTATTTTAAACTAAAAGCCAACCAACCAAAACAAAACAAACAGACAAATAAACAAAACAAAACAAAAAGACTGAGGAAATTTCAAGCCATGAGGAAAATAGAGCAAATCAGGTCTTGCTCCTACAGGTCAATGCTAACATGTACTGACGTCAGAGGTGCAAGATTTGACCATAAACACACAGCACAGGGAACCATTAAACCTTAAAAGATTTTAATCATGCACAGTGTTGCTAGGTGTTTCCGCAAACTGGATTACCAAACAATAAATTAGATAGATTGATTATTTTTTCTTTGAAAGTATTTTGCACTCCGTTGGAAAAGGCATTCCTTCAGACATCTTTATTGATAACAGCTTTGTAGCTTAGTGGCAGATCTGGACGCAGGCCAGAGCCAAGGGTTCCTCAAGGATATCAGTAGATAGATGTGACTGTTAGCTGCTGGAGCGGGTCCGAGCGGAGGGCAGGGGCACCCCTCCCATGGAGACAGGCTGAGGGAGCTGGGCTTGTTCGCTCTGGAGAAGGGAATGCTCCAGGGAGACCTCACTGTGGCCTTCCAGTACTTGAGGGGAGCTTATATACAGGAGGGAAAACGACTTTTACACAGACAGATATTGATAGGACAAGGGAGAATGGTATTAAGCTGAAAGGAGATGTAGATTAGATGTTGGGGGAAATTTTTCACTGAAAGGGTGCTGAGGAACAGGAACAGGCTGCCCAGGGAAGCTGTGGGTGCCCCATCCCTGGGGGTGACCAAGGCCAGGTTGGATGGGGCCCTGGGCAGCCTGATCTGGAGGGTGGCAGCCCTGCCCCTGGCAGGGGGTTGGAACTGGGTGGGCTTTGTGGTCCCTTCCAACCCAAGCCATTCTATGATTCTGTTTCTTCAAAGGGAAAAAGGTCCAATTGGACAGTCAAACACACAAGGGGAAACTGTGTGATGCCAGTAACAAAGAAGCCAGAGACAGATAATATGTTCTTCTCACCACTGCCATGTGAAAATCACAAGGACGTTCAGTGGGTGCTTGCAAAGCACACCTGTGTCTGCCATTCCCCTGGGGTCCCACCGCAGGAAGCACAGATCCCCCTGCAAGCCATCTCTGGAAGACATTTCCAGCCCAGGAAGGACGCCAAAATCTCCTGCACTACTACCTCAGCCTGCCCTTTCACAACCCTCCTTGGCAGAATTTCCAGATTAGATTTTGTTTATTCATGGCAGAGATCCCCAGTTGGGCCGAGCCCACCCTCACTGCATGGGCTGAGGGGTGCGTGGAGACCGGCGGACACAGCAGATGCCGCCCTTCAGTCCCCAACGGTCGCTCCCCAACGGTCACCACACAGTGGCCGAGGGGGGAGAGGGCGGTGCAGGGCGCAGGGGGCAAACCCTTCATTTTATTGAGGTTTTCCTATTGAGGTCCTCCGCAGAACTGTCCCCTCCTCTCTCCCGCCCCGGCGCCCTGCTGGGTCACGCCGGGTAAGGTAGCCCCGGAGGCGGTCCCGCCTCCCCCGGGCCGGGGTCAGAGGCGGGAGGGGAGTGCGTCCTCCCAGCCGAGAGGGGGCGCTGCGGCCGGAGAGCGCGTTCGGCCGCGCCGCTCCGCAGCCGCCATCTCCTTGTCTGATCTCATCATAAAGGTGTCGCGCAGGTTCCGCCCGGACTCGTTATTCAGCCGCCTCGGGCCCGGCGCCGCCGGCCTCCTCCGCGCCGCTGCTCTCGGCCCGGCCCCTCCTTCCCTTCCTCCCTCTCTCGCGGTGCCGGCGCGAGCGGCCACCGCGCTCCCGCCCCGNTCGGCCGGGGCCGGCGCGGGGTGACCTCCGCCCCCGGGGCCGCGGCGCTGGGCCGAGCGGAGCGCTCCGCGCGGTGCCCCCGGGGCTCGGCCCTCCCGCAGCGCCGGGCCCGCTAGGCCACGTCGGCCGGGAGCCGGGCGGCTGCCCCCAGGCAGAGCTTCGGTGGTTCCTGGCCGGGTGTGTGCGCCCGGATCGATCCCGTAGCTGCGGGCCGGGCGGTGCTCTGCGCGTAGGGAGCGTGAGCGTTTCGGTGCGGACACGGAATGGGGTGGGGGAGCGGCAATGGGAGTAAAGGCTGGCGGGGCTGGAGGTGTCCTGAAGTGCTTGGAGAGCCCCTCTGGGAGGAGAGGGGACACACGGCTGCTTTCGTGGCAGTCTTAAAGATGCAGGGAGACAAACCCGATCACAGCCACTGAATTTTTGACATTGAAAAATCTTGCTTCCATGTTAAATCAGCAGTTTGAGCCTTTCATGTATGAAGTTAGGCTTGCTGCCAGTTAGTGAGATGGCTCTTCGTGCTCCAGCTGTGAGGACAATCTCAAGCCTTAGGGGATTTAATACACTTAATCAGAAAAAGTTGACTTTTTAAAAAATCTTTTTACTTTATACAGGCTTACAAACTTCATGCATAAAACCTTAGAAAGGAATTGGCTCTGATAAAGAAGATTGCATTTTTCCTGTTCCTCATTCCTGCATGGGCCTCCCCCTACTCCTCCCTTTTCCACCCTTCCTCCTCTGAGCAGTGTGCATGAAATGGAACCAGTTGGGATCAGTGCATTCTGAATTTCGGTTTGTGTCTGCAGGATGTCAGTTGCATGCACGTGGAGAAAAAGCTGACTGTCTGCAGTGTCACTGCTTGCTTAGTTCGGCCTGTTTGCTTGCTTGTGTTTCTGTGGCATTAAGCGGAATCAAAGAAGAGGCCAAAGGAAGTAGGATATCAAAGGATATGTATTTGTGGTTGTAAGGGTTTGAGTTTGTTCAGGTTCCTGTGTATGTTTTCTGAAGTTGCGTTCCTTACTAAGAAGGACTGAGGACCCCACAGAGGTCTTCCAAGCAGTCTGGTGTTTTAGAACAAATTTGTTAATTACAATGAGATTCAAAACAAAGCAAACACGGTAGTTGTGTGCTGAATTTACATGGAACAAGCTGCCTGTCACACTGGACAGCTAGTTAGATCTGGGTTTTTTCTTCTGCTTTGTGTAGACTTGTGAGCAGGCTCGATGCAAATACAGAAAATGCATTCAGGTTGCGGAACTGAAAAGAGACTCTCTCACTTCTGACATCCACATGACACTTAATCAGCCAGCCCTGGCTATTGTTTGCTATGTTAGCACACTGTTATTTGTGCTGGCATGTGGAACTATTTTAAGCTACTGCACAGAGCTTATTTAATGGGTGCATGTGTTCTTACTGGTTAAACTGACAGCATGACAAAGCTGCTTGAGGAGAATATTCTCCTTTCTTATTCTGGCTTCATAATTTTGATAGACTAATATATCATGAGGGCTGCTGAGATGTTTAGCATGGGTTCAAGAGGATTTGTTTCTTTTATCTCTTGGCTATGATGTATGGTTTGTTAATGTCCATAGTCCAATGTACACTAACATAAAGGATATATGTGCAGTGAAACAGGTAGTAAGCAAGGGACAGCTGTCCCTTGCTGTTAAGTTGGTTATCACTTGGATACTACTGTGCTTACGGGAGGGAAGGCTTTTTTCTGAAAGGTGCTTGTTAATAATATTCTAATAAAACGCCAGTAGCTCTCTTACTCTAGATATATGCTGTTTGTGTTTCTATTTAAAAAAAAAAGCACCAACTAATGGTATTTTTAATTCATACACTTGGTAACATCAGTGCTAAAAGCTGGTATTGAGGACTGTTAAGAGGACATAGCTTTCTACTGAAATAAAATTGAGATCCTTATTTCATCCTGGCTTGGGAGTGCTTTCATAAATTGCGTATGCAAGATCATATATACTATTTAACACCTTAGAACTTTGGCAATGGGATATTTTTCTTAGCAGTGAGACAGTGTTAGGATAGGCCAGGCCTGCTTCATAACTAGAAACTTTTTCAAGCGCTTCTGTCAGAATAGTCATTCAGACAACTTGTTTATTTCCAGATGCTTTTTAGTGGAGAGTTCCACAGTGGAGAGAAATGGCTTGGGAAGAAACCACGTAATGGCAAATGAGTGTAAAAGTCCTGCTGCTTCTGTAGTTCTTAATGGCTGCTTGCGTTCTACCTCATAACACTTGTGTTACTGTAAGGCCTTAATATTTTTATTACTTCATCTTGCTTGTCTGCTATGTGAATGACTTGCATTGCTTCCTGTTTTAATTTTTTCTAGTCTGCTCCAGGAAGTATTCTTGGAGTCAAGTAGACTGTTTTCTTCAAATGCAAGGTGCCCAGTGCGAGATTAAAATACTGATACATTAACAAGCCTCCTTCAGAAAGGTTGCTCAGTTGGTTCTAGTCAGTGGTTGCTGACAGCAGTGTCGTCTTGGACAGGTGTGTTGTTCTAGATACAGTTAAAGCATCAGACTTCAGAAGTTTAGAATTGGCTGGTTTGGTTTTCTATTTCCAAGGTTTCTGAGGTGTTTATTCAGTCTATTCAAACCCAAAACCTTCATTCGGGATCCATCGTTAATTTCCACAGACTTCTACTAATGATTCTGTGTGTAGAATGATGGCAACACTATTTGTTGCTAGATCTAGCTTTAAGAAAACCACCACATCGTGCTTCCAAAATAGTCTGATTAGCTTGTTAAAGCGCTGCTGAAAATGGTGGAAGAACTAGTGGTCTGTTTCTGACTTAAATGTCGAAGGTGTGAGCCTGGCCAGGCTAGCTGCTCATCACGTAGAGGAGGTTGTTTTCCCCAATATGCAGGGCTTTCGCTGGGTTTGCCGGAAGCAAGTTTGAGCTGTGCAAAATGGAGAATGCAGGAGAAAGTCCATGCCCAGTGGTTTGGACAGTGGCTTTGTGTTGAAGTACCTCTGCTTGTCCCCTTGTTTAAGCTCTCTTTGTATGGAAAGAGAGCAGAATATCATCATGGAAACTGTGCCTAATTCTGCTTTTTGGTGTTGGACAAGAATGTAGGATGTGTAGAAATATACACATCATCATTTTTCCCCCAAGCGTGGGAGGAAATGCTGTACAGGAGCAGTCTCGTCGGGTCAAGAATTACGATAGTACTGAATCAGAAGGCTTCTCTTTTTTATAACAGTGTTGACAGATTCTTTTGGTTTGACAAAAGTCCTGTGGTTCAAATGCTTATGTTTGGTATCTAGCGTGTTTTTGGATGCAACAGTGTATCCTGCTGATAGTGATATCCTTCCCTTTGTCTTAACCCAATGCTGCTTGGACTTTTCTCAGCATCTCTGCATATCTTTGCTTTCAGCCACATCTCCTGGTCAGCCTACTCCTAGTTCTCATGAATTAAGATGTTTGTAAATTCTTGAATAAAAGACTACCTGTTTGACCAAGAGTCCACTTCCACAAGTTGTGTACTGTAGAAACTCTTGTAATGATGCCTGGTGATACGTATATGGCTTTGATAATGAGTTCCCCTTCTGCCCTTTCCCTTCCTGGCACCCCTCTTTACACCTTTCCCCCCAGCCTACTGGGGGACTTTCTCATTCAGATGTACTCCTGACTTGTCAGGAAGCAGCAGCTAGGAATGTTTAGAACATACTGTTACTGTGGGGAATGAAAAAGCTGTTTTATGTGATTTCTTACAATTGGGTGCTGTGGCCCTCTGTTGGCTTCTTATAATATTCCTGTTTGGAAATCTAAAATTTTTCTGGCTAAGGAATGTCTTTATCAGCCAGATTGGAGTGTTTGATGGCTGATACCAGTACCAAGTTAAACAACAAATCTTTGTGAAATGGTCGTGATTTGCTGTCTCTTTTCCCAGAAGAATTCTGCAGAAATTAAAATAAATGATGTTAGAGTGAAGGTGATTCTGTCTGTTGGCATAGCTTCTCAGTCCTTTTCCTCCTTAAGAGCACATTTGGAAAATGTCTGTGGCAGGTGTGCATATATAAGTATATTTTTTCCATTTTTGTGTCATGGCTGGAAAGCTAAGGAAACATCTACACCACAGTAACTACTATGCAGCTCAGAAAGGATTTGCCTTTTTCTTGGAAAAGGTTAAATTAACCTTGACTGTGTCTGTAAGTCTTTTGCTGTTAAAAATGAAGTGAGCTTGTGAGGTGGAGGAGGGTCTCCAGGGAGGTCTTCAAGTCCCCAGGCTGGCCAGTACTGCTTACATTCTCTTTCTGCTAATAACAGTAGCATAGAAATAACAGCAAATATGGTGTCATTGGGCTTTCAGAACTCATTTTCCAGGCATTCAGGGAGGTAGGGCTCTGTCCGATGGCTTGGTGTTTGTCTCACCTCATTAACTCCCTGCTTCTTTGGGGATCAGATTTTGCTGGCTTAGACTTGAGATCATGTTAGAATGCGATACAGGGTGATATTAATGGTGTTGAATAGCCATCTGCCCACCGTTCCTCCCATGGAAGTGACTCTATCCCAACAGAGCCCAATATGCACACGCATACATTGTCCCTTCTGTGTGTGTGACCCAGCCTGAAGTGTTGCTGCTCTCATTTGTTTGAGGTGAGCACAGAAAGGGCCTCTCTGCCAACAATCACAGGTTCAACCATGACTTGCTCTAAATTATGTTAGTAACAAGTGTTTGGTGCTCATTGTCAGTGCTCTTAACGTTTAAGTTGCTAGGCTTCATGATGTTGTGCTGCAGGCCTTAAAGCTTCCTGTGTGGAAGCACGACTTCTGTCAGTGCTCGCTGCAGAGCACCTGTGCTCATGTCCACTGTCGTTTCCCATATGATGAGCGGTGTTGTGCTAATGATGTGAACCACATCAGCAGAAGACAGTTGCAGCTGGAAGTTCTGATGGCAGTGCTGTTCTACAGAACTAACAATTGCCGAGTATGAAGCTTGTGTTCAGGAGTGGGCTGTCAGCGTGGGATGGCGTAGCAGCCTGGCAGGGCGGCCAGCTGACTCGGCCGTCCTTCCCCAGCGCCTCAGGAGACGGCCGCTCCGGAGTGAGCGCTGTGGTAGCGTCTGGTTGCTGTCATCCTCGGGAGCTGGGCAGCAGGGGAAGGAGTAACTGGTACTGCTGTACCTGTGTGGGTGACACGTTTCTGTTCAGGGGCAGCTTGAGTTTAGGCATTATGAATCTGACTAGGGGATTATAATCCATTTTGTCTCCTGTTAAACAGGAGGGCTGTAAAGTATTAGAGCTGTGCAAAATGCTTGTCAAGTACATAGAAACACAGCAAAAGCTAGATATGTTATTTTTTTCCTATTTGGAAGGGGAAAAAGAAAAAGGTCCTTAATTCCTCAGAAGAGATAACTGTACTTGGCTGTGTACCATTGTAGCGGCCCAACGAAAAACACTTTGTGGTGTGCCCGGGGCAGGGTGTGACAGCCATTAAGCTGCTCCTGTGTGTACATGAGTTGCTTGTGAATCATCTGTGATTTCAGTAGGTAAGTAAGGCTGAAATACTTCAGCTTCTGTGGCTTCACAAACCCTTTAGTACTTAGGTGTTCTGTTTTGACTTCTCCTTTGTAAGTCCAACAACTGCTCTGTTTCAGGGAGATCCTAGTCACTTCATGGATGTAGTGTGTCTGAAAGGGGCTCGTGCTAGTAGAAATCGTACTACAAAGTCTTTAAGATGTTCTGATGGTAAAATCTAAGTAATTTTATCAAGAAACTGTGCTTACATTTTGGCTTGTATTTGCATGCTGTGCAATATAACCTCTTGTGTGAACTTTGTTCCAGTCTGATTTCTTACGCAGCTCTAATATGTGAGGAGGACTTTCATGGGCTTCCTCCCATCTTTAATAAATGTAAAGATTACTTGTGTATATAATAGTGCAACTTGATAGTTCATTTTGTATTTCTGGCCATTAAAGTTCAGGATTTAGTGGCATGCTCTTCCACCATGCAAGACATCAGACATGTTGGATTCTGACCTGTAGGAATGGGGCATACTTGCCTCTGTCATTTCTTAAACACCCTCCTGCTAACAATTCATCTAGTCACACATCACAGATGTAACTGTAAATCCAGGGGGTGTGAGCTTTATAGCCTGAACTTTAAAACCGCAGAGCAGTTAGCGCTGGAGAGAAAGGTATGTTGGGAGCCTCTTGTCAGACTAAACATGATCTAGTCAATGCTTTGAATGTGCTTGGTGTGGCAGTCAGCAGAACTGATGATGTACGTTTGCCTGTGTAAAAGCTGTGAAGAGCCCTAATAAATAATCAGTGCAGAGCAAGTACAGGTGTTTTCCTATTCAAATAACTTGTTCCTTCTTGCTGAGGTGCTAAACCATGGAGTCTAATCTTAGATGCTCAGATTGGAAATTACTTTGCTCTAGGCAAATAACGTTCTGTAAAACTAATTCTCATATGCCAGTAGGTTCACATATGACTTTTGTATTTCAGATACTTGTAAGTTCATGTATGTCTTGGCAAGATGCAATGAATTGTTTGTGTTTATCCAAGTTTTTGCATGTCTTAAATCTTTTTTTTTCCAAATGACACTTAAGCTAAATGTGTTGCTTAGTGTTCTTATTAGTATCCAACCTTTCGTTAACTGAAGAGGTGGAAATAAAGTTTTTTCTTTTTTTAATTTTTTTAAACACAGGATCAGTGTTGACTTCTTTCAGTGAATTTAGGCATCAAGGTGAATTTACAAGCTAAATTCTCAGCAGCTTTTTCTTTCTTTCTTTTTTTCCTGTTACCCTTACGTGGAAACTCAGTACTGAAAAGTTCTCTTTAAAACTTGAGTACCAAGATTAAGATTTTTACTAATACTTGGAAATCAGATTTGTCACTTACTGTTTTGACAGAGAACAATTACTTTATGGTTAATGTTCCTGGATTAATCATTGAGTTTAAAAGAAAACTGCTACTCAAATTAGTTTTCAGTTATTTGTATTCCTAAAGGCAATTTGAGCCAAATTTGTAATTAATGCTAAGTAACAAATACAGGCAACAAAGCTAACTCACTCTCAGTTGGTTTGTTAGCCATTCACTAGCCCTATCTTGCATTCCTGGAGAGCTTCCCCCAACTTTTTCTCTGGAAACTTTCTTCTCACATACACAGCCACACAATTTTATGTTCTTTGTCTCGTAGTGTGTGTAGATTTATTTTAAGATGGTATCAAAAAATGTTCAGACCTGTTTGAGTGTTAGGCTGACAAGGTTATACTAACTTAGTGCCTCCTCTGTTAGGTCTATGTGGGATGTAACGTTGTTGTTTCCATTGAGCAAAACACAGTTTGGTCTTAACTGCACGTATTTGTGGGCAAAAGCAGTAGTTAGGATGCACTTGAAGATGCTTGAAAGGAAAGCTTTTTCTTATACTGGCAGCATTACTCAGCAGGATTTTTCTCTGTACTTGCAGGTTTGGACTGAACTGGGTTTGACAGTATCAAGCTTTGGCAACAAAATTGGCTTTTGAGTTTCTGCTAGTCCTGCTTCAAGCAGCCTGTGGATGGGAGAGTGGTGCCAATTGTAGTTTCAGGCAGGGCTGCTGAAGTTTGGAGCTATTAATAATTTTGAGAGCACAACAACTTTGACTTTTTTCTTCAGTTGCTGTTACTTGTATAGTGTTCAGGAGGAAGAAGATGACAGGCCTGTGGACAGAGTTAAAAGAAGATGCTGGGAGGAGACAGGAAGTATAGGTTAGAGCAAGAGAGAGAATCTGAGCGTGGGGAGTTTAGCTGGCAGAAATCTAGTGGTTGGGTAGAAGCTACAGTAAAAATAGAGGGAAGTGAGAGAGGACTAGGGTAAGAAAACTGTGATGGAGGGACCCAAGGTTAAGAGATGAGTACAGAGGAAAAGGTGAACAAGTTTGGGAAAGCAGATCAAGGTTTCAGACGAAGTCTAATAGTCCTCATAAATTTGTGTAGGAAAGGACAGTTAGCATGTGCAACTTAGGTCTCCTCTGAAATTCAGCTATTTGACTTTGTACCCTGAATGCAGTTTTGAGATGAGTTGACTTTCATTTTTAACGTTAAAAGTAATTGTGTTATGACAAATTTCCTGACTATTGACTAAACTTCTCGGTTCTTCTTTTAGACGGGGCTTGAATCCACCCCACAGAGTGAAGTCGATTTCAATGACTACTTTCACACAACAGGAAATAGAATTTCTGCAGAAACATGGAAATGAAGTAAGTATTAATTACAAAATACTCTGTGATGAGCACTTTGAATACTCAAACTTTAAAATAGTACTTAAACTTGAGGTTTGTTTAAGCAAGAAGTAGACAGGAGACTTTTGAAGCCAAGCTCATCTGAAGTGATACTTCTAAAGAGCTCATTTCACTTAGGTAGCTGATCATCAGAATGTTGTGTTGTTGCTTGGCTTGACCAATCTAGTTTCACATGATCAGTTCTTCTGAGCTGTTTTTTTTTTCCTGCTGAAGGCAATATGCATCTTTTTATTTATCTTAAACTCTGCACGCTCAGACCTTTAGGCTGACTGCAGCGGTGTTTCCTGAAAGAATCAACTGTGACAAAAATAAACTTGTTGCTTGTAACTGTATTCCTGCAGAATAGGTGTCAAAGTCTTATAGTTGTTTCAACAGCCTTTCTCTTTAATAAAAATATACTGATATTTTGAAGCTCCTTGGAAGAGAGGAAGGAAAGGGAGAAATTCTTCTTCATCTAAGGATTAGATAATGAGCAGCTGTATGTTTAGGCTGACTTAGGGCAGCTTTGAAGAGAGGAAGTTCTAGTGTACTGCCTTAATTTTTTTTTTTTTATTTTTTAATAAATGAAAACTAAATCTGGTGTAAGAGTCGGATCTGCTCTATGGCGACCTGTGTAGAATGTAAGCCCTGGATGTGGCTGTTGCTGTCTTCAATTTGGGGATGAGGTTTGTATTTTAGTATGATACTGTAACATTAGGAAGTCAGAGGCAACTTCTGTTTCTGATCCAAATTTAGAAAAGGTTCTTTTTCACTTTGATTGGATCTGTATTCTGGTTTAGTAGAATTACTGATCGTAGGCTGTGGAGTATCTTAGTACGTGTTCTTGTGAAGCTTTGCGGGGATAAAGCTCATCATTAGCTAAAATGCTGTTTTCTTAAGCTTCTCTTCATTCATAACTGTCAGCTTTAAGAATGAAAATACAAGTAGCAACTTCTTCTTCTGTCCTACCGTATTTCCTAGTATTACTTGTTGAAATGACTGTTGGTCATTTAGTGGGTGATTCCTCTAGACAAAGCTGGAACAGGATCTAAACTCTACCAGGCACTACAAAATCTTCTCGGTAGCTTTGAGTACCTTTTTGAAATTTCTTTGGCATGTTAAAGCTGTGTAACATTGTATATATTTTAGCACATCATTTGACCTTTTGCATAAGGAGAGTAATAATGAATCTTCTTTGAGTTTAGATACAGTATATTGGAGTCTCTTTGAATAACATTAGACTGTAAACTCCAACTTTGCTTTAAGCTTCTCAACTGTAAAGGAGAGCATGTGTGTATGCACAGGTTTAATGTATGTGTATATGTATATGTACACACACCTGATTGGTTTTGATTTCAGTTTTGTTTCTGAATCTGCAGTGACTAGAGAATGTAACCCCTTTCTATCACCGATCTGAAACCTTAAGAGATCCCTGCTTAGTCGGTCAGCACAGTTGTCCTTCTCATTATAGACCTGACTAACCTGCAATCATGAGTTACTTTATTCAAATTTACTGTCAATATAAAAACTCTTAACAGACCTCTGCAATTATACTGTTTCAAAAGCATGGGTTTTTTTGTTTGTTGTAATGTTTATTGCTCTAATTAACAAAAGCATTATAGTGATTTAGAAGAGCTCCTGTAGCTGTAGATGATAGATATGAGGTGTTCAAGTACTGAAGTGTTACTGTTTTAAGCACCATTAGAATTTTAAATCCTAATGAAACACATTTTCACTTTGTCATGCTGTATGTTGCAATAGTTAAATAGTAGCTTAGTTGTGTTGGTATTGGACTTTGCAGTACTTGCCTGCAGGTAAGATAAAGTATTGGTGAAATTTATCCTACTCTACAAAAAACTTTTTTGTCTATTTTGTTCTTCAGCGTAGATGTGTGTGTAGATGTTAAGGAATGAAAATTTCTGGACTGAATTTGTTCGGACATGGAACTGTCCAACTTCTGAGATCATGTGAAACAAAGTACAGTCATTAAATGTTTTAGATATTGGTAACATTCAGTTGTTTAGTTCTGTAACTAGGGGGGGAAATTATTTTTCCAAATTGATATTTTTAACTTCCATTTTTCTATAGTGTGTAAAATACTCTTATTTCTATTTAGCCAGGGCCTCTGTGGTAAACTTTTCCTGTTTCTGGATTAGTAGATCATGGTGTACCACAGGGAATTTGTTCTCGATAGAAAGGAAAATAGCAAGAAAGCACATCAAATAAACCTTCACTGAGATAAAGCAGTTATTAAGGTGGTGAGTTGTTCTTGAAGGAAGTAGTTTTCCACTGTCCTTCAGGGAGTTATTTATAAGGTCAACGTATTCTGAAAGGCTGAAGTTCCCTTAAATAAAGGGTAAAATTTTCTTAATTTCTGAGATAGTGACTTTTCTCCAGCTGTCACAAATTGACATCTTCTGTGGCACACATAGTTAAAACCTTTGCCTACTAGACAAAAGAGATTGTTTTGGGAAAAAGACTGTTTGGAGCAGCTTCTCTTAAGATGTGAGATACCATTTCCTTCACTGTATATTCATCTCCTAGGAACGTCTTTCTAGTACAGGGAGCTTTTGGATGAGCTCTTACTACTTCAAGTTCAGATTTAAACCTTCTTGCTGTATTTTGTTGCTCATTCATCTGCAGGAATAAACAGACATCTAGACTCTGGTTTTGCTAATACTGCAGTTAACTCACTTCTACAGCAAGAATGGAGATGTCTTCAAGCTGATATTTCTCAAGTGCCTTCATATTAGGTATGCTGAGGAATGTGTGATGTGGAGACAGCATCATTTAATTATGGGTATTTAGAGCTAATGTTGATTAGGCCTCTGATTCAGTAGTGCAACGTTAGTGGGAAGTAACTTACTGCTTGCAGTAATTGGAGGTGGTGCTCATACTACCATTATAGTTGTGAGTATCTGTACAGAAGCTTTCTATTGAAGGTGAAAAATAGTAGTATGAGGCAAAGCTGTTATGTTGTAGGAAAAACTAACTGTGGTGTTGAAAAGTGCCAAACCCTTCAACTTTTCTCAATAGCCTATTCTAATATGCTTGTAGTGGTGGAAAGTAATTTGATGTTCTTGTATTTGGAAAACTTGTTTTACTCTGGGATAAAAGATGTTTACCTGAGCTAGGATGTTGTGCAGGTATGCTCAGCTGCCCGGAATTTCTTTAACGGAGATTGAATATGTTTTAGTGCCGACCTTGCTGACTCTTAATGGAACCTGTTGCCCTGGTTTCAGTGGCATAGAGTTAATTTTGTTAATAGCAGCTGGTATGCTAAGTGCTGATTACCAGTTTCCTCCTCTCTAGATTCCAGGAGGACCTAGAGCTCCAGAACTGTAGCAGCATGGGGCTGGTTCAGAGCTGGTGTTCGGCCTGAACAGAATACTTTCCTAGAATTTCCTTTACTATGGAAAGTGGCCTAGAAACCTCAAAGTGGAAAGAGTAGTGCTAAGCTGGGGCTGATGAGTCCTGACAGTATGAGCTGTGCAGTCAGGTGTCCTTGTAGTACATCCCTGGTTCTGTTAATACGATAGAGAGGGAGATGAGCTGGTCTCATACAGCACAATGCCTTTGTTAGCAGGATTTGCGAGCTCTTGGACTCTGTGCTTATGAAAGCAGCTATAGCTTTTTGGACCCAAACTGTCTTTGAAAATAATACACTGACAGTAGAAAATTCCTTTAACCTATGGAGATTAATGAATAATAGTGACATCAGAAGTGCAGAACTACTAAACAAAGCTATAACTTGCTTACACAAGGGAACTGTTTCCAAGTCTTTCTTCCTGTGGTGAATGTTATGTTTTGGAGCATAGTTTTGGTGTATAGTAAACTGTAGTTATTTGCACTGTCAGCATTGCATTTGGTGCGTAACTGGGAATATTTTACTGGGGAAGGAGAAATCTAATTTGATGTTTGCCAGACTCCTGAAAGGTGAAATCTCATTAGAGCTTTTTAAGCTAGTCTGACACGTGTAATCTTCCTGTGCAGTGGTGCATCTGGATCTAAGCAAGAATTGCTCTGTTGCTGTAGGTCTGATAGCGTGCTTTTTCAAGTTCAAGTGTAGCTTCTGCCAGCAGAAGTACTTGTCTTATTAAAATTTATCCTTGCTATGATGATGTTACTGCATAGCACAGCCTAACTGAATCTGTATTATTCCTAATGTGCATAGCTGTGCATAGGAGTTTCTAATGTGTGGTGGCTCAATGTGTTGTGTAGGCAGAAGGCCTCTGCTCCCATATCAGTCATCCTGCACACACTGGAGATCTCTATCAGTGAAAGAGATATGACATGGTGAAGTGTTTGGTGGTTGAAATACATAGCACTAGAACAAAAGTGGCTGAACTCACAGATTTTTCAGGCTTTCTGCAAAATGGGGTGGATACTGCTGTTCTCTACTAGCAGTTTTAAGTGTGTCTCTCCCTCTGCGCCCCACAAGTCTGTAGTTGTTGTTGTCCTGTCCTCCCCCTGCCCCAGCCACCACAAATGGAACAATGCAAACCTAGAAACAAATTCATGTTTCTTTGAGCCCTGCCTGGAACTTCCGAGAGTATGAAATCAGCTATGAGGCTGGGTTTGAAACCAGAAACTGTTGTGGTCAGCTTTGTTTTGTGGAGTGCCAGATACACAATGAATAGGATGAGGTCTGTACTCCTCTGTGGCAAAGCTGAAAACAAGGGTGATTACTTAGAGTGGGACTATAAACTTGAATGGTATATAGAAAACAAGGTATGTAAATGTATTTGTTCTAGGGAAAAGAGTTTCTCCCTCAAACAGAATAGCTGTTGAGCACAGCCTCAAAGAAGCCAATGATCTGAAGATTAATATAGGCGCAGACTTAGCTTTAACATACCATTTGCACTTGGCCCAATTTTTCCTTTTCATGATATCCTTAAGTTATGTCAACTTGCAGTTTCTGCCTTTCTGCCTCCAGGGTTTTTATCTAGGTCAGGGTGAGTAGGTTGAAGCTGGTTGTGATTCTCTTTCCCTCATTGCTGCATGCTGTACTTATCTAATTCTGAACTTCCCAGTATCTAGTTGCCAAATGTCTGATGACATCCATCCCTTGCAGGTTTAAAGCTTGTTGGCAGAGAACAGCTGCTGTTCTTCCCAAACCAGTTGTAAAAGCCTCCTTGTGAACTTCTGAATTCCACTAGGATAGCTATTCTGAGTCTTGGTATTTCTCCTAATTATTGTCACCTGACAAGATTTGCTTGTCTTTGCTTTATCTTCGTATTTTGCAGCTCCCATGATGTTCACCGAAATGTAGTAGAGGTGAGCAAATCTTCCAAGCCTTGCTTCTGTCAACCCTTCAACAAAAGTGGACTTTCAGATACTGCATATGCTTAATCATTGTGACTTCAATGCTGTCTTTTTTCTTCTTGCTGCATTGGTGAACCAGTGGGACATGGACTAATTACACTTTTCAGGGGCAGTGGACAATGATTATGGATTGTTGGATATGTTCCACTGTTTCCAGGGGCTCCCCTGTAACTTGCATGTTTACTCTTGGCTCCAACTTGCCAGGCTCTTCTCCTCTAAGCAGAGCATTTTGTTTCATAGAGCTTTGCTTATCAAAAGGAGGGGCATAGCAAGGCTTTTGGTGGATGAACAGAGCTTTTGAGCAGAGGCTTATTTGTGCTGCTGTGGTGAAAAGAACAATGTTAATATTAAATGGCTGACCAGAGTTTGTCCAAGAAAATGAGGTGAAATGGGATTTCAGAAAGCCTTAGAATTTTTGGGGCTGCTACCTTGATAATGAAGTTGTGCAACTTTGTGATGAATTTGGATACTTCTTTATGCACTATCTGTGAAAGCAGCAGAGGGAGTATTTCTGTTACAATGGAGTTTAAGATGTGTCCTGGAACAGTAGCATTTCCCAGTTTGGCCCTGCAAGGCTGATTTAAGGTATGGAGTAGTTAGGTGTTATTTTGAAAAATACACGCACTTTGAGAAGTTCAGGGTTGATATCCCAAAGCATATAATTTTTTTTTTTAAATTACTTCCTTGCTTTTTCTCTTATAATTAAGCTTATATTCAAAATATTTGATAGAGCATCTGATCTCTTAAAGCTTGTTTTTATGCAGATTCATGTGCCCTTTACCAGCTTTTTGCACTTTCCAGTTTTTTTCCCCATGTCTTGGAGGCAGTGCCTGAGAGGGAGTCAGCACCTGCTGTGAATGTCTGGGTGCTAATTTGTTCAGGTGTGCTGACCAGGCAGCTGCCAGGGCAGACAGAACATAGAACTGAAGCTCATACTGAAGTGCTGACAACTGAAGTTGCTGATCTGATTTTCTGCTTTTCCACTATGCTTTTTTTTTTCTTGTTACAATTAGTCTTGTAGTATTTCAAGGGCTATCAAATTCAGGTAGTGGATTTGAAAGGTATGATATGTGGGGAGTAATTTGGGTACCGAAAATATAAATGCTGAGTACCCTACCATAATTGAACAGTAAATTCTGTGACATTTAAAAATGTTAGTGACTTCTGAGTTTAAGATAAGGGATAGCTGTTTCAAAATACAGCAATTACAAGTTCTGTCTCTGACCACAGTTAGTATTCCACTGTATTTAAATTTCCAATTTTGATTTAATCGTGTAATATTGCACAGCATAGTGCTGTTTATTTTTTTGTGAATAGCTGAATATTGTCTATTATGGCTTGCTTGAAGCATACTCAATGCTTTATTGTGGATCCCTGTAAAGTCAGATGATGGTAACAAAAGTATAGCTAGAAAGAGCACACAGGTCAGTAGCTAGCAAGGACAACAGGCCTTTCACTGTGTTCTCAGAGCTTGCTTGGAATGGCTGCCCATGTTCAAAGCATTGGGTGCTACTTTGTACAGAAACAGGCAAAACTGTGCCTTTTGTTAGTTTCTTGTGTGATACTAAAGCTTGATAAAACTTGGCTTTCTCAAGAACTTCTTTGTATTTAGGATTTTCAAGACACATTTACTCACTATGAATGCTCGATGTAAAGAAACTTATGTGAAATTTAAGTGTGCAAAAATAAATGTGAGACTAAGTGTAGGTTCTTCTGCTTGGGCCTTGTGTGTTGTGGTGTCACCCTCTTACCCTACTATTAGAGATACTCTTCTCTCTACTGCCAGTAGCAGAACCAACAAAGAGTGCCTGGCAGGTTTAATTAAGGTGTTAGAGTGAATTAAGGCCTATTCAGTAACTGCTTTTGGTTTTAGGTACTTAGAATAAATCAGTTGCTTCAGGAAATGTTTGGAAGCTTGCTTTCCCAAAGTTAAGAGTGCAAGAACGGACACCTCCAAGAAGCTTGCATCAAGTATCATCTCAAACCACCAGTGTATTTGGGCAGTACAGTCCTCCTTGCTACCTATTTGCAGTGACCCGGGGTCACACAGGAGCTCACTTTTTCTTGTAGAAATTGCCAGTAGTGGCTGGGGAGATTGAGGCTACCTGAGGCAGTGTTAATTTCTTTTTGTTGTTCTTTTGCCCATCCTCTGAGTGCTTAGGGACTTCAGTGTGATGATGAAGACTGAGAGGGAGGAAGTTGAAACACAGGGCTGTGGCTTGACTGAGTTGATGTCAGTGTGGGTTTCAGCGCTGCTAATGGCATGGCAGTTGTGTTGAGTTTCTTAGACCTGACTTTGTAGTAGAAGAAAGGGGAGGAATTTAATGGCCAGAAAAGGGTAGGGAACAGGGCCTCCCCTTTTGCTCACTGCCTTGTTTTAGGCTGGATGCAAACTGATCATCACTGTACTGCCCTTCTCTGTGAGCTGCAGGATGGAGTAGAGGCTCCTCCAAAATGGGGGGTACAGCTCTTCCTTTCCATCTGCTTCCTGATGTTCCTGGCAATACTAAAGCTGGCAAGTGGTGAGGGGGTGGGGGACAGCAACTGTGAGTTCAGATGCACCAATTCCTGCTGTATGTAGCCAGAAACAGGATTTTTCTGCTCTTAGCAGACATCTGGCTGCTAGTTGGTGCTTACAAATCTAAACATGAAAGTGCTACTGCTGGCCCACATCAGAGCATCTGCTGCAGATGTTAAAAGCTAGGCCCATGAACGGTCTGAGTTCGTACGCTTTGTCAGTAAAAGTAATGCTTATGGTTGATAATGAAATATTGTAACTGCTTAAAATGGTGCTTCATACTCTTAGCTATTATTTTAGGACAAGCTTGTGACTTGCACCAAGTCTATAGCCTGTGTCATCTTCATGTGAAGAAGTATTAAACAGTTTCCTTCAGTTTCATTTTATCTACTTTCAGACTGCAAACAGAGACTCTTTCTTTGCAAACTCAAGTCAATGCATTAACCTTAACTCTTTTGTGGAGTATAGTTGCTGAACGAATGCTGTATAACTGGGGAGCTTATCTGAAGTAAAAGCTACTAGTATTATTTTTAGATGAGTATTGGAATCATTAATTTAGATCTGTCCTGTTAAATGTTTCTCATTGTTTGCCTCTTCAGTAAACAGTGAAGCATTAGATTTAAGCAAGCAGGCTGAATAAAATCAAAATGTCAAGTATGAAATACGTACTTACACTGTCTAATCCAGAGAAGTCTTTGAAATGACAAATCAAATGTATCAAATGTGATGGCTAGTGTTCCTGAAGATAAGTTGCTACAATTTGAGTGAAGTTAGGTGGCTACAAAAGATTCACCCCACCCCCCAGAGTTGGTGCCTGTCCTGGGAAGGTGGCACAGTGAAAGCAGCACAGCTGCTACCTTGATTTACCAACTTGCAAGGCATTCGGTTAGCGCAGCTCCTACACTTGTCAGAGCATGTGCTTCCTCTGAAGGTCATGGGAGATAATGCTGAAGACCTGGTGCTGTTTCAGGGATGGAAGGGAATGCTTGTAGGAGGCTTAGAGGGATGGTCAGGACTATTTCAGAAATGGTGTGGGAAGAAAGGATGTGCATCATAAACGAGAACCTTTTGACTCTGCTTCTCTGGAAGAAACCTCTTCTGAAATGGCAGCACCTGTTTTTAGAGGATAGCTGGTGTCTGGTATGTTCAGACGCGTATTCAGGTTACTCATGGAATATTTGCAAGTGTTCATTTTAACAGTGCAAGAACTCCTATGTCTTTGGCTTTGAGAACAGTCACCTTTCCTCTCATTTTGGTCACAAACTGAAGCTGAAGATGCAGTGTTTTGCAATTGGTTTGACTTTTGCTAACTCACAACTGCAATTAGAAAATGAAAGCAGAGGAAGAGTAGTCTTTCCCCTCTTCTCCCATACAGTCACTGAAATTAAGAGTATATGATACCAAAATGACATATAATGTTTAGAGACAACATTGTGAAAAGAGGCTTTTTTTTAAGTAAAAAAAATAATAAATTACTACTTGGGTATAGGATTTTTTAATTACTAAAATTCAAATATTTTAAAGCTTACGTCTGGGACTTGATGTTGTGACATATGGAATCTGTTGAAGCAGTTTAAACCATGCAGTACAAGTAATGTGTAGAATTAGGTGAGAGTCTACAAGTTGTCACAAGTAGCAATCAGATGCTTTGATGTTTCATGAATACATATTGCAAACACTTTTGCAAAAGCAACGTTTTCCAGTGAAACTGGATGTTAGGATTCACTTGCCCTGCAGTGACAGATGGTCTTTCAACTTCAGGTGTTTAGAGCGGTCCATACTGCACCAGAAGCCTGGTCTGGAATAGACACCGTGCAGCCACACGCTTCTTAGTGGTTTATGTTAACAATTGTGAACTTGAATAGGTTTTGAATTCAGATATTTTCTGTTGTTAATCAGTCTTTCATTATTCTCTTTCAATTTATAAGGTGTGCAAACAGATTTGGCTGGGACTATTCGATGATAGATCATCAGCAATTCCAGACTTCAGGGATCCACAGAAAGTAAAGGAGTTTCTACAGGAAAAATATGAGAAGAAAAGATGGTAAGATAGCTTTGCAATTTATGAAGTTTGTTTCTGACAAGAAGATTGACTGTTGTACTTGTTCTTGAATGTGCTTTCCATTTTGTGTGTCTTTTGGACTAAATTACAGAGCTCTTGAAGGTAAAATGATGTTTGAACTTTATTCAGAGATCCTACAGGAAGCAGAGAAGACAAACTATTTAAAGAACTTTCTCAGTGTGTAGCATGTTTTGATGACATTACCTTAAACCATTTCTGTTACAACAGCGATGCAAAGTAGGAGTCATGCAGGCTTTTCTTCAGAGGTAGAAGTTGTGGGTGTTTTATATTCCAAATTAAAAATGAATGACTTGGCATTCTAATTCTTAAAAAATAAATTAAAAAAAAAAAACAATCTGACATTTAAGTCATGGGTATTTTGCAAACTGCTGGTAGTTTGGTGCAGGGTCAGTGGTTAAAATAGCAAAGCTGAAATCTGTCAGATTTCCCACTTGAGTCTTGTGGATGTTTGGCAGAACTTTTCATGTTAAACTTATAAAAATAATTGCTTCTTTGAATGTAGGTATGTTCCTCCAGAGCAAGCAAAGGTTGTGGCATCAGTCCATGCATCCATATCGGGGTCTTCTGCTAGCAGTACAAGCAGCACACCTGAGGTGAAGCCCCTCAAATCTCTCCTGGGGGAAGCTGCACCTGCACTGCACTTAAACAAGGGCACACCTAGCCAGGTGAGTAACTAATGACAGAGCTGAAGAGCATGGAACCATCCAGTAGTACACTTTTTCTTGTTCAGTGACATGAGAATTTTTGCAATAGTAACTTTATAATGTAACCACTAAAATGTACTTCAACAATACATAAAGTTCTCAAGTGTTTTTACAGATCAGGTTCTAAATTTAAGCCTGTTTTTCTTGATAGCATTGATTTTTAATGATGATTTTCAGAAAGCAGAATTTTCCAGTGTGACTGGCAAGTTTAATTTTGATTATCTGTTGCTCAAATAAGTCCATATGGTGAATCCAATGCATGATATTTTCATACTTAAAAAAAAAAAAAAAACTGATTCATTATTAACTTCGTGGTAAAGAGTATGTGCATGAAAAGCATGCATGTTCATTATTACTTTCTCTGCATTCTGTAGCTGTCGTACCAGGCGTCTTTCAGAAAGCATTTGTATGCTGTTGTATAAAGCCAAGCAACACTATGTATTAACTTTGAAGATGTTCTTGGAAAACTGTTCTTACCTTTTAGGGTACAGGCAACTCTTGAGCGGCCCTTAGAGACTTGCAGTAGAACTTTGCAGCTTGCAGCCTTCCTATGAAGTTCTTTATTTTCTTTGTACTGAATTTTAAAGACTTGCAGAATGCAGTGAATAACTATTTTTCCAGCTTGCAAAATAAAGCTTTATTACCTGTATTTCTACAGTACTTGTAGTTTTAAATGCATACATTTGACTTTGCTTGCTTTTTTGCTAGTAGTTTGCCCTTATAGGGTCCTTTAATCCAAAAGCCTGCTGCAGAGTTCACTTAAGCCACTACAGTATCATAAAGTACGGTGTCATCTTCCTACTGTAGGAGAACGGTCTGTGCTATATACAGCATCTTAAACTTCAAGAATAAATGACTTCTTAAGGAAATAAGCTTAGTCTGTCCTTTCTAGTGTTTAGTGAAAGCCAGTTTGGTACAATACCAGGTTTTTGTTTTAGCTGATTTGAGTGTTGTTTGTAGTCTCCTGTTGTAGTTCGATCTCAAGGACAGCAGCAACAAGAAAAGAAACAATTTGACCTCCTCAGTGACCTTGGCTCAGATATCTTTGCTGCTCCTGCTCCCCAGTCAACTGCAACAGCAAATTTTGCTAATTTTGCACACTTTAACAGTCATACAGGTAAGTATTCTGAGCAACATATCCCTCTTTAAATGTATAAATTGTTTTAATTTTTGACTCTGGATTACACTTATTCACAAGGTATATCTAATTTCTGTGCTTTGAGAATGTTTTTTTGATTACCTTTAGGTCCTTATGTAGGAAAGTGGAAGGCAAATGCTGATAATCCAGACTTTTTTGGAATGGCAGTTGCTGTAGCTGTTTTCTATGATATGTATGCTTAGTGTTTTCTGCCTACTGCCAGAACTTTAAATTCTTCAGGGGGGTGAGTGAAAAGGGTGAGGAACAGAATGCAGGGAGAAGCTGATACTAGACCTTCAATTTTCTTTTTGAAAATTATGAGGAAGAGCATTCATGGAAAGAAAGCAAATATAAAGACTTTAAGGGAGTTCAAATGCATTGACAATGACTGTCAATTTGCTACAGGAAAAACAAAGGCACCCTCAGTTTAAAGAATGATCTCTTCCCCCCCTTACCCCCGCCTTGTGTGTGTCTATGTGAAAATTGAATGAAGCCTATACGGGCAGTATTCTCTACTTTGAGACGGAATAAACAAGCTTTGAGCATATGTCTTGACTGGGGAGGGGAGTAGGCTTGAATTCTTTCAGAATGTCTTCAGTAAATTATATTGAGCCCTTAGGGCTTATTTTCAGCCAAAGATCTTGAGCTATAGAATTCTATCCAAACTAAAAAGTTGATTCTGCGGTCACTGAAGTACGTTGTTGTGAACTTGCATTGTAATTGTGGGAAAGTACCTTTGCCTGCCTGGTCTGAGTGAGCTTTTCATCTAGTTTTCCAGAGAGAAGCTAATGCTGCTAAGCCAACAAGAATCTTAAGAGATGTTTCTTAGAAATCTGTCCTGAAGTTAACAGCTGAGAGGAAGTGAGAATGAGGGCACTCAGTCATATATACCTGAAGAATTAAGCAATTCTTTATACCTCAAGAATTAAGCCATGGATATTTAACTCTTTCCAATAACTTTCCAAATTTGTGCTGAATTAATGTATGTTTATGTATAACTGCAATATGCAGGTTCCAGGAGGTGATTTTATCTCAATACTGTGTTCCAAATTTAGGTAAAATTCTGCTGTGCTTATTCTAGTTTATCTTTAAAAGGGTAAAAAGCAGCATAAATGCTCAACAGTAAATATGACATCATGTTAATTTGTTGTCAAAGTGCTGAAAAACAAAAATCTGAGTAATGACCAGGTGTCATGACTAATTCTGTTTGAATAATTATACATTGTGATTGTTCTCATGACTCTTACAGAAACATTTTAGAACCAAGAACAATTACAAGTAAATTAATTTCTAGAAGACCAGATCTAATTGATAGCATGTGATAGTATAAGTTACTGGTTTTGCATTTAAAGCACAGTGAAGTGTAACAGCTGATAGGAAAATATTAAAGAACTTACGCTGTGGTTTTTGAAGTCTAGGTGTAAAGCTTGAAAAGGGTACAGGTAGTGCAGCTTCTGCTATGTTCCTTTTTTTCCCTTGAATTTTTCTAGTGTGCTAAGCTGGCTCAGGACATTATTGCATGCTGAGGGGAAAATATGCTGACTTTACATGAACTTTCTGCATTTAATTTACCAAGTTCCGTAACTTCTGCAAAATGATGTGATCTTGAAGGTGATGGTAGATAACCATTCGTTGTGGTTTACATACTGGTGATAGTGACAAAAAAGGATTTAAAAAAAAAAAAAAACAATATGGCCTGTAGACTTCCTACAAACTAGTTAAAGACAGTACCTGCATGAATGATTTTGAATAGGTTTGACACAGGGTAACTGTCACCTGTAACAACAGAGAAGAGACTTTATTCAGAAAAAATATAATAGCACAACATGGTTTCTGCCTTCTAGAGAATTATTTTCAATTTGGTGATTGAGTATGTTCTCTTTAAGGTTTTTTAAAAATATTTCATACCTTTTATTCCACACTAGATAGTACAAACTTCACAGAAGAAGTGAAAACTATGGATGTAGCTTGCATTTCCATGTCAAGCTAGAGCTACATCTAGCCAGCCAGTTTTTGTACTGCTTTATTTATCTGCAGCCACAACAGCACTTAAGTCTGTGCTGATTTGCAGCCTGCTGCTGTTCCTTAACTCAGTGGTGTTCCTGGGCTTTTCAATGGAGAACTTAGGATGGGCTATCAATTCCAAAACTTAAAATCATGATCTATAAATCCTTCAGGTACAGGAAAGTACAAGTCTTACCCAATCTTTGCCTTTGTGCCCCTTCAATGCAGGTTTAAACTTCACCACATTAAATAGAGCAAGATTAGCATCTGAAAGTTCTGCAGGGGTCTTTAGAGTTCTAATGTTTTAACATGGGCCCACTTGCAAATTGTACTTTGTGTCAGCTGATGCAATAAAATTCAGTGGCCTGTAATATAATACATTCTAGTTCTTCAACCTAGACCCAAAAGGTATTTAAGGTGCTTAATCATGTGAATGGTTAAAATGAAAAGTCGTAGTTCTAGGAGTAATGTTTATGTTCTTAATCTCTTTTTCCACCTTTTTTCTCCTTCGTAAAGCCAGTAGCTGTAAGAGAGCTAAATTAAGGATTTAATCGCAACTTGCTTAAAAACGAAAGTGATGCTTTACATACTGATGCATCAAATTGGGTAGGGACTACTCAGACTGATGTTTAATTGACCAAATAGGATTAAGTCTGCACAATGTTGTTTGGAGCAATACAGATGGTATAATAATAGCAGAAATTATTTTTCCCTGTTTGTCGGTGTTTTTTCCTTGCATATGTTAAAGGTGAAAATCTGGGGACAGAACCAGAGAAGAAATAAGTGGTGATAATAAATATGCACAGCACTATTGCTCACCACCGACCAGACAGTGTCCAGCCAGGCCCTGAGCAGCAGCTGTTCCCCTGGCCAACTGCCTTCAACTTTGTTTTATCACATGATGCTGTGTAGTATGGAATATTCCTTCAGCCAGGTTAGGTCAGCTGTCCTGGTTCTATCCCCTCCCAGCTTCTTGTGGTCCCCTTGCTGGCAGAACAGTACAAGAAGCTGAAAAACTAAATGTCCTTGGCTCTGTGCAGCACTGCTCAGCAACAACTAAAACATCGCTGTGTTATCAACGTTGCTTTTCTCCTCAAGCTAAAACATAGCATCATACCAGACACAGGGAAGGCAATGACTTTGTCCCAGCTGAAACCAGGACACACCGAACTAAATTTCCCTAGAAAAGAAACACTGTGTAGCAGGAATTCAAATTGTCGGTATGTTTCGAGAATACCTTGTCATTTTTATTCCCAAAGAAATGTTCAGTTAGTCCCCGCGTTCTGTTTTGAAAATTAGTGTTCAGAATAATGCCTGGTTTGGGCTCTGCAGGTAAACATCTGGTGTTGTGTACTTTTTTTGGTTGTTTCTCCCTGACCAATCAACATTGCAAACACTTTGATTTGATCAGATTGTGCAGTTGAGTAGTAGAGTGTGCAAGGAGACGTAGGTCTGTGAAGGTGATTCACAAAAGCTTGTTCCAAAAGACAACTTTTAATCGTAGAATATCATGTGTACCTTTCTCATGTAAACGAAATGGTGAGGTAGGACACAACCATTGGAGGCTGTCATGACCATAAGTTCAGTTGATACATCTGTTTTTGTGTTTGTTTCCCATATCCATTAACATGTTTTGTTCCTTTGCAATTTACAGCGCAGAACTCTGCAAATGCAGGTTTTGCAAACTTTGATGCATTTGGACAGTCTAGTGGCTCGAGTAATTTTGGAGGTTTCCCCACAGCAAGTCAGTCTTCTTTTCAGCCCCAAAATACAGGTAGAACTCCTAGCACTTTTGATTAATATTAATTGTGAAATAATCCTTACCTTTATGTTGGAAGATACTTGACCTGAGTTTTTCTTGCATCTGCCACCTTTAATGCAGTCAAGCCATCTGAAGCTCTGGGGAAACTCAAAATTAATTCCTTCTGTTTGTTGTTGATTTCCTTTTTTTCCTAACACTGCTAAGTAGTCTGATTTTTATGGCACTGTTTATTAGCTCTACACCTGAAATAACTATGTAAAGAGCACTATTTTTGATGAATACTGAATTGACTGTTTACCTTGTAAGTGAAGGGTTTCAGTAGACCCAAAAGCACATCACAGTACCAAAATAAGTGTGTCTGTGCCAATGTGTAACATACGCACATCTTAGTATGTTTGTTTGGCTTCATGTGTAGAGCCTATTGCTAAGATTTATTTTTACTTTTCTTTAATTTGATTATGCTTTAAAACTTTTGCTTGAGCTTACACTTGCTGTTTGTCTAGATCTTTGGCTGACTGACTTTCTTTTCTTTTTTTTTTTCTTTTGAGTGTGGTGTCGTTTTAAACTTTTTTTCAAATTTTCTTTCTCCCTTCTTATGTTAACTTTAACCCACACACAATTTCTGGCTGTCCAGCGTTCAGAACGCTTTCATCTAGCTGCAGTTTTGGTGAATTTACTTCAGCTTTTCCTCTCCAGGCTGTACACAGTAAGTTCCACACAGTGGAAACTCAGCTTGCTTCATTTTATGCCATTGTAGTATAGCATCATCATTTCTACTGTTGAATATGTTTTAACCTAATTGATTAAGCTATTAGAAAGTTTTGTTTTAGTAGTGTGAGTGGAATCCTCAACCAATTGTTATAAAATATGTAACTCTTAGTGGAGCTATTCATTTAAGTACATGACCTGCCTATCTTAATTGTCTGGACAGTGAAGAGATGGAAGCTCATGGTTTTGTATTTAAACATAAGTTCAGCTGTGTGGACCTAAGCCAGATTTTTCAAATTGGTTTATGTATCTCTGATGTTAGTAGAGCCTTGGTATAAAATAAATCAGTTCATGCATTTTCTGCCCCAAACACTTCCTTGATAGAATATAATCTTAAAACATGAGAATAGAGAACACAATTCTCTTCAAATATGGGTGTAGAATCATTCTGCTCTTGGGCTACTGGGGATGCCTAGAATGGCAACTGACATCTGAAATGGTCAACTCTATCGTGCCATTAAGGGAATTCCAAAAGTAGCTATTCATTAGACACACGTGACAAAATGAATCTTCTGTATTTTGAATACTAAAGATTCAGGCATATGTTTGTTTTTCTAGTGGAATACTATTGCTGAAGTTACTTAAACAGCTAATGGGTAGCACGTAGTTTTGACTGATAGCAGCTGTTGAAGTTTTCTGTCCCCAATCTGCAGACTGAAAAGTATACAAGGTGTTGGTTTTTGTCGTTTTCTGTTTTTCGTTTGTTTTTTGGCCTAATGTAAACCTGAGGGATAGGGGTCAAGGGTCTTGCTTGTGGGATGGGACAAAGGGAACAAGTTGCATCAGATAACTGCAGAGAAGTTAGAGACTCCTCAAAGCTAGAAAAAGCATCGATCATGTTTAACTTATTTTGTTACAGGTGGAAGTGCTGGATCAGTGAATGCTAACTTTGCTCACTTTGATAACTTCCCCAAATCCTCCAGTGCTGATTTTGGAGCCTTTAACGCTTCTCAGAGCAATTCAACAGCAACTGGAGCCAGTAAAGCTGCAGTGAATAAACCGAGTCTCCAGTCAGCAGACAAATATGCAGCTCTGGCTAATTTAGATAATATCTTCAGCACAGGGCAAGGTAATAAATTTTATTATTTGACATGCTTATACTGCTTGTGTATACTTACCGTAAGGATGACTGCATCTGTCAAATTAGTAACTATATTTTGAAATGTCCTTTCTTTAAATTATCAGTTCATGTTTCACTTCAGTGCATCCTTAATGTGTAAGGTATAAGTTTAAGACTTAAAGACATCACTCCTTAATGTCATTAGAAGACTGCTTTTTGGGAACCTACTTGATATCAAGGTGAGTAACTGTAGGCTTAAATACTTAAAGCATCATGCCATGATACACGTATATATGTATTCAAAGATGCATTATATATAAAAACTTCAATATACAAAAAAAATGTACTGAAACATATGATGAAGGCTCTCAAATGGAGAGCTGCAGTTGTTGCAAAGAACTGCTGGAGTAGCTTTCCTACTTCTTTGCCCCCAAAAGATTTGGCTTTAGTTTTCTTTACAAACTGGTAGCAGTGATATTCTTAAAATAATTTGTGGGGGTTTTTGTGTACTAAAGAAATACTGTCTTGAAAGCAGATATCTGAATGCTAGTGAAATTCAAGCTCAGTTTTATATTGCTGAAGCACTGAAGTTGCATCAGCTACCAAACAATGCCAATATGATATGTGGTTCTGTTAATCTTTTTCCATAAATATATAGGCACCTCAAAGTTTGTATTTGGTTTTAATTAAAGTTCATTGGCAGTGAACACCAGTTCTGCCAAAACTAGACTTGAAATCATTTTCAAGCGTGGATGCAAAATTCAGCTTCACTCTGCATTCAGCACTGGCTGTAGCAAGACTACGCTCAGTGAAGTCACTCTGTCTCCTTGGCTTAGTGATCTTTTTGAAGGGCTGCAGATAAAGAACAGAAATATAAAAACTGCAAAGGAAGGTTCTCTCTTTTAGTAGCAGAACTCCAGTGGACATGAGGAGCAAAGTAAATTTACATAAGCTCCGCCCATCAGTGAAAGATGCTGAGCTGTTGTACCTTTCTTCCTACTTATCTGCTAAACTGTCACCTTAAGAGCTGGTTGTTTCTGTTAATCTACAGAAAGATGATACTTTTCTTCCTGGGTTTGTGGCTTTCACTTTCGTTTATTGTTGTTCTTAGGGCCTAGTGACATCTTGTGGAATGATCTAATCACATGGTGCTGTAAGAACAGTCCACTGAGTACATTTCCTCTGCAGAAATTAGCCTAGGAACTGCATCTTTATCAATGCTTGGAAATATGTATTCAGGAGATGAAAACTTGGGTTTAGTTAATTTAGGGAAAACATGTAGGTTGCTCTGAAAGTAATGCTTCCTATTTATTTCCAGGGAAAGTACAACAGCTACGAAGAGCACAATAACACTATTTGATAGAGCAAATTGTCAGCTACAAAACACTATTTGTCAACAAAGGCACCACCATTAGCTATACGTTTTTGCCAGAAATGAACAAGCGTCTGCATGCTGCACTCTGAATCTGCGTGGCCTTGCAGGACGTGGCTTGTCTTTCACATTGCTGTCGCAGCTGCTGAAATGCACCACTACCCCTCACTGTGCTCACAGCCACTGTTTGGTCTCCAGAAATGTTCAGCAAATGTCAATGAACATCAGTGGGTGCCATTTTTTCTGCATGGAGAAATTCACTTCCACACCTTTTGTTCTGTTTGCACTTCCATGTCTGATGCCATTTGGTCAGAGTGCCCCTCTGCTGCCATCTGTCACATGGCAACAGCATGGAACAGAACACTGGTGGGAAGGTTCAACCTCTACTGCCACACCACCAACACCTGCCTCTGATGCCACGGCCCAACATAATAAAATAGGAGGCATTACTTTCGGAGCGGCCCTTGAAGTTATTCTGTAACTTTTCTTTGCAAGTAGTATATGAAAATATGTATTGGTCTATAATGGAGAGCTTTTGAAACATCAAGGCTTAGGAGTTTTTTGTTAAATTTCCTAGTTGAAGATGACAGTAGTATTGAGCCCTTATTTTCCAGGGAAACTGGAGACTCTTTGGAGCTGCAGGATATCTGTAGGAGAATAGCACTACTTCGTGTCATAGTTCGTATTTTTTAAGTTAGAAATCCATATGGTAGTGCTTAACATTAGCAGGTCAGAAAATGAAACCATCTTCATCATTTTTTATGTTTTCTTTCATTCTAGGTGGCAGTGAGCAAGGAAGTGGCTTCAGTACAGTAGTGTCGGCATCAGCGGGTCCTGCTCTGTCAGCCCCAAATCAGTCAAGTGCATCTTCAGACAAGTATGCGGCTCTAGCAGAATTAGACAGCGTGTTCAGCTCCACAGCAACCTCCAGTAATGCATATACTTCCACCAGTAATGTCAGCAGGTACTTTTGTTGAAACTGTGTCTTTTCACTGACTTCAGCAAAATGCAGAAAAGTAGCTCAGTTGTTCCTTGAACGTGGTTTTAATTTTATCAAGAATAGAGGAATATTGTCTGTGTTTATTGAGTCAGTGCTGAAAATGCATCCTTTATTTTAAATAGCAGCACTGTGCGGTAGGGTATTGCAACAAATTTAAGACTGTCAGCTGAGTGTTTTGTGCACCTTTCTGGTTATTATGTGCTGAACCTGTTAGATGGTAACGCGTTCATGTACACAGTATGTACCTGCATACCGAAAGTCATAGCATCATCCATGGCAAAAGGTTCTTCTGATATTTTTGGTGTAAATACTACCAATTGCTTCCTGTTAGATCATTAAGGTAATAAATACCAAGTGCCTGTTAGAACTCTGATGTTGGAAATGCCCCCCAAAGCCTTTGTTTTGCAACTGTATCCTGATGACCTCTGTTCAGTATTCAAGTATATTCAGTGCATATTGGGTTGGTGACCCTGGCATCAGGGCCTCAATGTGTCGCATCTGTGAGCTATATTGCAGTTTGCAAACTGTGTGTAAGCATTCCTTTTTCTTTTACATGCTGACAACAAATGTAAGTTATATTTATTTGTTAAAGAAGCAGTTCTGACTTCTCTGAATGTATGAATTATTTTCAGCAATGCTTTTGGAACAGTACCTGTGGCTGCTACTTCCCAGACACAGCCTGCATCTTCGAGTGTGCCTGCTCCGTTTGGAGGTATAGAAGTGTTACTAGCACCTTTTGTGGACTGTAAACAAACATCGTACTAAGCTTTTAGTTAATAGTGCTATACTTTGGTAATTCTAGTATCAAAAGTATCAAAGGACACCAAAAATATACTGTTATCACACACAGATGTTTCAAATTAAACATTTTATTATCAATTACTAATTTTTCATGCAATTTTATAGGTATGAAAGTATTATAAACTTAATGTGAGTCAGACTATTTTTAAGCCTTTCTAAATACAGTGTTTTTAATCTTTCAGCAACACCTTCCACAAATCCATTTGTAGCTGCCCCTGTTGCCCCAGTGGCACCCTCAACAAATCCATTCCAGACCAATAGCCGAGGAGCAACAGGTTAGGAACAAAAAACCAGAACTGTCTGAAACTTTTTTTCCAAATCTTGCATTGATTCTTTTTTCATAGCTGTGTAACCCTTCAAAGGCTTTATTATTTGTCTTTAGTCTAATCTGTGTTTATTTAATGTAGAGTTGCTTTCTTTGGTCATGCTTTTGTTTGTTTTTTGGGGGGAGGGGATGTGAATGGGGAAGGGGGGAGCTGAGTGTATTAGTTTCCTCTTTCTGGCCCAATCCTACAGTTTCAGACTGGCCATGAAGAATGACAAAATGATCTGTTTAAGATGTTTTGATGCTACCTATACTATATTGTAGTCTATTTATTACCAGTTGAGTACCATCCAAGAATGTAACCTTAGCTTTAAAGCATGCTTCACAGCAGATTGCCCTGAAGTCAGGGATCTTGAAAGCTCTGCTACTAAGCTGGTACACTTGATTTTTCCACCCTCATTCCCCTTTATTTATTGCAAAGTCTTGCAAGTCCTTAAAACCAAGGTTGCCAGAGCTGGAGTCCATGTCCTCTGCTAAAATAATTTTTGTTTTAAGTCCCTTTTGAGATATTATGTAGCTGAACTTATTCAGCTATTTAATGAATGAAATACTTTCAACTCATTTTAATTTTACCACTCAGGATGCTATCTTGGATCATCTTCAAGAACTTTGTAGCCTTTAGAAGCAGCATTCTCAGTAGAATATGAAGGAAATTACTTGGACTTTCCACCCAGTGGCAATATATGAAAGATTAATCTACTTTAGATAAATTTGTTTGAATATGGCAACTCTATCCTTCTATTCAAAACAAACAAAAAAAAGTCTTCCTTGACTTCCAGGGGTTCTAACATGTTTTCAGCAGTAGTGATGTAATGTAGTATGTAACAGGTGGTACGATATTATCATGACTTGTGGTCACCCCTTTCAGTGTAAGATGTAATCTTGTACCTTGTCCTTTTAACTTAAACTTTTTCTGCATGAGCTCGGTTATTTATTACACGGCAGATCTGATCTGTAGCATTCATTTCTAATGGCTTTCTTAACTTAATCTATAGCTGGTCATGCTATGGTTGAATTGTTTGCTACGTGTGTGTATATATATTAGAAGTCATCTAAGAAATTGCTGTTCAGAAGTGTATATATGATTTGACATTGTCTGGTCTCTTTGTGGCTTCCATAAGGCCTCTCGGGAGCAATGCACTCTCACATATTTCCTCACGCTCATTTTGGTAGGTGGCCACATTTGATATCAAATTTCTTGTGGCTAATTGTTCTTGCTTGTAGAAACTTATTGGCAGCTATCTGGTTCTCTGCACGTAGAATTTCAGAAGCCTTACATGTTTTAAAATGGGAGTGGGTGTGGGTATCTGGTGACTTGACAAAAGGAGAAGAGAGCACAGAAACCTATTAAGCAACCAAAACAAAACCATTATTGGTATCCTCCATGGTCACAACAGAATGCTGACAAGTTGAGTGTCTCCTGTAGCTTGTGCTGACAGTAGTTTGTCTTTAGAAATATCCCAAGTTGCTGTTCAATTTGCTGTGCTTTTTTATACTGTTCTAGCAAGTTTTTCTGATGAATAGCTTCTCTGCTAATTTTAATTTGAGAATCATGTTAGTACATTAGTGTTTTGTACACTTCTTCAGTGGTTTGTGTATATAATGTCTTGCCCTTGACTACTTTTGGGGTAAATTTTTCAATTGATAATTAAGATGTATTCATTAAATACATTGATCTTTACTTAGGTCTTGTATAAGTCCAAAAAGTTAATATTTAACAGTTCAAAAGAACAGTCTTGTCTAATGTTGAACTGGAAGAAAATACTTTGTGTCTGTGTTTGTACCAAAGGTCTTCTATGTGCTTCTCCCTACACGAATAACCCAAAAGACTGAATAATGGTTTTGTTACTACATTTTAGCACTTGATGTGCTCCTGTTTCTGATGAAGGCATGTGGAATTGCATATATGCTGTTACATCCTTTACTTGAAATGTTTCAGCAGAGAATCAGATGAAAAGATTTCTTTTGGTTTTGAGTTTTTTTGTTTCCAGTCTTACTTCACTAGTAAGAGTGTTTGCAGTAGGAACTTTGTGTGCAAATTAATGTGCATGGTGAGAATTTCCTTTAGGGAGGGGATGGAGAGAGGGGATGCATGTGTCCCTTATGAATTGTTTTGAGTTGTACCTTATTGTAATGCAGCTTGAAGTAGGAAGATACTGCTGTGCTTTTCTCAGTGGAGAAAAAGAGGGGCTTGTGCTGCCTGAAAGTGCTTGCTTCTAAATGTGCCCTGATGTTTACTGGAAAAACCTCAGGGTGAAGTATTTGATGTAAAGAGTGTGGAAATTTTTTTTTCAGCAAGTATATCTGTGCTGCATCTAACAAACCTTAAATTATTCAATTTATTTCTAAAGTACAGAAGTAATTATATTCTTAGTCTGTGGTGATCAAAGGTAACAAATCAGTGGCTGTGGGGCTTAAACCTAATTTTTGTACGGTCACTGAGGCATTAGGGGTTTCTTAGCGTTGCAGTGATGTCTTAGAAAAGGCAATTTCTTGCAAATAACTGAATGTTATTTTTTGCCTGCCAGCAGCAACATTTGGTACTGCATCCATGAGCATGCCTGCAGGATTTGGAACTCCTGCCTCCTACAGTCTTCCTACTAGTTTTAGTGGCAACTTCCAGCAGCCTACATTCCCAACCCAAGCAGCTTTCTCCCAACAGACTGCTTTTGCTCAGCAGCCGAATGGTAGGTCTATACACTTTATCTTGTTTAAATCAGAAACATGGAGAAAATGATCTAAGTCAGCAACGATGGGTGCATATTTATTTCTGTATGAATTCTGTAGTTAAATCAGTGAGAGGTTCCACTCACGCAGCACGATTTTGGCTCTAGTTGAGTGTTCAGGCTTGGCTCTCTGCAGTGGCATAACTGAAACTGCACTGCAATCTGATACAAAATTATACAAGTTCAAAGGTTTAAAAGATCTAAATGCAAGGATTGTTTGGTCTTCATTTAGAGAGTGCCTGCAACAGATCATAACACTAACTTGAAGAGTGCAGCTGAGAGAAAATCAGAAAGTACTTTCTCGCAAAATCGGAATGATAAAATATTGAAAAAAGTATGTATGTAGAAATTAGGAATTGATTAGGTCTGAACAGCTGAAAATGAACAAAAAGCTCAGCTATGTATTTTCCACTTCCCTGAGAATGTTTAATTGTACAGTTTTGCAAGTTTTCTCCTGTTAAGAAACTTAGCTTTTTGATGCTCATGTGCCATGTTAAGCTTTTAAAATCAGCTCTCTGGTGCTGTGCTGCACAATGCTCCTGGACTTTAGCTTTAAGATGTGCTAACCAATATTTACAAAGGAGTCATGCTGTCAAGTGTCATCTCAAGAGTGCGCTGTTAATGACAGCATTAACAGAAAAGCAGTAATTCACTGAAGCAAACCTCTGGAGAGAGCATAAGCAGAAGATATAGTTTAGGCTTCTTGCCCGAGTGACAATTTTGCTGCAGACACATGTATGATTTACGTGGCTGTTATTGCACTAAACGTTTCAATAGAGCAGTGAACATGTATCACTTCTTTATCTGATTGGTGTTATCCATGTGACTGCATGCTGAGGCAGACTGAGAATGTTCACGTGGTCGTATAGCTGAAGTGTGAAGCAGCAGCCTCCAGCTGAGGGTGGTGAAATCTTAATAGCTGTTTTTCAAATTAATTAGTAAACAGAGGCAAGCTCTGAGCCAAACTTGCTTCAAGTTTTCATACTATTTTTGTTGCTTTTCAGCTGGAAAAGCTCAAAGCTCTTACTGACCTTGAAATTGGTGACTGTAGAAATTCACAGATCACAAAACTTGACTGGGGATGGGACTGGAAAGACAGAGCTTGTTGCATGTTTGAATTGGGAACTGATCTTGCCAATACATGTAACATTTCTTAAGAACTGAACCATTTTTTTGTATGGAAGAAGTAAAAACATAAATCGAGCTATTAAGTGAAAGCTTAGTATTTAAATTCTTCTGAAACTAAACTGAAGTAGGATAATTCCTGCTGAATGGTGCAATCCAAGTTTTCCCCTTTAGTTTGGAGACTACAGCAAGGAACTTTTTGAAGACTGATTACTAGTATTAATATTTTCTCTTATCTTTCAAAGGAGCAGGTTTTGCTGCATTTGGACAGGCAAAGCCTGTAGTAACTCCCTTTGGACAAGTTGCAGCTGTTGGAGTATCTAGTAACCCTTTTATGGTGAGTTGTTGCATGATATTAATAACTTGTGTATGTCTGAAAAGGTGTCATCTTCAGCAATCGTAGAGATGCATGAATTTTTTGCTTCAAGTGAGGGAAGGCAACATGTGAATCTCTTAAGTGCAGTTCAGTATAATGATGATGTGACATTTGTAAGGCCTAACCCAATCAAAACAGAGGTGTTTATATAGCATGCTCTTAAAATGTAATTTTAGAGAAAAATGCACAAAAAAACCCCAAATCCTGCAACATGAACCAGAAACACTTTGTAATAAGTTCTCCATTTTACATACCCTGCATTTATGATTTGTTTGGTTTTTTTTAAAAAAAAGCCTTATTTTTATTCTTTTTTCCCCAGGCTGGTGCACCAACAGGACAATTTCCAACAGGAAGCTCATCAACCAATCCTTTCTTATAGCCTTATAGACACTTTACCCAAAAGAACTCTTATGTGGTCACATAACATCTCTGCGCCTCTTGCACTGTTGTCTTGTTTCACTGATATTAGCTTTAAACACAAAAGAAGTCTTTAAGAAGTTAAAATGAAAGCCTGCATTGTGTACCTTTGGGGGGGGAAAAATAAACACAAAAACCCAACAACAACAAAGTCGTCCCCACCCCCCCACACACAGACACAAACAAAGAAAATCAACCCCCTCCCTCACACCTCCCCAGGTAATAACGTGCAAAACAGAGGGCTGTGGTAACATCCTTGAACCTGTGAACTGGCAGGAAAAAAGTAGCGGTATCATGTATATTAAAATTGGCTAATAAGTTATTGCAGATACCACATTCATTATGCTGCAGTACTGTACATATTTTTCTTAGAAAATAGCTATTTGTGCATATCAGTATTTGTAACTTTAACACATTGTTATGTGAAAAATGTTACTGGGAAATAGATCAGCCACTTTAAGGTGCTGTTGTATCTCTTGGAATGAATGAGCTACATCATTTTAACCATTGGTATTGGAAGTCATGAAATCAAATTCAAGGTTTGTTCATTTCTCAAAATGTTTTCCTTTCCTAAGAGCTCTTCTATTTATACATGCCTAAATCTCTAATGTTAGAGGGATACCTGTCTGCATAATAAAGCTGATCATGTTTTGCTACAGTTTGCAGGTGGAAAAAAAAAAATAAATATTAGAAAAAAAATGTGTAGTTTTATTTCTGTGCAATAACACTTAGGTTACAGTGTTCATAATGTGAATCTCATACACAGAGTTATCAGAAGTGATATGCTCAAAGGTGATGTGAGTTTAATTTTCACATCCCATGGTCTTGGATATGTCCCGTTGCCGTGGTTAATTCTGCTGCTCAAGTGAAGTGACTTATCTAACAGGAAAGAGCTTACACAGAACTCTGACAAATGAGCTGCATAATGAAAGATGCTGAGGAACTGGTGACTTGAAAAAGGGTTAGCTGCTGACAGACACCTCATTACAGGCAGCTGATGATGGAGTCTTTGAATGTGACTTAGTTGTGACCACAGTGGTACATGTGATCTAGGTACCACTTTTTTTTTTTAATTCATGTGTATTAGTAGGACCTCCCGTGGAATACTAAATTCATTGATTGGGTTTTTTTTTACTTACTGGAATGTCTTCTGCCATGCTAGAATGGTGTTTGTGGAGGAGGAAACATCTGGCGTGTCAACTCTGTGGTAGGGAGGTTGCAAGAAGAGCGTAAGTGCATCAGTGTAATCGGTGGTGGAATTTAAACACAGATAACTTGGCTTAAGTTCATCTGTAACACTGGAATTAAGCAATTAATGTACATGTTGTGAGTATACCAAGACTTCAAGCTTGCAGGAAGGCTTCTGGCCAGCTGAAGAATAAGGATCTACTAATTATCAAAAACAACAGGAATAAATGAGATCAGATTATTACAGATTTTTGAGAAAATAATTGTGCAAGGTGATTTGAACTAAAAAGGACAATTCCTGAAGGTAAGAAACTTTCTGTAATGACTGCCTGAATATTAGATCTGCTTGTTTCTGGGGGAACTGCAAGACATGATCGCTGCTTGTAAGAATGCTCTTGGCATGCCAGTGCTTCTGACTAGCGTTGCCTACCTATGGGGAATGGTAATTTCTGTGCTTTTTTTTTTTTTTTTTTTATTGGAGCTTTAGAGATCCCAAAGGACAGGCAGATATAACAGGTTGCCTGTAGTAGTATTCCTCACTTAAAGGTCTGTTCTGTCCTGTTGATGTATTTAATGCTACAAGAGACTTGGAGTCCTTGTCTTCTGACAAGGACTGCTGGATGGAGCATGGCGTGTGGATTAATTCCTGAGAGCCTGGGTGAATTCAAATCCTCAGCAATTGAGGGTTTTCGGTGTGTTAGCAACGCCTCGCCCACTGTTCAGTATAATAGCTGTACATATCTATTGTTGATACCTGTTCTGGAATGATGGCACATGCGTTGAAGAGTGGGGGTCTTCAGGGACTTGGAAGGATTTGTGACACACTTAAATACACTTACTGCAGAGAACTGGACCACATCAATCAAATGTCATGAGATGAGGATCAGCCCTGTGATTGGGGAACAATCTTGTGCTCCCTTCATCCAAATTCATGTACCTAAGCTTTGGACAAGGGCTAAGGAGATCAAAATCTATTGAAATTGTTCTGACCTAAATTAAGCTGTTTACTGCTCAAAGATGTTGAAATGCATTTAAGTATGCAAGGCTGTACGTTTAGATTAGGCTGCAGAAATAGTGGAATGCCTTATTTTCCAATAACTAGTCTGAATGCAGATAAAAGGTGACCAATACTTCCTCTATACACAGCCACATCAGCTTAGTATATGATCACCAACTTCAAACTCCAGACAAGTGACTGAAGATCTTACCTTTCTTCCTATCTCCTTCATACTGAGCAGAAGTTGACACCATAGCTGTCTTGGTTTGATTTTTTTCTTTTTAATAAAATGTGTGCATCTGTATATTTATGTATGTATGCTTATAGCTTATATAGCTATAGAAAATTTTTTTCTTCACCTATGGATAGAAATGATATCTTGTCTTGGAAGTCTCTGCAGTTCATGCAGTCACACCGCTGTCAGCTGCGGAAAGCTATGCTTCCATTGGATTTTCAGTATCCTTTCCTGCTTTAGCTTCAAAGTATTTAACTTTAGCCCTCTTGTACAGAAATTAACTTGGAAAGCTTCTAGTTACGACTTTTAATTCTGATAAATCACTTCCCGTGTGTTTAGGAAGTGCTGCAGGAGATGCATCATGAGCTTTACAAGGCAAAGGTGATGCCCAAGTGCTGCAGTTTTAAGTTACACAGTTTAATGGTTGTGTAGTTCCCAATCACTGCATTGAAACAAGTGTCAAGACATGTTAGTTTGGGAAGGACCAAACTTGGTCTGAGTTCCTGAAAGAAGAAAACCATAAATACGATGCAAATGTTCTTCTCTGTTGAAAGAACGACTTCCTGGATCATAACAGCAAGCTCAAGCAGTTTTAAAAAGCATATTTTAAAAGGAATTCATTCTTTTGATTTCCTTGTGAGCTGAATAGGGGGAAATATCAATTGCTTCTCACTCCTAACTAATCTGTACCTTGTGGTAGAGGAACCTAGTGAAAATTGCTGCTATCTGATAGAAAGGACTCCAAAGGGGCCATTACTGAACACAGTTGAAAGAAGTCACTGATTAGCTCCCGTTGTACCTAAGCTTTTAAGTATTTAAGTATGATTGCCCTGTATAGAAATTGAAGTATCTCCCCACTGGCTGGCTTAAAAAGTTCAGGAGATTTTTTAGCTTCCAAAGATAAGTATGTCTGACAATTCCGTGAGCCACACAATGTGGATGCTGTTTAAGCTTGGAACTCTTTGTCAAGACAGACATTTTAAAGGGAAAGCTAGTGCCTTGTATTCATTCATCTTTAACAAATTCATGGTCAGGCTGTCACTGCATCAGGAACGAATTCTGAATAAAATGACATTTTCCTTGAAGTCGTGTAACTTCAGTTTTGGAGGGATGTGCTGTCTGTGTGGGGTCTGAAAGGACTGCATTTGGTCGTCTGTGAGAATGTAGTAATCCATTGCTGAGCATACAGAGGTAGCATCTTTTTGGGTTGGGGAGGAGCAAAGGAAGGTTAATGGCTGTTTGTATTAACTTGCTTTAAAAGTGCATGTGAAAACTTGGAAGTTGAAAAAGTACAAGTCTCCAAAAAGTTTCCGTGGCAACCTTTCTTTCAGAGCATCCATCGTGCTGCCATAAGGCAATTGCTTCTTTAGGCTCCTCGGGAATGTTTGAATGTCTTGTATTTAAGAGTAAATCGCATTTAATTAAAATTCTCAGTAAAAGTGAAAGTTCAAAGGTCGTGTTCTGTAAGCTCTTCCACTCTGAGATTCAGGCATCTGTACGCAGTGGTCTGCTATTGTGCTCATAGAGCGTTAGTGCAAGTTCTGATGTCAGGACTGCATAATTAAATTTGAACTGTTGGTGAAGGAAACAGGGAATGCATCATCCTGTTTACAAAGCTCTTTCTGCTGAAGCCTCATAAGCAGCCCGTTATACCCCATTGGTCAGTCTTCTTTGGTTGGGCATTAAGTTTCCCCTAATTAATTGTTCAGATGATGCAGTCTTCTGTGTTGTTGCTTGCAACTGTTCATCTTTTTTCCTCCATTCCTTAATAATCAGTGGGTTCACCAGCCACACGAGGACTTCTGCATTTGATGGAGATAATGGTGTGTATGCTTCTGGCCAGGAAAATCCCAGCTATGCATGTGAAGTAGCTGCCATAAATAAGAAACTGGGAGATGGAGGTGGGGAGAAAAGGGGAGAAGGGGTCAAGAGCTGGTTTTGTTGTTAGGTAATTTAAGAGGTGACCCTACACTGCTGCCTTCTCCCTACCACCTATGTCCCCGAATGTTCTCATCTTAAAATGATGAAAAGGTTCGGCTGCTTGACTTTGCCCAGTAGAGAGTCTGCTGTTATAAAAGGAGGAGGAGAGAATATTCTGTTACCTGCTTCCCCTCCCCATCTCGCTAAGGGAGGAGAGCAGCTGCCCTGCGCTTTCTGGCTGGTCTCTAAAAAGATGAAAGCTAGAGACTTGGACCTTATTCAGTATGTGTTTAAAATCTCTAAATTCATAAAGCAGACTGAGAATTAGATTAATTGTCAGAGTAAAAGTAACTTGAAAGTGCATCTAATCAAACTTTGCCTAGTAATAAAACCCCATATGTTACCTTTCAGCTTGGTTCCTGCTTCTCTTTAGGGTATTTGGATAATAAACTTGTCAATAGTAAGCCTAGGAACTGAGTAATAGGTGGTGGTCTTGCTTTTCTGCTTTATGGAAATGTTCTTAAAGTTATGGCAGAAATGCAACACTGATGAGACTAGAGGACGTGTGGGCTGTAGTAGCTACTACCAGTTCACATTAAATGAAACTGTTTCCAAGGCAGTAACTGCCCTGGGCTGTCCATCACCAAATATCTTCACAGAGTTGAAACTTCAAACAGAGCCTGCTTTTGGAGGAGTGCAGGAACAGAGAGCAGTGTGAGTGAGGTAGCTTACCTGAATGCTGATACCCAGTCCCAGACCTTTGGAATCTACTACAACAACAGTTAAAATTGTCTGGATCAGCAGCGCAATGAAGTTGTTGAAGCCAAACATCAAAGCATAACGCTCCATGCTTAGATTGACAGCAATCTGGAACCTGAAAATGGATGTACAGGTTAGCAGAGCTGTGGAGAATTTGTGTGCTTGCACCTTATGGGAGGAAGTTTGGGAATTATTTCATGTGCACAATGAATTCTTCTTAGGATTAAAGCTGTTTTGATCTTAACTATTAAGTTTTTAATATCTTTGTTTTAGCTGAACCGTTCCTCCTTCCCTCCCCCTCCCCCCAATTCTCATGTTATTGTGCATCCTGCCTACCTACTTTGAGAGGACATTATTTGCTAAATGAGGACTGGTGCATGTTCGCTTGATTGTTTAGAGAAGACTTGTACATAAATCGTTGGACAGCTAAATGCAGAGTAAGGAAATTACTGATTTGGAGTAAGCTGCTGTGATGGCTGAGTCATATTTTTAAGCAAAATTCTATGTGAGTTAGAAATGTTTTTCTATCATAACCTATTCAAAAAATCTTATTTCTATGAAAACTTCCAGTTCAATTTTATAAATGTGAAAATGACATTTACTGATTTAAATCAATTTAACTGGGAACAGTTGTGCATTACACTTACGTTGCTATTGTTATCAGGAGCATATAGCATGCCTTGAAAACAAGGTAGCCAGCGTAACATGCCCAGATGTTGGCAGTAAAGTGCATGAGGAAGAGGGAGGCAGCGTCCATTGCAGAGAAAATCCCCAAAGCCAGCTCTCCAGAAAGATCCCAGTTTACTTTCACATATCCAACTGCCATGGATGTTGCTGAACCTAAAAATAATAAAAGGAAGAGCAACTGATGTCATCTACCTGGACTTGTGCAAGGTGTTCGACACTGTCCCGCATGACATCCTGGTTGACAAATTGGATAAATATGGATCTGATGGACGAACCACTCGCTGGATAAGGAACTGGCTGGATGGCCGCGCTCAAGGAGTTGTGGTCAATGGCTCGATGTCCAAATGGAGACCAGTGACGAGTGGTGTTCCTCAGGGATCGGTACTGGGACCAGTGCTGTTTAACATCTTTGTCGGTGACATGGACAGTGGGATCGAATGCACCCTCAGCAAGTTTGCAGATGATGCCAAGCTGTGTGGTGCAGTCGACACGCCAGAGGGAAGGGATGCCATCCAGAGGGACCTGGACAGGCTTGAGAGGTGGGCCCATGCCAACCTCATGAAGTTCAACAAAGCCAAGTGCAAGGTCCTGCACCTGGGTCGGAGCAATCCCAAGTACACATACAGGCTGGGCGGAGAATGGCTTGAGAGTAGCCCTGAGGAGAGGGACTTGGGGGTGTGTGTTGACGAGAAACTCAACATGAGCCGGCAGTGTGCGCTTGCAGCCCAGAAGGCCAACCGCATCCTGGGCTGCATCAAGAGAAGCGTGGCCAGCAGGTCGAGGGAGGTGATTCTGCCCCTCTACTCTGCTCTCGTGAGACCTCACCTGGAGTATTGTGTCCAGTTCTGGGGCCCCCAACACAAGAAGGATGTGGAGCTGTTGGAGCGGGTCCAGAGGAGGGCCACGAGGATGATCAGAGGGCTGGAGCACCTCCCCTACGAGGACAGGCTGAGAGAGTTAGGACTCTTCAGCCTGGAGAAAAGAAGGCTGCAGAGGGACCTGATAGCAGCCTTCCAGGACCTGAAGGGGCTGACAGGAAAGCTGGGGAGGGGCTTTTTACAAGGACAGGTAGTGACAGGACAAGGGGTAATGGCTACAAACTGAAAGAGGGCAGATTTAGACTAGATATAAGGAGGAAATTCTTCACTGTGAGGGTGGTGAGACACTGGAACAGGTTGCCCAGAGAAGCTGTGGATGCCCCCTCCCTGGAAGTGTTCAAGGCCAGGCTGGATGGGGCTTTGGGCAACCTGGTCTAGTGGGAGGTGTCCTTGCCCATGGCAGGGGGGTTGGAACAAGATGATCTCTAAGGTCCCTTCCAACCTGAACCATTCTATGATTAATAAATGTTACTATCTTTCTAGAGTCATGGCATAACTGTGCAAATGGATCATGCTTGGAGCTCTTGAGACTTATCCTAGGGCCACAATGAAGGGCTTTGATAATGGTGTGACTTCTATTTTCTGTTAGTGTTACGGAATTTTTTTTTTCTTTTGCTTGCTTGCTCACAGAGCTTTCTCTGGCTGAAATACTCCTACAAAGTGCCTCATGCTGAAGGTTGGAGGCAGTGTACAGTGTACTGTCATCAGCACAGGACAGACTAGAAGTACTTTCTAGCGTTCTGCTTACCTAAAAAGGTTGCTATTGCTTCGACAGCTCC
>WBMW01005745.1:5762-42534 GCA_013396635.1 Penelope pileata | reverse complement strand
ATTCTATATGATTCTATGATTTATAGTAGAGTTTGAACATTTTCAGGATTCGTAGCTTTAGCATTAAGTAGGTGTTAGGCATTTGAGCCCATCAGCTTTGTTGGGGATTGCTTTTTGTTCACCTCGGGCTTTCATGTGTGTGAAGGCAATCGGGGCAGGTGCAGAGTGGCAGCTTAGCTGGAAGGGAAGTAGGCGATGAGCTTAATCTGAGGAAAAAATATCTTTTTCCTTTGTATAGTGTCTGAATGCTGGAAACTGTCTTGAATTTTCATTGCTAGGAAAAGTTTCATCTCTAAACTGTGAAAATCCAGGGGGGTAATGTAGACCATAGTGAGATGATCTTGTCCTAAAAGGTGAACAGATGACACCCATCCAAAATCTTACTGACTTTGGCCTGAGTTGCATTGTCAAAAGCAAATTTGTAGCATTTAGTACTAAAGTTTTGTTACAGTTAATAAGCTGGCAAGAAAAAAACAAGATGATGTTTTGCCAAACTGCTAAATATCTGTGTGCTTTTACTTGTATTTCTCTACATTTGAGAAGAGCTCACACATAAATGGGTTTGTAGTTGACTGATTTTTTTTGTGGAGATTCTGGTTAATGTTGGTAGGAAGAAGGAATCTCCACATAGTTTCCTAGTTGTTGTCTTAGTTTTGTTGTACACATTTTGGGAGAAGTGTGCTCTTTTCCTTCTTTATTTAAAAAGCATGCATCAAAATAGATTGGATTGCCTATGTCTAGGGAGCTGAAAGCTACAATGCTGACAGTAAGCATTACTAAACTGCAATTTGAGCTTCACAGGTATTAAATAAAGGTCAGAAAAAGAGATCACACAGACAAATAAGTAGCATTTAAATCAAGTGTTCAGTATAGAGGAATGCGTCACATGATTCTTTTGAAAATAAAATTCAGAGGTAGATATCCAGCTGTTTGTAAAACCCAATTAAAGAACTTTATGCAAGCCAGTGGAAGTTAGCATTGAGATTATCTCCTCAAAGAAGGTGTCTGCCATTTAATAAAGCAAGAAGGAGAAAAGGATGACGATGTAATGCATTGTTAAAATTTTTAGCTCTGTTTGGACCCTTTACAGTGAGAACTGTTGAGGTCCTTGTCAAACTCACACTACTGGCTCCTTTCAGGCTGCTGTGCTTTGGATTCCACTATTGGATGATGCACTTGAAGCTCATCTTTGTGTTGATAAGCATTTCTCTATCATACCTTTGTATTTATGTTTCTTATTGTTGAAGCAAACAGTCATGCCTTGATTTACAGAACTGTGGTGTAAGTGCTCTAAGAAGTAAAAAATTGCATGGAATTCTGTGTTAAGTTTCTAAATTGTACCTGTGCTCTATTACTCAGCTTTGAGTATCAAATCATAAAATGTGTTACCAACTGTAGATACAGAGCAGTACTACGGATGCGGAGCATTTTTTTTTCTCTTTTTTTCTTCTGTATTGCTTTGCCATCGTAAGTGAAGCCTATTTATAATCTAAGTTTCATCTGTAGTGGTTTAGAATGAGGAATAAATCTGGAGTAAAGGAAAAACAACATAGAAAGATGGTAAGAATCCCCTGACTTCAAAGAACAATGTCCTAAGTAAGGCTATGGCAGACAAACTGTCTTAAAAGATTTTGCAATATTGTAGCTTTTCTAACTCCAGCTTTTCCAGCTTTTTTGCTGATGTAGCATCTGCTCTGAGGGAATACAGCTGTGGAGAATAATTCTAAATTAAGTCATCTGGTTGCTACATTGTAACTGAAACAGGCAGATGGAGGAAAATAGGGTTTGATAAATTAAGGAAAACAGCTCAATAATTGAGGTTTTAATGTGAATGAGGTCTGAATTTGCTAAGGTAGGACTGTTTTGAGATGTTAATATCAAAATGAAGGATGGTCTTTTGGGAAAAGGCTGACACTTTAGCAGAATGAAAGTGAAGAAAAATAAAGGCTGTTTCTAGAAAGAATAGTGAAGAAGTCTGAAACAGTTCCAAAGTTGTCTTTTTGAGAAAAAGAGGTGTTGAGAGAAGGTGAGAATTCCCAAAAGTGAATTAAAACTTGCAGGAAATATTGAACATTCAGAAAATAGTTCCTGATTTACATTAGTAATAAGGGAACAATGAAGGATGTGGGGCTAGTGTGAAGTGTGAATAACACAGATAACTAAATCATAGAATCGTAGTATGGCTTAGGTTGGAAGGGGCCTTAAAGGTCACCCAGTTCCAACCCCCGTGCCATGTGTATAGGGCTGTCACCCACCAGATCAGCCTGCCCAGGGCCCATACAACCTGGCCTTGAGCACCTCCAGGGGTGGGGCATCCACAGCTTCTATGGGCTGTGCCAGTGCCTCACCACCCTCTGAGTAAGGGATTTGTTCCTAACATCTAATGTAATTATCCCATCTTTCAGTTTAAAGTCATTCTCCCTTGTTCTGTCGCTATCAGACCATGTAAAAAGTTGTTTTCTCTCCTGATTATAAGCTCTTCGCAAGTACTGGAAGGCCACAGTGTGGTCTCCCTGGAGTCTTTTCTTTGCCAAGCTAAACAAGCCCAGATCCCTCAGTCTTTCTTCATAGGAGGGGTGCTCTGATCATTGCGGTGTTCAAAGTTAAATTAATACTTTTTTATTTTCCCTTAAGGATAATGATGCTAACTTTGAAGACCAAGGGAGAATGGATAATGTAATAGGGATAGTGAGAATATGGATAGTAAAACTACCAAGGAAAGTGAAATACTCAGAGAACTCTATCATTTAGCTCAGAGAACAGGCCTCTGAGTGATAAGATCTCAGGATTTTGAAAGGACTGATAAGTACAAGTCGGTGATCTAATAGTTAGATGGGTCAGTACAGACTAACTTCTTAATTGTTTTTGTTATCAAAACAAGAGATACGTTTTAGAGAGCTGAATTGTGGTAAAGCATCTGTTAGCGTACAATAGTTAAATTATTGGATAAGATGAAAAAGATTTAGTGAGTAAGCTTTCTAATCTCAGTTAAAACAAGGCTAGAGATGTAACTAAAGACAGTGTTAAGAAAAAGTATTAAACTGGAAAGAAAATGCTTCTATAAACTGAAAAGAGGATTCCACGTTTCTTAAAGGGCAGATGTTGGCACAGGTAATATATTAATTATACATGTTTAAAAATGGGAAATGTCCCAGCCAACCTGTGAAGTTCAAAAATACCAATGTCAAAAGCAAACAGTGCTCCTAGAGGAATGAACACAGTTAAGTCTGGAGTCAAAGGACTAGCATGAAATACAATGTGAAATACTTCAGCCTTTTGAAGGGAAGAACAGTCTTACTGGGGATAGACGTTTATTTTCTGACAAAGAAATTTGCTTGCCACATGCTTGAGCCTACTGACTTTGCATCATGCACATGCCTGCTTACTTTTGAAAACCATCTTTTTTTTCTTTTAAAGGTGTTACGTTTTTATTTCAGAGGAAGACAAGCTGTAAGTGTTGTGTTCCCTTCTTGATTGTTAAAATCAAGTGGAGAAAAAGAATGATACCTCATAATCCTTCAGGCTCCATACAAATCCACTGTCCACTTCTGCCTTGCATCAGAGTTTGATGTTTACTGTTTAGGTGCTGGTTTGGTGCACCTGCTGCTTTGCATCAGCTTTGTTTAGATAGCAGTGTTTTACTTATGAGCCTCACAAAATTAGCGTGCAGGGATTACATGCAGTGATTTGCATTTGTGATCCAGCTCCTCTCTGCTCTGCTCATCAGCCTTGGATAAAGTACAGACTTAGATGCTGTGCCAGTTGGCTTCACAAAGCCCCTCCTTGTAGTGGGTGGATGTTGACCACATTTAATAAAGCTGATCAGAGGACTGGAAGCTGGAGTTGTTGTGTCCCACCCATGTTTCCTGCTCGAGCAAGAGACTCCCCCTGTCTCTTGTCTTTAGTATTTTAATCCTTGGCCCTTTAAAGTTAAAATGTTTAAATGAATGGCCATGATATTCTAATTTTGATAGGGCATAGCTTAGGGAGAGGGTATTTTTCTATGTACATGAAATGGATTTTTCAGACTTTTTCCAGCTGTTTTGTCAAGTTGACAGTTCTTAACTATTGTAATATGGTGAGTAATGTAATTAACCATTAGTGATCTAACTAGTAATTAATTATGCCAACTGGTATGCTTAAGTATTCAAACATGCAAAGGAAATAACTCTTGTTTATAATCAAGCCAAAGCTATGAAGTATATAGCCATATGTCAGAAATTGAAATGGGTACAAACAGTAATTCCTATTTCAGTGATAGGGACAAGTCCACCTCTTACTAATTCCAAAAAAGAAGATTCACTAAATATGTTTAAAAAAAATGAATAATCTCCTTACCTTTCTGGATCACTGTTCGAAATTGAACGTAGTAAGGTGGTTCCTCTGTATTTAAGATTTCAATTCTTCACGCACGCTTTTTTCCTACTATTTTTAACAAACATCATTTTGAATAGGAGCTGCAGTTTGCATATTGTGTTTCTGGTTGTGAGCATTCACTCTAACCTATCTAAATTGAATTTCAGTGTTATTAAAGAAATGTGAAATTTGCTAGAAATATGAGAACATCATACAGCTTCAGCTTCGTAATTGTTTTTCCTTTTGATTCCTTAAGAGAAAATGATTTAATAGTAGTAGTATTTTTGACAGGTGAGTGGCAGCTTACTTCTGGCCCTATACTGCCAAGTGAGAAGGGGACAAAAGCAGATATGCTCAAATTAGGCCTAATTGTTTCTGCATTTAATTCTGCTAACAATAATACTAACCAAATGTGTGGAAGTATGTAGTTACACACACCTTGTGAACAGTTCCGAGATAAAATTGGAAACACTGAACACAAATGTTTCTCTGAACAAAAATCTTTTAAAAATGAGTGGTATCTCTTAATGAATTTTAGCTTGCACATGTGTAAGTATTTCCATGTGAGCAAGTAGGACTGATGTGTTGAGCTAGCACAGCGAGCTGTCTCTCTTAGTTGTTTCACACTTAGCTGTAATAATGTATTCTGGTCCTTCTTCCCTTCAGCATGTATCCTGCTAGTTGCCAGGCAACCATAAGTGATTTTTTACTGCGCATGCTTTTTTTCTGGTAGTTGTGGTTGTTGTTTTCTAATTATAAAAGTGGGGATGGGGACTAAAATCAGAGTGTTGCATTAATAATTACTAATTGTCTACTGTTGTACCCATGACAAAGCCATTTGAGACGGTTAGAAAAGATCTCATTCTTTTACAGTATAGGTGGTTGTATACAAGGAGAACAGAAGATACCATTTCTTTGTGAGAGGAGGTTCTGTAAAAATGGTACAATAGAATAAGCTGTTATTGATCTGGGTAGAGAAAATCAGGCTCTGCTGTTCTGCATGTTGCATATTTCATGCCCTTAATGTTTTGTTTTTGCTTTTTTTCTTCTTTCACGACCTTAAGTGATTCTCAGTAATTACTTGAAACAAAAGCTTGAAGATTTTTTGTGGCATTCTTAGTTTAATGGAATGAGTGATCAAGCCATAGTTGGCTAGATTTTTGTCTTGAAAATAGAATATTGCTGTTTAGTCATTTACTACTATTATATTTTGCAAATAAAATACAATATAAGTGTGTGCATGTATGTGAAAAGGAGGGGGAGGGGTAGGAATTACATAGCTGTCAGATAACAAGCTGTATAACTATATGAAGCTTTTTTAATAATGCAGAGAGGCTCAACATGTTTTGGAATCTGATAAAAATTAGGAGACTATTAGTAGCTGTTCATACTTAATATTATGAGTGTTTCTATTTCTTTCTAAACTCAAAAGCATACTTGAAGCAACACCCTCATCAGTGGTTTCATATTTTTTCTCAGATAGTTAGAGGAAAGCTGTTCAAGTTTAAAATACAGCAGTGATAGTCCTTGCATGCCAAATCCAAGTCCATACTGCATAAAGTTTTGAAAGCAACTTTTTGTACTTCGTAAAAGATTGGCTTACATCTATATTATGTGCCAGTATATTGTACAGATTTACTAAAAGAACATTATCAAGTTTACTAACTAAAGGAAACAGAAAATCAGATGAACCTAATGTAATTGCTTCATGAACATTACAGTATGCTGTGTGATGATGTGACAGCCTACTGGTTTGCTTTGCACGCAGCCAGGGCCTTGCATATAGAAGATGGACACTGATCACTTAATGAATGGCCAGCTTCTTCCTGGGCCTCTTTACGATGCTTATAAGGAGTTTGAATGTTTTGCAGACATTTAAATTCCTAGTGTTTGACTCTTCACATTATTTTACTCTCATTTTACATGTGAAGAATAGAGACTTAAATTTAAGAAACAAAACAATCAGAGATCTGATTTCTCAGGGGACTTAAGTGTTTGGTAGGCTCAGAACAAATTTCAGCATTCTCACTTGCAACTGTGAGTGCTCAACACTTTCCTTTATTAACAAACAAACACAAATTTTATATAACTCAATTTGCAGAGGAGTAGGAACACATAAATATATAGTAAATCGTGTAGTGTTTTTAATGCACTGCTTTCATTTTTTTTGCCTCCAGTTTCTCTTTAAGATGGCAGTCTGAGGTGAAGACAAATTCAGTCATATGGCATGACATTGTCACTCACAGAGATTGTTAACAGTACCTTTAAATCTATAGTATAAACATATGCTACTGTGAAAGGAAGAATACAAAAGTAATGAAATTGGCTCTTCTGTGTACTTCAGTACTAAAGGAGATGAGGAGATACGATACTGTGGCCTGAGAGTTTAACAGTTATTTTCTGACAGGAAAGAAAAAGTAAGATCTGGTATGACAACTGTGTTGTCATTTTATGGTTTCCTCTATTTCAGTAACAGAGAGATTCCCAAATAAAATAGATCTGTTTCAGAAGGTTGGACTAGATGATATCCAGAGGTCCCTTCCAAGCCCTATAATTCTGTGATTCTTTGAGATTTCTTGGGTGAGGTTGCTAGTAAACTGCCTGGAGTATGAGGTGCAAGTGGTGTGTTGCTTGTGTATGCTAACATTTGTTTAGAGTAGATAGGCTTCACTCTTACCTTCCCTGACAGAGATGCACAGTACACCTTCTTGTCTCACTGTGCAGCAGCAACATCAAGAAGCATGGTTTGATACATGCCACAAACTTTCATAAACTGCCAGGAGACAGCCTGGCAGCTATTCTAAGCAGATGAAGGGAACAGCTTCTGGCACTGCAAGTCAGAAAAATATAGCATGTATCAGGCAGAGATATTCATTAGATTAGCATTGGATAGAAAAATACTCTAGATGCCAAGTTACCTCTAAGGATATTGGTTGGACAACACTGATTACCAAGCTATGATTAGAACTTGGATATTATTGTCCTTCTCTTTGATGCAAGATAATAAGGAGAACAGAAGTGTCTTGAGAGCATTAAGACATCTTGGATTAGGCAAGCAACAGCTGCTTAGGAAATGGGGAAGTTCTGTTCATTGCTGCTTGTTCATTGATCTCTCAGGTTCCCCAAGCAAATTTGTGTCTCTACAAATTAAAATATTATCTCATACGTTAAGAGGTGGACATTCATGAATTTCATGAAGGACAAAGCTGCTCTGTGCTTTTTATCATCCTTATCTTCCATGGCAGAATTGCCTCAGTTAACTTCTGATTCAGTATCAATGTGTCTAATAAGATCCCACACTGTTATGGAGGGTGACTGACTGCAAGAGGGAAGCTCAGGGTGGAGACCTAGGCAGTAGCCTTCCCTTTGCCCAATTCCTATGAAGGTTTGGTATGTTGAAGTTACAATCCAAAAATGGAAATCAGAAAACAGGGCTGTGAGAGAAGGACGTATGTGAACACGAGCTTGGAAATACATGGGAGTGCTATGTGCAGTATGGTTTTTCTCAGCAGAGGTTTTTTCTACTACTTTGTCTGTGAGAGTCAAAACAAAGCCCAAATGTAAGACTGGAAGTGTCATCAACACATTTCCTCTCCTGTGAGATGGCTTACAGTCATCTATTACTTGGAAAGGCACGGGTGAGAAAATTTAAAAAAAAAAAAAAAACCAAAAAAAAAACTTTAACACACCTTAATAAAGGATTGACAGTGGAAAATCTGAAAACTTTAGGAATTTTGAACACCTGCAAATAATTGGTAATGTTCCAAGGGAATGAGAGGATTTTAGATAACCTGTTACATTGTTTCAGATGATTGAAGAAGTACAAATCACAGTTGAGATTTTCAGTACAGCTAGAATGATCTTTCCAGGATCCTAACACTCATTAATGGAACTTAATAATGTTTCTTATTGTAACATCTGGCTATTCTGACAGCAGTCAGCATCTGGTGTACTGGAAATGAGTATGAACTAATGGTGTGCTGTGACCAGCAGGTACAAAAACAACTACAAAATGACTGAAGAAGATAAACTTACATGCTAAAAATTATGAAACAAAGTGAAGAAAAGGACAAGACTGCACTGGACACACCACTGCAGAATTCTGATTCACGTCTAGACCCTGCTTTTATAAAGTTCTCTTACACATCTGATCCTGTAATGGTGGTGATGTATTAGGACAGTGGCAGAAAGATGTATATTAAATTGTAAATCAATTATCTGTATCAATTTATTTAAAAAAATAATTAAAATGTCACTTTCTAGTTCTCTGAAGGAAAAGGGATTTGGGTTGGGATTGGTTTTTTTGTTTTCTAATGATTGGCTTGTACAACTTTGTGTGTGGGTGAAGAAGTAGTAGTAATTCCTGGCTTTGCGGGTCTGCTTTCCTCAACAGTTCTGGACGGCAGCTAAGTGAAGTCTTCATTCAGCTCCCATCGAGGAAAGAACTACCAGAGTATTATGAGTTGATTAGGAAACCAGTGGACTTCAAAAAAATTAAGGTAAGAACATCCTTGGAAGTGGAGATTCCTACATTTCTTGTTGTTAGACACGGGTGAATAGGAAGTCAATAGAAAAATTACCACAGCATGAATATTGCATGTACCTCTGTGGCTTGGATTTTAAACCCTATTACGAATTTTTTTTAGTTTATATTGCAGTATGTCATCATAATTTCAAAGTGAAATCAAAATGCAGCAGTTGCATAAGTGGCACTTTCAGGGATGACATCTCAGTGTGTTTTATTAAAGAACCAGTCATAAATCTATAAGGAAGTTTTTTCGTAAAAACACAGTGTTTGCAAGAATTTAATGGTTGTAGGGAATAACAATAATCTCCAATAGAGCATCTATGCACAGTTTGGCAGAGGGGCTTTAGGCAACTTGTTGCACATTAGATGATGTCATAGCTCTGACTTTCATTCATATCATAGCTTATTTTATTTCTGTGCTTGGAAAAAGAAACTGTAACTCCTTTTACTTGAAGGGCTCAATTTCTGTAGCTTTTGTCCCTTCCACTCCACACAGCAATTACATGATTTTTAATTTTGGTACCTTGTTGAGATTTGTTAGTATTACATTAATTATATATTCTAGTGTTCCTTTGTTTGTTTTAAACAGGTACATGTATTGATGCTTAGGTAGTATTTTCAAAGAGAATGTTTTTAATGTTTTTAAAACGAAATATTAATTCAGTGTCCTGTCTGCTGTTTTTTTCCGGCCCTGTTTCCTCTCTGTACTTCTCACTTTCCTCAACAAATGCAACAGGAAAGAATTCGCAATCATAAGTATCGGAGTCTTGGGGACCTGGAGAAGGATGTCATGTTGCTGTGTCACAATGCTCAGACATTCAATCTGGAGGGATCACAGGTCTGACTGAACTGCGGTGCCTTGAACACATTTTCCCTTCCTGATCCTTTCATTTCTTAATTGATTATTACGATATTTCTGTAAACCTTTTAATTCTTATTTTAAATAGAGAAAAATGCCCAGAGTTTTAAAAGTCAGTAATAATGAATCCCAGCTGAGTCTCAGAGGTTTAGAAAGTAAAATCTCTGAACTCAAACAAATGTTCTACACACATTAATGTGCTGAGTGAATTCACATGAATATGAATTAGGAACAGAAGACACTAACACAAAAGGAGAGACTACAAAACCTGGATAACAGATGAGAAAGTTGTCACACGACACAGTGAAACATAGTGTTAGATGCTTATTTTTACAGATGAATCCAAATAGTGTGATACAAACATAGTATTAAGTTGAAATAGAGGACACAAAAACCACTTCCATAATATGCAAAAAAAAAAAAAAGTCAAAGAAACTTTACAAGAATCTTAGGTAAAAGTTAGCTGCCAATATTAATGCATCATCCAAATAACTAAACGTTATTAATGACCCTTTGCTAAGCCGGTGAGTTTATATTAAAAGTTGAGAAGTAAAAATGAAATGGAGCTTGCAGTTAGTTGTAAAGGATTTATGATTCTATGGTGAATACAGCTTATCATGTTGTGTTTATTTTTGTTGCATAGAGACACGAAGGGCTTTATGTCATATGTACATGTGATACTTTTATTGTGTTCAGTTACATGGAAACAACCTATAAATAAACTATTTTAATAAAAATAATGATGACAGAAGCTGTTGGATAAAGTTTTTACTAAATGTCCAAAAGTAAATTACCAGTTTACTGCTTAGTCACATCACAATAAAATAGCTATGAATTTTCAAAACAAAGTATTATGGATACCTTAGAAATTGTTGGAAGTGGAGACCAACAGAGTAGTTAAAAAGGGGGAAGGAAAAATCAGTAGCTAAATAGGAAAAATACTGAAATTATTCTGGTGAGGGTGCATGAGTTTCTAATCTGGAACTGGTCTCTTGTTAGGTGGAGGTGATAGAGCTGATACAGTTACTCTGCTTGGAAATAAGCCAGCCTGCTTCAGAGATTTTTTCCTCACTAACATAGGAATATTAATTACCAGCATTATTATTACTTTTTATCGTATACAGCCCAAATAATTTGTATTTAGGGTTTGGTTGGTTGGTTGGTTGGTTGGTTTGTTCGTTTGTGTGCTGTGTTCTCGTAACATTAATTTTTATTTCCAGTGAACTGTGGGACATTTCTGCAGCAATCCTCTGGTTTTTTAAGGTTACCTTGTATTCTTTGTGATAGTTTCATTCTGCCTTTGCCCTGACCTGCCGGTTTACTTCAGTGAACTAGGGTATTGTGGGTACACCCATGACAAAAAGGCTAATTCAAACAGAGTTGTTGAAGTACACAATGACATCAAGTGAAATTTTGCATGTTCATTTTGTTAGTATTGATACATGCTTCCTCTTGAAGGAAAGTAATTTCATCTGAGCTGGAACCTTAAGCGGGGCAGACAGACTTTTTTTTGAGGCTCTTGTGCTCAGTGAAACCTCAGCAGTTTGAAATGCTTTTCATGTTCTAAGGGTCAAATGAAAGCAGACATGTAAGGGGTTGAAACAGTGTGTGGATATTGAAACAGAAAAAAACTTTCTTTAAAAATTTGCCCAGTTGTGAGTTCCGTTGTCACTGCTTTTCACATTTTGAAGGAAGTTCCACTGTCATTGCTGTTACTTCTATGATGCCTGCTGGAATCAAATTTTATCAAAATAAGAAAACTTTTCTTTGCATAGCTTTTCATGACACAGCCCCAAGTCTTTTCTGTGTCAGAACAGCTAGTGAATATCTCCAAATAAACCCTTATTTAGAAGGATAAATTTTTTAAAACCCCTTTATTTCTCTAGGAAATTCTCTTAAGTGTGGCTCACAGTAAGATCTTAAAGGTGTAACAATTGGAGTTGAAAATATGATGTTGTGCTCTTCCTTAATTCTTGTTGCCTTAGAAAGGTATCTGGTCAGAGCAAAGACAGCAAGGTCAGTTGAAGGCCATTCCTAAGAACAATGGGATATGCTAGGCCTATGGGAAAGAAGAAAATCACACTCAAGAAACTCAGGGGCTTCTAAGGATAGCAAACTGTAAAAATGTTAGGTGTAAGAGAATGTCAGTAATGATTTGACATCCAGGAAAACATTTTGTGGGATCTAAAATCCCATTAATGGCACATGACAAAAGGGAAAAAAAAATTCAAAACAATTATAATCATTACTTATGTTGTGTGACAACAAGCAACTTCTGGTATATTTAAGAGCAGTCTGTCATCTCTTAACAAAAGGCACAGGAGTACTTACAAAATGGGGAACAAACTGCATTGAGAGGCACTGTTTCTAACAGGGACTTGGAGAAAAATATTGTGTATTTCATGTAACTATTTTGAACCAATTTCGTTTTTTAATTCCTTTTTCTGAATCTGCAAAGCGTTTGTGGGATTTTTATCAGTTTTAAGGTGCAGGTCGTATAATAACAGCGACAAATCCTTTCACTGTTTTTATTGCAAATAGCCAAGATCATTTTATACAAGAAAGTATTTGGTTTAGCTGAAGGAATAAGTGAGGATGATGAGAAAATCAAATACAGTATATGACTCTGTACCTTTCTGTGAACTATTTTTTATTGTCCAGTGCTGGGCTTCTGACATCTTACAAAGCAAAATACACAATACAATCGTTTGTTAAGATGATTATGAAGTCCCGGTTACTTAGGAAGACTGTGATATCTCTGTTACGCTAATCTGAGAAATGCATTAAAAGCCAGATCTAGTCCTCTCATTCGTAGATACTTGAAGTGAAAATCCAATGTGCCAAAAATGCTTATCAAGTTATGGAGTGTTCAAGAACAGACTCTAAGCTTAGGACAGGCGCTAATTTTTCAGTCTTAGATTTGAGAAGGATGGGGTGAGTTGCTTGGGATAGGTTGATTTCCTTGCACCTGATTTCTGAAAAACTAATGATAATTAACATGAGAGCTAGTCATTTGTTGCTATCAAATATATTGCTGAACTTAATCAATTTTTTAATTGAGGTGCTTACTGACTTCTTCATTTAGAACATAAGAAGTTAATCCTGGTGTTTCTTTTAAAATTCGTTCAACATGCATTGTTACTTGTAATTTGAAAAGTCCCCTGTGGATTTGCACCGGATGTGAAGGTCTGAAGCGTGAATTTTTGATGTTGCTTGACTTTACAGCTTTGACATAGGTTTGTATTTATTCTGTAGATCTATGAGGATTCCATTGTTCTTCAGTCTGTGTTCAAAAGTGCACGACAGAAGATTGCCAAAGAAGAGGAAAGTGAGGATGAAAGCAATGATGACGAAGATGATGATGATGAAGAGGAGTCAGAGTCAGAATGTGAGTCCCCTGCTAAGCAGCGAAAATAAAGTGTATGTGGGGTAATTAGTTGTTCTGGTTTCAGTTGTAAGGTTCAATTTTCCATGGAGGAAAAGCTTTTTACAGAGTTTGTTGTATTGGGTGTTTACATTCAGCTTAAGTCTTTTTTTCTATTTATTTTGGCTATACTTCTTAGAGTATAGTAAACTACTTCTAATCTGGAAACAGATCACAAAGGTGCTTTGTGGGAACAGGTCTGACTGGCCGTGAGTGTTGATAAACCCTCTTGATCCTATTCATGCTATTTGTAAACAGAAGTTCTAGAAGGGCTAGATATAGTATTTATCCAAGGGTGATCAACCTTCCAGGCATGATGTGATTTATGAAAGTCATCACCTAATTAAGAAGCAGAAGATGGAGTAAGTATTCTTCAGTTAGACGAGGACAAAGTGAAACTCAGATTGTTTCAGAAGCAGAAGGTGATGCCAATTCTTCAAAGGATCCAGCTATAGGAAAGGACTAGGCTGGGCTGAAAGTTCAGCTGGGATTCAGGGCGTGATGCAGTAAAAGCTGGAGTATGTCTTCCAAGAAAGGACCTCTTAACCCCCTTGAAACACTTTGTCGATATATTATCTCCCTTGGTAAAAATATTTGTCTTTTCCAGTTCGAATTTTCATCTGGTGCCTATATTCTATTCCACTGATAAACTAGTGTATCAGAAGTGTCATAGCATCCTGATGACTGAAATAGAGCAAGGGTTGCCCTTAGAAAACGCCTGATTTCTATACTGCCTTTCAGTTCTCTTTGCTGATTCGTATTTCTTTAGTGGAAGCATACCCACCAAACAAAGTTCATGCAGACTCAGAAACGCATCCCTTCATGCCACTTCATGCCACCCATGTACCCATACTCTCCAGCTACCTTTTATGTGTGGTTACAGAAACAATAGTACTTTACCCTGAACTACTCCCAAGTACAACAAGCAGCTCTGTAAAACATACCATTTCAGCCATTCATTTAGAAATCAAACACTTAACACGTTCTTCAGAAAGGTATATACTCCAGATTTGCCTGTCACATCCATGTAGCATTTCTGTAGTGTAAAGTAACATAATTGTTTGCCTGTACAAGGGGTAGACATGTCTATATGGAAATAAGAAAAGTTGTTTTAGGTTTGCATCTTCTCACAAAACCAGATACTACCTGTAGACACTGTCCTTCTGACTCTGAAAAAGACATACGTGGTCAACTTCAAGTTATTCTTCATAGCTTAACAAAAGTTATAAAGCAATAGTTATAAAGTTAATAAGTTATAAAGCTTAGCAAAAGTTGCTGCAACAATCAAGAAGTAGAGAAATAAAAGCAAATATCTCTGGTTAATTGTTCTGCAGCCCAGATAAAGAACAGAGGGAGTATCTTGTCACTCTGCTGCTAGGGGATAATTTCTGTGAACAGAGATAGCATTTTAAAGTTTATAAGTGATCTTCAGTAGTGTATTTTATTCACATTCATATACACTGTTACACTTTCTGCAGCAAAATCAGTGAAAGTCAAAATCAAGCTGAATAAGAAGGATGAAAAAAGCCGGGAGAAAGGAAAAGGCAAGAAGAGGCAAAGCCGAGCAAAAGCCAAACCTGTTGTGAGTGATGATGATAGTGATGAGGATCAAGATGAAAATGTAAGTTTTGTTCACTGAGACTGTGGAAGTGGTTGCAGTGATTGCGTCTCTACCCTGTCCTGCTTGCTGTCAGAATTCTCATCTGCTCATGCTTAAACACATATTTAATCTGTATTCATCATCTTGAGAGAATTTGACAAGGGTGTTAACTGTATCTGGGTGTGTTTAGGAGGTCTGGTCCCAGTGCTGAAAGACAAGAAGTCTAAGAAGTTTGGAGCTTATTTCTTGGAGCTGTACCTACTTTCTTTGAACTTTTAAATCTCATGGTTTGTTTGCTTTCATCCCCAAATGAAAAACTCTTAGCTTGACTTTTTTGGTGATTGCTTCTATAAATGCAACAAATGGAAACCTCTTCGCAGTTGTTCTTAAACATTTGGATAGATAGAAATATTTGATGTTTCCTTACTCAGTGTCTTTTCTTCTCTAAAGAAGTGTGCAGCAACTGAACTATATGTCTTGAAAGAGAAATAATAGATAACTACATTTTTTAAGGCTACTATGATGTGTCAATTTAACTGTCATCTTCCTTCCCTTTTCTTTCTTTTTTCTTCTTTAACAAATTCCACAGAATAGCTGGCAAAGAATTTCTGACTTGTCTTGTGTCTCTTACCTCTAGGACCAGTCGGAAGCAAGCGGAAGTGATGATGAGTGATCCATAGGGTTTTTTTCTTGGCAGAACTGACCCCTTCCCCTTCTCTTCTCCCTCCTCCTATTTTACGCCCAGTGAATTCATTTTGTCAAATAGACATTGGGTTGTTTCTGTATTCTCATTCTCTATAAATTAGCTTTAGGATAGTGCCAGACAAACATATGATATCATGGTGTAAAAAAGGAAAAAAAAAAAAAAAAGTAACATTGTGACCAAATGGGCCTCAAAGATTTAAAAAAAAAAAAAAAAGCAACAAAAAAAGCTTTTGATGGAAAATGTGGGTTGGTAGTATATTTCTATGAGCTGGGTTTAGCTTGGTAATGGTTTGGTTGTGCCTGGTTTTATCATTTGATATAAAGTTTTTCAGTGGCATCAGAAAGACAAAAAAAAAATCTTTTGTAGCATTGATAACCAGGAGAAGCCATTAAAAGTCACTGGTTATTTTATTTTTCATCAGGCAGGTTTCAAGGTTTTTATTTCCTCTGTATTTTTTTTTTTTTTTACACTGTGGTACATATACGCAACTTTGTTTAATAGCTTATAATTGTACAGTAGTTAGCCTTCATCCATCTTGTCCCATTTATGTTTTTCCACTTATGCTTGACGATCTTAAGAAAAATGCTTTTTGAATTGTATCAAATTTATGTCTACTGTAAACTTTGCTTAACTTTTTTCTCCTTGATTAAAAAAGTTGGGTTGAAAAGTGCTATTGAATATTGCAATCTATATAGTGTAATGGATGGCTTCTTTCATCAGACTGATCTTCTATGTTACCAATGTGGATTATCACCTTTTCCCTAAAGTGTACTTAATCTTTGCTTTCTTTGCACAATGTCTTTGGTTGCAAGTTATAAGCCTGAGGCAAATAAAATTCCAGTAATTTTGAAGAGTGTGGTGTCGGTGCTTTCTTAATAGAGAGATCATTTAGCTCAATAGATACCTTGTGTCACGAGTTCCACAAAGATCTTTTTATAGTAGGGATGAGAGGACAAAAATGCTTCCTGTGGAGGGGTTCGCTGTGGTCTGTCCTGAACACGCTAAATTAAGAACTCATTCAAATACTGCAGAAGTATCTTCAAAGCCAGAGAAGGCATTTGATGCATACTAAAATAAAAATGAATTTGTAGTAAAATAATAAATACAATTACAACTCAAGTGATAAAGCAATAAAGTAAGTGGCTTCTTTTCTTTTTCTTTCAGAAAACTTTCAGAAAATGTATGTCCCCAGGCTTCAGTGGACTTGAATACAATCAGTTACACAGGCATGCAGGCATGCTGTCAGTCCATCTATAAATAAGTTTAAGTATTAGCTTGAGATTTCAAGGTTATGATGGGCTGAGATGGGCAGTGTAAGTGCTTGAATTACATAGTATCTACAGTTAAGATCTGTGCTGTATGGAAGTCAAAACTTCCCAAATTCGACTTACATTCAGTAAAAAATGTGCAAGCCTACAATTTCATTTGTAAACAGAACAATTCTTTGTTGCCTGAGCTGTTTGTTTTTCAGTGGATGTCTACACTACGTTTCTTCATGCTGCTCTGCTATATGTTAACTACAGATTTTTCGTCTAGCTCAGCTGATAAGTGATTTTTAAGTTTGTCTGATACCCATTCATGTGTATTAGTCCCACAATGAGATAATCTCAGCTTCAGTTAGTTTTAGCAATTTCAAGCATTTGTTGTACTAGGGACATAATGGTCTTGGATGGTAACAGCATATCCGGGTGACCGTAAAGATTATTTTGCTTGCTCGTATGTTTGCCTTTGGCAGTAAGAATAGAAATTGACGTTTTCTGTGACACTTGTTTTTCTTTCACTAGAGGTAGCTACTATAATTTATATTATGGGTACTCTGAAATGAGTTTAGAAGTAAGTTCTATCAAACGTTTACTTAAGCATACACTTTCATGACCTCTGAAGCTAAAGGTTTCTATGCAGTGTTTTAACAGAAAGCAGCTGTTAAGTTCACAGAGTTTGGTGGCAATGAAAAAGGAAATTTTCCCCAAGAACAGCCTTTTGCCAGAGACAGTCCCTGTGTATGCCCTATCTGAATGGCAGACAATGTCTTTCACAGAAAAATACATTGATCTCAAAGGGACACGTTGATTTCATCGGTGTGTACAAGTATCTGGAGCAGCTTGGATAAAAGGTGCTGGGCTTCCTGAGGGATACGAAGTTGAACATTAGTCAGCAATGTGCCTTTGTGGCAAAGAACAGAATCCTGGGCTGCATTAAGAATGTTGCTGGCAGGTCAAGGGGGGTTATTTTCTCTTTACTCAGCACTGGTGAGTCCACGGGTGAAGTGCTGTGTCCAGTTCTGCTCTCCTCAGTACAAGAAAGACCTGGCCGTAACGGAAAAAGTCCAGAAAACAGCAAATAAGATGGCTAAGGTACTGGAGCATCTGATGTACCAGGGGAGGCTGAGAGAGCTGGGGCTGTTTAACCTGGGGAAGAAGAAGCTCAGAGGGAGCCTTATCAATGTGAGTCAGTATCTGAAGAGAAGAGTTGCAGTGAGGATGAATCCTCATTGCTCTTTCCAGTGGTGCTGGTGTCAGGACAAGAGGCAGTGGGTACAGACCTGGAACACGGGAGGTTCCCCCTGAACATCAGGAAACGCTTCTTTACTGTGCAAGTGTCAGAGTATTGCTGCAGGCTGCCCAGAGATGTTGCGGAGTCTCCTCCTTGGAGATCTTCAAAACCTGCCTGGGTACAGTCCTGGGCAAGTGACTCTGTGTGGCCCTGGTTAAGCACAGGAATTGGACAGGGTGGCATCCAGAGACTGCATCCAGTCTCCACCTTTCCTTGTTTCTGGAATACTTCAGTTTGCAGAAACTGTTCTGTGCTCAATGATAGCTTGCCAAGATGATACATACACGTTATTTTTTCACTATGAAATGAACTAAATCTACCAGTCCATTATATATGACAGGAAACAGCTGGCAGTGGACTTCAGTCACTAATGACCTAGACTGGATTTTAACTGGCACCTTAGATATAACAGACATTGTATCACGTGTCTGATGACTTCTTAGTCACCCAACTTGATTTATTTATAAAAATTTCAACAACTGACTTAAAGCTATCTACAGTGTAGCTCATACACTAACTTAAGGAAAATTAAGTAGTGAGAAGTTATCTTAATTGCATGTGCTTCTCCTGGGAAGTAGGCAGCAGTGTAAGGGGGCCAGATGAATAACATTTAACAGTTTTATTTCAAATGCTGTTAATATTCTTTCTTCTCCTCTCACACCTTCAGAGATAAAATGCGAAAACAGTTACTTTACAATGAGGATCAAACATATTTAAGGAGGAAGCCATTTATACTGAAGTATTGCACAGTCTCTTTTCTAAGACCTACGTATAATTTTGTTTTTCTTGTAATGTGTACTGCTTTCAGGAAAAAATACCAGGCTGTTCCCTGTCTTCGCCACTCTGACTCCGGAGGTGTACTCTTCACTCATGCAGCTCTTGAATGAAGCTGGTAATTCATAGATTGTTGAAGCAGTGAGGCAAGGCAAGGGTATGTAGTGGCAAACACAGCCACAGCTCGTGTGCACTAAAAGTCAAAGTTGATGTAGAAGTAAGCCTCAAGGTAATCTGCAATTACTGAGCTGTTGGTACATGCTTAATACTCTGAACTACTTGAGAAGTGCATTAATTTGCTTTATTAGTAATTCACAATCCGCTGTCGCTTCCTCGTTAAAAAAGCTTGGAGAATAAGGTTTACTGAACACGTCTAGTCTACAAAGCGGTTCACAATAAGTTGAAAATAGAATGAAAAGCTTTTATAAAGGGATTTTTGGGACGGTCTCTTTCTTTTCCCTCTGCTCATCCTCTTAAAATCTCAGAAATCTCTTAAAATTCATGAAAAAAAAACCAGATCATTATCTGTTTTATATAGGGAGTTGAGCTGTAAGCTGAGATATGAATGCAGATCAAGTTCTGTAAATTCAGGAAAGGGGCTAGCAGAAGTAGCATATATGTATGTTTTTACAATAATGAAAAAGGAAAAGTAAGTTAAGGACAGGCAAAGAGAAATGATAAATAATTTTGACTCCTAATTTTGACTCCTTAGAATTTTATTTTACAAGGAGTCCTTCCCTTCTAATCTTGATGCATTTAGCAAGAAATAGGAGACATGTAGATGAGACAGAAAGTAATCAGGTGATATAAGACAGTTTACTGGTCAGTGTCTGCCTGGTTCTACTTTATTGAAATTGGTCGCTTCGTTCAGAGGGGACAGAATGTTGTACTTTGAGATTCTACACTTCAAGTGTTTAAACATGAAGGGCCATGTTTGTGCTGGGGGTAACTTTGTTAATTAAAATGAAAACCAAAAATGCCGTGAAGGATTATCTGAGTAGAGCCTGCTCATTCGTTGTGATGAAAGTCAGAGGAGTTGTATTCAACAATTAAACATGACATGAAAGTTAATTTGAAGTTGCAGTACCATTTGTATTTCCCCTTAACAACCAGGGGCGCACTCTGTCCTCACATGAGACAAAAAGTTGTTGCTGGTGTGACCTTTTCCACGCAGTCATCACACCTGCTCTGCATACACCTGTGGATCTTGTCTATGTCTTCTGTAGTTGTTAGGGTTGACAATGTGGCAATACTTACCATACTTTTCCCTCTGCTGTCACATGAAGAAATGGATGTGCTGAAGAACGCACTGCAATCTCTGCCTTGATCTGACGCTGTTGTAGGGTTAAATATTTTTATTCCCCTGCCTCTAATGAAAAGGACCTTGTATTTCAAGCCATATGGTATTATTACTTACCCCTTGTTTTCATGTCCTCAGAAGCTATAGCAGGGACGAAATTATCCTCTAATTAGAGGATGGCAGCTTGTGTTTTTTCCTCATATATGCCAAGTTGCAGCTGAAGTCTGTATGACAACAAATACTGCAACATTAAGTTCCTGAGTGACCAGAAGACACGTATTGGAAATTATATGCGAGAAAGCAACTTCTTAAACATTTCCAGGTAGGGCTGCTGTTTTCTGAGATCTTGTTTGATATTCAGCATCGTGTTGTCATGTGCAGTCCATTGCTATGGTGACTTTAACTCATATTGCTTAGTCGCGTACACCACCTCTGACTGAGTTGATGGTCTTGCTGTGTTGCATCATTACTGCCTGTGACTGCCATGGTTGCCCAGGCTATTCTTACACCAGGAGATGGAGATAAACACAAATGTAGACTGAGAAGACTGCAATACTGAGACCTCAGTACACTGTAAATAAAAGAGAACTGTCTGCATGTTAAACCTGATTTTCTTTCTCTGAAAGACCCATAGTTTCTGATGGAGGTGTATTTATATCCGCTTGTGTTACTTGCGTTATAAGATGGCTTTTATCCCATTTTTCTGTAGTAGTATCTATTATGTACATTCTCCCTTTGGGCGTTAGGCTTTGTTGCTCTTCTGTTGCCTTCCATTGGAATAAATTTGATATGCATGTAGATGCCTTACAGACTAGAAGCAGTTGCTGCTTCATTGTGCAGCATTACTTCCCATCTCTTGTCCTTTTAGCATGAAATGAGAGAGAGAAGAGGGAGGAAAAGGGCATTCTCTGACCACTCATTTTGAGCTTCCAATTGCGACTAGGACGCTGTTGCTTTTAGTGCTGTTGTCTGCCAGTGCAGTCGTAGGGACACTTCAGTATTCCTTCAATTCTTCTAGTTCCTTTGAGCAGTTCTTAAGGTCAAAGAATGAAGTAGTGAAGCTGAGCATGGCTGACATGCTGTAAATATTGCTGTCAGTGCGCTTAAGCACTTAGAATCAGTAACTGATATAGGTATATAAAAATTCACAATTCATTAAAACTATGTAGGGAGCAATTCTCTTCAAAAAACAGTGTTACACTTCTGATCTGGAAGTGGACTTTCCTATTATCACTGGAGATAGCTACGCCAACCCTCTTTATTACCGTTTCTATGTGAAACCTATGCCCCAGGAGCAGTGACAATCTATAATGTGCTGAAATAGGAGAGATCATAGAATCATTAAGGTTGGAAAAGACCTCTAAAGATCATTTAGTTCAACCATCAACCCATCAACACCATGCCCACCTACCCATGTCCCCAGTTGCCACGTCTTTACATTTCTTGAACGCCTCCAGGGACTGTGTCTCCACCAGTTCCTTGGGCAGCCTGTTCCAATGCCTGACCACTCTTTTCTGAGAACAAATTTTTCCTAATATCCAACCTGGACCTCTCCTGGTGCAACTTGAGGCCATTACCTCTCTTCCTATCACCTGGGAGAAGAGGCCAAATCCACTTCACCACAACCTCCTCTCAGGCAGTTGTGGAGAGCAATTCAGCCTTGAGCCTCCTCCAGACTAAACAATCCCAGTTCCATCAGCCACTCCCCACAAGACTTGTGCTCCAGACCACTCACCAGCTTCGTTGCCCTTCTTTGGATATGCTCCAGGGCCTCGATGTCTTTCTTGTTGTGAGGGGCCCAAAACTGAACACAGTCCTCAAGGTGCGGCCTCAAAAGTGCCAAGTGCGGAGGGGCAATCACCTCCCTGGTCGTGCTGGCTACGCTGTTTCTGGTACAAGGAAGCCATTAAGCCATTGGTCTCCTTGGACACCTGGACACAGTGCTGGCTCATGTGCAGCTGAGCATCAACCAACACTCCCAGGTCCTTTTTTTCCACACAGCTTTCCAGCCACTCTGCCCCAAGCCTGAAACATTGCATGGGATTGTTGTGACCAAAGTGCAGGGCCCAGCACTTGGTATTGTTGAACTTCATCCCATTGGCCTCAGCTCAGCAATCCAGCCTGTCCAGATCCCTCTGTAGGGCCTTCCTACCCTCAGGCACATGAACAGTTCCTCCCAACTTGGTGTCGTCTGCAAGCTTACTGAGGGTGCACTCAGTCCCTTCATCCAGATTGTCAATAAAGATTTTAACCTGGACCGGCCTCAGTATTGACCCCTGGTGAAGACCGATCATGACTGGATGCCAGCTGGGTTTAACTCCATTCACCGCCGCTCTCTGGGCATGGCCATCCAGCCAGTTTTTTATCCAATGAAGAGCGTACCTGTCCAAGCCATGGGCTGCCACCTTCTTTGGGAAAATACTGTGGGAGAGATTCAGAGGCTTTACTAAAGTCTAGGTAGGCTATATCCACAGCCTTTCCCTCATCCAGTAGGTGGGTCACCTGGTCATAGAAGGAAGTGAGGTTGGTCAAGCAGGACCTGCCTTTCATGAACCTGTGCTGGCTGGTTCTGATCCCCTGGTCATTTCACACCTGGTGTGTGATCACAGTCAAGATAATCTGCTGCATGACCTTTCCCAATACCGAGGTCAGGCTGACACGCCTGTAGTTCCCTGGATCCTCCTTGCGATCCTTCTTGCAGATGGGTGTCACGTTGGCAAGTCTCCATTCATCTGGGACATCCTTGGTTGACCAGGACCACTGATAAATGATGGAAGGTGGTCTGGAGAGCACTTCTGCCAGCTCCCTCAGTACCCTCTAGTGAATCCCATCTGGTCCTGTAGACTTGTGATGATGTAGGTGGAATAGTTGGTCACTGACTGTTTCCTCCTGAATTGTGGGAAGTTTATTCTGCTCCCCGTCCCTGTCTTCCAGCTCAGGGGCTGAGTACCCTGAGGATAACTGATCTGACTTAAAGACAGAAGCAAAGAAATCAGTAAGAACCTTAGCCTTTTCCTCTTCCTTGGTGGTAGTAGATGAGCTAATTAATACAGTCATAGATGGAGAGTCATGATTTAAGTCCTGATCATCTTGCGTGTTCATAGGAATATAATTTCTTAGATCCTCAATCAAAGTTTTCACTGTTTCTTGGGAGTCTGGAAGATACAGTGACGCTATGTAACATGGCCCATACCAGAATCTAGGAATATTAGCATAATGGTTTCCCTGAGATGGACAGAATAAAGAATTAAACCTTTTTTTAGGAAAAAAGCTTATCTTGTATGTGGCAAGATGATAATTTCTACTTAGGGGTAAACAAGTTGAAAAGGATATTGCTGTCTCTTTGTCCGTTGTCATTCCCAAAACATAATCACCTGGTTCAGCCCTCTCGAGACCCAGTCACCCGGCTGTAAGTTAAATGGAGAAGCTCTAGTTTGTTGTTCATAAGCACTCAAGTGACACATTTTTTCTTAGCAGTTAACATGCAGTTACTCTGTCATTCTGAGTACATCTGGGGCTGCTTTTTGAACTGCGCCAGATCCAACAGCAAGTTAGCACAATCTACGTTACTGCTCCAGTCCCTGGAGTAGCAGCTGTGGAGTAATTGCTTAAGGTACAGCATTTTTCACGGAAACTGAAGTACAGATTGTTCACAGGGATACAAAGCCGAGCGCAGCCTGTGTGCCATCAAATAGCATGGAGGGTAGAGTGGAGACTCCACAGTCAAGTTCTGTGTTCCCTAGTAGTTCCCTAGGCAACCTGAGACATCGGTAACACCTGGGAGACCTGATATACTGTCACTAAGAACAATGCCGGGTTGGGGACGTGGTGGCACCAAGGCACGAAGAAACTGTTAACTGCTATCCCTGGGCCAAAGGTCTGTCATTTCTTGATAAAGGGCTGTTCGTTAGGTGAGGTTTTCTCATTGTACGTGTATGATACCAAAACATACCTCCATCCCAAAAGCTCCCTGCCTCCAAGGTGCAACCACCCCTCACTGACCATGCGCTCTGAATTTTTTATTGTGTACTTTAAAAGTGAGGTGAGAGAATTTTACACCAATCACAACAAAGAGATTTCATGACCAGAGTCACTCAAGCTCCACCTGTAGGATAAGAAACAGTATAAAAATGGCTTAAGAGAGAAGGACGACTAGGGAAGATACCACTGCAGATGAGTCAGACACAGACCTTCTCTGACTCTCAGGACCAGTCGATGGGCTGAACCTCTCTCCTCTGGTGTGGGGATGCCTGCTGGGTAAGGCTCACACACTCGGCTATGCTGAGTGCTTCCCCGGAAAACTTTGTAATCTCTGTAGAGTTTAGTTTATAGCGTGGTGTGCTTGTGCCCAGGCTGTATTACTCTTTGTTTTACATGTGCTTTCGGTTAACCTTGCAACCTCACTCACTTTGCAGACAGTGAATTAGTCACCAGCAATCTAAAAGAACCTGTGATCTGCTGCTAACATAGTGCCTATTCCACAGGCTAGCAGTGTGAATTCTGCTTGGGCGCAGCCAAAATTTCCTCATGGGTTAGCTGTGTGAATTTGGACTGAATGCTGCTAGACTAGTGACGAAAGGATTGTTGTAGCTCATTGAATGCCACTAGACAGATTGAGCAGTGCACTGTTAGTGAATCTGTAATCATGTAGTTCATACAGTGAACACAAACGGACTGTCAGTGCCAAACTGGGTGCCCCTCAACTGTTGCCCCTTAACCTAACAAGTAATGACTGGTTCACATCAGCTTTTCCAGGTGAACACGTTTTTCTGGATGTGCACAGAAATTAATAAAGGAGGTGAAGTTTTGGTAGGCCTCAAGTGAGCGGGCAGCTCATCCCGTCTCTGGGAGCTCAGGTGAGCACAACCATCTCAGCCCAGCCTGTGACGTCCCTGCTAAGCTCAGCAAGAGGCTGGCAATGTGTTCTGGCTGAATCACAGCTCCTCTGACCAGAGAGCACTGCTTGCTTCCCAAGACTGCTTGTTTTTAATGGCTTAACATCTGACTGGTAAGAGATGTCTGGCCTTGGGGAGCAATCCTGCTACCTGTCTGGGAGCAGGCAGCTGGGACTGGCTTTCTCACCAATTTCTGAGTAATCTTGGCATTCACCCTGGAGACAGCAATGTTGCTGCTTGACTTGCTTGCTATTGTAGCCTCCTGTAATTTAACCTGATGGGATCAGCCAGAGTAGCATTAGGTAGGTCAACTGCATCACAGACACTAATCCTACAAAATGCCAGCCACCTGCATGAGGCCCACTGAAGCTCATTCAGCCTTTGCAGTCATTGAGCAAAAGTTATCTCTAGTTATTTTTAAACTAAATGAGCTTGCACAAATAAATATTTTCTAACTTATCACGGAATTGTTTCTCTCCAGGCGTGGGATGAAAAAAGACAGTGACATCTTCATGGAATGCCATCATTTTTCACTGACCTGCTGTGCAGAATTCACACAACTTGTACAATGACTTTTTTTTTTAAAAAAGAGATTTTTGTATGAGAGAACTCTATGCCTTGCTGCTCAAAAGGGGAGGAACTTCCCCTGAGAAGTTGTCAGGAGACCGTCTCCAGTATGCTGTGAGCTCCTAACCTCATGTCATCCTGTTCAGCTATGAACCCCCACCTCAGTCTTACCATATACTTTGGTGATAAGCACTAGGACCTGGAATGACAGCCCTGATGGAACATGGCCCACCTCTATTTAGCTGCTTAGGTTGAACTTAGTGCAGGATAAGTGATCTTCAGTGAGCATAGGATGTGACAGCACGTGATGTGATGTCGCTGACTTGATTAGCGCATTTGGACCTGGAAAACATTGGGAAGAGAAACACAACATTTCTGCACATATTGTTTCACTTCAGCAATACAGAGAACTACGAAAATATACTCCTAGGAAGTATCGAAGTAACTGCAGGTGTAGACATTTTCAGAAAGGTCGTGTATGTATTCACTTTTTGTATATTTACTGGAAGGTCCTATAATCCTCTCTAGTTTTGCCAGAAAATAGTCTCTCACATATAAACGTACCAGTGGTCTTATGACAGCCTTTACACTCAATGTAAGATTTACAGTGGAAACAATCTTGTCAAAAGCAGTAACCTATCAGTTGTGTACTAAGCTGTCCATCTTTGCTGAAGATTGTATTTTGCCTTTAAGGTTTTTGATGACAAGGATAATTTGACTTTCCTAAGACTAAATCCTAGGGAGATTCTAAATTAAAATGGAACTCAGTAAGCAAGGAATGAGTGGGAACCTCTAAAAAAAAAAAAAAAAAAGCCTACTTCCATGGTGAGAAACTCATTTTTGAGCTATATACTGAAGCATCTCTTGTTCTGTGACACATAAATGAATTTTAAGTAGATGGCAGGTCTTGCAGGCATGACTTCAGAAGGCTCTGAAGAGCCATGGAAGTCCCTGGAGTCCAAAGGCCATCTCTCCATTCCAGAAAGCAATTTCCTTGTCACTGCACTGGAGGGAGCGGGAGCCCATGGAAATCTGCTTTCTGATCCAGCAGACAGCAAACAGCAGAGCAGGAGCCTGTGCATGTGGGGCTCCTAGCTGGGAGTCTGGCAGCTAGAATTAGTGCTTAACAGAATACCTGATCCATTTACGTAAGTACTTGTGCATGCATAAATTATTACAAGTTGACAAGAGAAAATATGTTGTAGGTGATGCACAGCTGAGTTTTAGCCTTTTGCGTATGTATGATAAGATTGTAATAAAAATCTGAAAGGAAAAAGCCACACTTATAGGCTAATGGGATATCTTACTCTTCATGCCCTTTTATCACGGATCTTTTTAGATGTCCAGTGCATCTCAGTTGCTGTCAGATTTGCAATGAAGATATGTGTCAAAAAGGAGTTTGAGTTACACTGTCAATATTTCATGTTAACCATCAAGCAGATGACAAATGGTAACAGTTTTTGTCTGAATAAATTTAAGCTGCACTTTTATTCCCTCCAACGTGAGCTGAAATTGAGCTGCCAGGTTTCAGGGCTTACTATTGATCCTTGGAGCTCTGCAGTAGCCTGTTGTTTTGGCTGAACAGTATTTTCTTTCAATTCACAACTATGTGGCTGCTTTTATTTCTATGTTAATAGCAATGTAGTGTTAACAATCTGGACTTCAGCTTCACAGCAGGAAGTATTTTGGGAGTACCAACAATGGTAGGATCTGTCTGTAAGTGTACAGTGAGTGGAAAGCAGAACATTTTTAATGCTTCAGAAGGATGAAAGGTCAAGCACACTTAAGATTTCTTCTGAAGTTCATGTTCTTCTCATGTAAAGCCCAATATAATAGGCTTCCACTGTAAAGAATACCTAGTATGATGTGTAACAAGAATATAAGTTTTCCTCTACTCCTCCTGCATTTACCTCTCTCTATTTCTGTCTTGCACTTTTCTTTTAAACCTCTCACCTATGGATTAGGCTTTGCAGTGCTCATGGACAAACAGTTCAACAAAGCTGTCCCTCCACCTGGCAGTAACTGAAACCCCAATGAAGAAGACAGTGAATTACAGCTAACTTGGAAAGCAACTTATACTTAGTATACCATTCTGTGTTTTTGTCATTGCTCTCTGTCACTGGTAGACTCAGACAGCAGCTTTGAAAGGCAACTGTTTAAGGTTGGTTTGGGTGCAGGACCTATATACGGTGTCCCAAGACAGGCCAGCGCTGTGGTCTGGCTGGTGCTGATTCTGCAGCAGAGTTCCGCGGGATCCCAAAGCTCCTGTCCTAAGCATCCCAAGGTTTGAAAATGAACATGTCAAAGACACAGGGGAAACAAGAGGAAATGCTTTTTGAGGGGTAAAGAGACACCATTTGAAAAATACTAGAAAAGGCAATCTCAGAATTTCTACAGAATTACAGAGTTACAACTGGAAATGGTACTATGTGTAAGGATATATGAACCCTATTACAGAATGTTGGATACCACATTTACATCCTTTCCTTCTCTCTGCTTATGTGTTTTGCTAAGTGCCATGTGATTTAATTTCCTTTCTCAGGCTCCTGTGAACTTTCACAGATCTCAAAATCTTGACTTTATTGATCTGCTTTTCTCCCAGGGAATCAAAAGGCAGTAATAGCATGGTGCTGTTTCAATGTCAGGCTTTACTGCTCCAGCTCCAGACTCCAGATGACCTGCCAGTGAGGCTCTAGCAGCAGACTGTTGTATTTTCCACTGAAGAAGAAATAAAGAAGTAATAATAAGTTTATAGCAAAACTGCCAGAAACATGAAGACAATAAATCTGAGGAAGTGCAAACTGAGAATACTTACCCTTTTAGATTAGAAACACTTCACTGAACCCCCATGGCAGAGAGGCTGGAACTAGATGATCTTTATGGTCCCTTCCAACACAAACCTTCCTGTGAGGGGTGGCCAGCAGGGAGAGGGAGGGGATTGTCCCCATCTGCACTGCCCTTGTAAGGTCCCACCTGGAGTACCACATCTAGGCCTGGGGCCCCCAGCATGGAAAAGATGTGGAGCTGTTGGAGTGGGTCCAGAGGAGGGCCATGAAGATGATCAGAGGGATGGAGCACCTCCCCTATGAAGAAAGGTTGAGGGAGCTGGGCTTGTTCAGCCTGGAGAAGAGAAGGCTGTGGGGGGACCTCATTGCAGCCTTCCAGTACTTAAAGGGTTAAGGTACTTATAGCCTTAAAGTACTTAAAGCTTATAAACAGGAGGGAGACCGACTTATTGCATGGATAGATAGTGATAGGATCAAAGAAAATGGTTGTAGACTGAAAGACAGGAGGTTTATAATAGATATTGGGGAAATTTTTCACTCAGAGAGTAGTGAGGCTCTGGCACAGCTGCCCAGAGAAGCTGTGGATGCCCCATCCGTGGAGGCACTCAAGGCCACCTGGGCAGCCTGTTCTGGTGGGTGGCAGCTCTGCCCATGGCAGGGGCATTGGAACTGGATGATCTCTGTGGTCCCTTCCAACCTAAGCCAATCTATGATTCTACGAAATTATGTATATATACAAAACACTGAGGTGAGACACAATCATGAGACAGCGCAATGTCCTTAACAGCCGAATTAGAACAATTTTTCTGAAACAAACTCTTCTGTGGGTAGCAGATGTGCGGAAAACCAGGCTGATTGCTGCAGTCTTGAGTTTTGTACCTCTATAGACAGATGGGCTGTGTGGCTGCAGTTTGCTGTTCAGCTAATACCCTCGTGCGTAAATACGTAAGCAAAGGTGTTTTTAAATACCGTTTTTTAGAATCTGTTTCCTTGTTTTTGTGAATTCAGTGCCAATTTCCATGGAAATAAACCTTGAAGTGAGAGGCAAACCCAAAAGCATCAAAAGCCTAAGCAGCAGGGAAGTGTGCAAGTCCTTCAGTTCAGTGTGTGGTTAAAAACTGGATTTAGGGGATGTCATCTGCAGACTTTTCAGCTGCTGTCACTCTTGGACCTCTGGTTACTTTCTTCCTCTCTCTCTTGCTTGTCCACAGGTCTGGAAGGAGATTTTTGTCCTTTCAATCTGACTTTTCAGCAACAAGAAAGCAACAGTAACCATAATACAAAAACTGCTCATGGAAGTGTATTTCATTCTTAACTGAGACAGTAAAATTCAGATGCCTAGGACTTTTCACTGGAGCACACTTTTAGCCCTCAATTCATAGGAAATAGAATGTAAACCTCAACTTTATTTCCAAGAAAATCAAAGCCATTCTACTATATCAACCCAAAGAGATAAAATGACATTTCTTTCCATATTTCCAGGTCAACACAAGCTGAAATATTTTTTTCACTATAGAATTGCAGATAGTGGTTGATTGAGGACTAGCACAGCAAAGCATTATAACCTGCAGAGCTTTTGAAAATCTTTAATTGTACAGAGATCTGATATCTTAAACTAGAGAGGGAAAAGGGGACATTTTTCCTCTTGTTACTCTGAAGAATGTAACAAGGTAAAATCCCTGAGGATATCCCTGCCCAGGACCAGCAGCCTGCAAGTGGATGAGGGTCACCACCAGCCCTGGAATCTCACCCCATGAGACTTGGTGCAGCCTGTTGAACCCTGTGATTAGCTCTCTCAGCTTGAGGAAAGCTTCATTTTGCCTGTGTCTTAATTAGTTGGCATAATAAAGTTAGCTAACATTCAGATCTTGTAAGACTCTGCTCACACTGAAAGAATTTCCTTCCTGTCTAATTGGCCTTGAGACTGGAAAGAAGATCTGCTGTTTTCTTTTTCCTTTTCTGGCTGCAGCAAACCACTGACAANTTTTTGTGGTGACAAAACCCCTCTCAAAAAATTTTTTTTTTTTTTTTTTTTTTTTTTTTTTTTTTTTTTTTTTTTTTTTTTTGTGGCAGTGCTTTTGTGCCTTAGTTCCAACTGATGATTTTCTGGGAGGCCCACAATTTTTTTGGGGGGTATAAAGTCAACTTTCTTGAGTATTTCTATTTACTGTTGTGTTTATAAAATAATTAGAAAAAGACTTTAAGCCCATACCAACCAGTTCTGTGAGGAGCCACGACAGCTTTAACTTTTACTATGTGTTTCTGCCCAAGAGTTATCAGGGGGCTTGGTCTTCTTTTTTGTATGAGCTCAGGTCAGTTGTTCAATCAGATGTTAGGATCAGATGTCTTCATCTCTCCTGTTTGCCTTTTCAGCCTACCAGCTCTCCTTCTCTGACCTGTCCTACCAATTTCCCATGAAGTGGCTTTAGGAATTGACTCATTTACTTTGGCATCTTTGTTCACCATCACAGCCTGGGGCCAAGCAGGCTTAGTGCTAAGTCCTTAGAGCATACGCTAAACATTACCACCAGACTGTGACCCATTGAAAGGCACTGTTGTGCACAGGGCCCTTGTTGGTCCTGCAAGAGGGAATTAGACCTCTAATGCTGCAAACTCTAAGACAGCTTTGCTTTTTCCATACCTCCCTGTTTAGGCATTTTCATTTGTAGCACAGATCTTGCAATTTTCTTTCTTTGCTGTATGGAGGAATTGGCAGTGCCTGAAAGAGTGTTTTTTAGCAGTTAAAGAGTGAAACAGCAGGAGTATCCAGCCCACATTTCCTTCCTGGCACTTCACCCTGCCTTTCTTTACCTATATAATACAGTTTAATAAAGAATTGCATTCCCATTGGAATTGTGTGTGATGGTTCAGTAACCTACTGCATCCTGCTGAGTTTCTGGCTTCATCCACTTTTGTCTGATAATGCTTTCACTGGTGAAATAGCAGCTCTTTCTCCCTGATGAATGTATGCAAACTAGAGGAAAACCGACTGATCAAGAAGTTTTATATCTGAATTAAGCACCATTTCTTGTCATATGAAAAAAGCAAAACTAATATTTAGCCCTTGGTGAGTGTCAGACTGGTCAGGCTACATGTTTCTATGCACCTTTGGGCAATTGATGTAGGCCAATTGTTATATTGTTATTGTTTCCACTGCTTGTGACATTGACTTTCTGGAATATATTTTTTTTTGTCCCAAGATACGCTGACCAAATTTTCTTTTTCTCCATGTCTCCAAGCCATTCTAAATTTTCTCTTCAGTTTTGCTGGATCATTTGTTAAAAAAAATCATTCTTTCCTTTTCTTTTTTTCTTTTCCAGGGTTTTTTTTTTTTTTTTTTTTTTCTAGGGTTTTTTTTTTTTTTTTTTTTTTTTTTTTTTTTTTTTTTGGTGGCTGTTGGAGAACTTGGATTATAATGAATGCAGATGAGAGGGGGAGACAATAAATGCAGCAGATTGCATAGAAGAGCACACAAGGTGGTCCAAAAGCTTTTTTCAGAGCAGCGTGCATGTTCTTAGCAGTGGTGGTGACATGCAATAGGCCAGGATCGCCAGCACCCACTGAAGCAGCTCTGCAGCACCTCAGAGGCATCAGTCCAGGAGAGATCCTGTGGGAGGATGCAGTTCTGCAACTCGCAGAATCACAGAATTGCAGGGGTTGGAAGGGACTTCTAGAGATCATTGAGTCCAACCCCCCTGCCAAAGCGGGTTCCCTACCGCAGGTCACACAGATAGGCGTCCAGATGGGTCATGAATATCCCCAGGGAAGGAGACTCCACAACCTCCCTGGGCAGCCTGTGCCAGTGCTCTGTCACCCTCACTGTGAAGAAGTTCTTAAGCATGTAAGCTCAGCACCTACAGAGCAAATTCAGGGCTTTGGCAGCTAGCGAGGGTTGGGAGGTTTGTACCTTGAAACCCCTGAGCCAGCTTTACCTAAGCCCCCTTGGCAGCACTGCAGGGACAGTGGGTAGGCCTGTGTCTATGAAGCAACAGGCTATTATCTGCAGAAAGACCTGTTCTTTCCTTCCTTCTTTCCTTCTTTCTTTATTTTTGTAGCAAAAGGCTTAATGTTCAAGGCATTCCCAATGCATATGTAAACAACAGCTGCCTGACAGATGATCAAGGAACCAAGGAGCAGAGGTCCTCAGGTGGACCTGGCACTTAGAAACTTGTACTAACTTGTTAGGGAGGTGAAGACTGGGAACAATCTTGGCTGCAGTGACCAGGAGATAGTGGAAGTCAGGATCCTGTGAGAAGGGAATGAGTCAAAAGCAGGATTACAGCACTGGACTTCAGAACAGATTTAGGCCTGTTCAAAGATCTGTTTGAAAGAATGACATATGGCCATGGAGAGAAGAGGGATACAGGTGAGCTTTTTAATATTCAAGGATAACCTTCTTCAAGCTGATGAATGTTACATCCCAGCAGCCAGAAATAAAGCAGAGAGCAGGAGGCCTGCATGGACAAACAAGGAGTTCCCAACTAAGCTCAGACACAGAAAAGAGGTGTACAAGAGGTGGAAGCAGGAGCAGCAGATCCAGGAGGCATACAGAGATGCTCTCTAATCATGGAGGGATTGCGTTAGGAAAGCCAAAGCCCACGTGGAGTTGAATTTGGCAAGAGATGTGAACTGCAAGAAGAAACGTTTCTACAGCAGCATCTGCAGAAGAAAGGGTAGTGAAAATGCAGGACCAAGGCCTTGTGATAACAGAGGCCTTGTGATAAAGGTCACAGAGATGTTTGAGGTACTCAGTGTCTTCTTCATCTCTGTGTTTACTGGAAAGACTTATTCTGAGTAATCTCAAGCTGCTGATAGTGATGGGAAAGTCCAGGGCAGCGTAGACTTATTCTCAGTACAGAATGATTTATTTAGCAAACTTTTAAATAAGCACAGCCTACGAACATCCATGGGCCTTGATGAGTATGTACCTATGTGCACTGGGGGAGCTGGCCTGTGTCGTTGGTGAGGCCACACACAATCAGCTCTAAAAGGTCATGGGAGAGAAAGTGTTGACCGGGGAGAGATCCTGAGGACTAGAATAAAGCAAGCATCACTCGTGTCTCCAAAAAGGGCCAGAGGATCCAGGGAACAGCAGACCGGCCAGCCTCACCTCAATCCCTAGGATGGTGATGGGGCAGGTAACGCTGGAAACTGTTTCCAGACATCACACAGAACAGGAAGGTGACTGGGAGTACTCAGCATGGATTTAAGATGAGGAAATCATGGTTGTCTGACCTCATGGCCTTCTGCAGTGGAGTGACTGGCTCTATATGTATATGTACAATGTAAAAGATAGACTAGGAAATAATTACTGAGAGCAATGACCAGAGAAAAACTAGGTTTCCACTGTATGTAATAGATTCAAGAAATGTTTACTTAGCATTAATTTGGATGCATGACTGTTGGGTAATTTTTATACTAGTGCTGACAGCAGTGATCATCAGTGGCAGATGAAAGTATAGCGCTGCTGTACTGCCCTCTTTGTGTTCCTTTCTTATTCTGGTGCTGAGTTTCCATTAGCATTTCTGGAGGAATAAATATGCTGATTGAGAAAACATGGCTTTCTTTTAAATATTTGACATTGGAGTGTTACCTAGACATCAAGAGGAAAATGAGAAGATAAAGGAGGTGCTGCTTTGTCAGTGTCAGCATCATCAAACACCCACCACTATAAGCAAATCTGCTTTATTTTTAGAAAGAACCATAATGGAACTGACTGCCATCAGGTGACATCTCTGTTATGAGTGGACTGGTTTTAGGGACAGGGGTGCTTTCTGCTGTAAGATCTGAGAAAAGGTTCCTCACCTGTGACAGTCTCCATTTCCTCTTTGGTCAATGTCCCTGCTTAACAAAGAATGCTAAAACATGAATAAAAACTACCAGCCACAGAACGCCAAAGCGGGTTGAACCTGTCCCGCTTCTGCCTCTGTTTCTGACAGAAGTTAGTACTAAGTGTTTTAGAAGAACATGCAAGAAAAACGGTCACTCAGACCAAAGGGGAAACCTTTCATTATTCTCATGGTGATGGCACAATGGTTTTTTGGGTAGTAATTACTTTTCCCCTGTCTGCCATAGTAGGATGTCATGCTGTCTTTCCATAATCCTCCTAAATAACCAGTTTCACTTTTCATTTATGACAATGGGTTCCATATGGGCTTGTTACCTATATCAAATCATTTCCCGATATTGATTTGAAATGTTTTTCCTTTCAGTTTGTTCTGCTATTACAAAGGCCGAATAAATATGGAGCTTTCCTTAGGCTTAACTTTAATATTTTATCTCTATGATGTGGATTCCTCATTTTCATCATTGGTGAAATCTTGCCTAGGGAGATTGACTGTGTTGACTTCACTGGGTCAAACACGCACTCATATCCTCTTCCTTCCATTCTTACGCTACTGACTTTCTGCTTGGAAGGAAATTTCGCGGCATTCCATTGCTCCATTACACCTTTTGTTCTCCTATTTCTGCTATATCTGTCGTGAACTGCAGGGAGTGAAATCAAATATACTTTTAAAGACCATGTCATCATGTGTTGGTTTTTTTTTGAGTAGAAATGATGATAGAAAAACAAACAAGCAAGCAAACAAACAAGTACAAAATCAAACACTATACTGTTAGATACATTAGCAAGAAGCTAAAAAGACTAGTGTTTTCAGGTTACAGCCTTTGATTTACTGTGTGCGTTTGAGGTCTTAACTTCATATGCACACAGTGGAGTAGAGGGACACTTCCTGTGACTTTTTTAGTTTAGTGAACACCAAAGCCCAGCTAGGTCAGACTTTTCTGTAAAATATCAGTAGGTATTCGACATTATTTCAGATATCTGGGTAAGATGGGGTGTTTCTGGCTTACCAGAGAGCAACACCAAAATTTGCTCAAATGTTGGTAGTGCTCTGAGAGATGCAGGCGTCTCATGTTGCAGAAAGTCCCACCACAAATCTTCCAAATCAGGCCAGCAGAAAGAGAGGAACCAGAAAATTAGTAGTCTTTTCTTGTAAACATTAAAAGCCATTTCAAGAGTTATTTTTCTTTGCGTGATGTTGTCTTTGTGAAATGGCTGAAACATGTTCCTTGCTCATACAAAACATCTTGAAAACCAGAGCTCATCTGTCTCTCTCACCCATGTTTTCATGATGAAGGACACATGCCACTGGAAAATAGACATTAACATGAAATCTTTTGTCTTTATGGGTGCTCTCAGTTCAGTTAATGTAATATGTTAATTCAGATTCTGATGAACTTCTTTATCTTTGTGACACATCTAGGCAACCTAAGAGGGACAATAAAAATAACACACTATTTCTTTCCCTTGGTCCTGTGGTGACACTATAGCTGTTGTGCGCTTACCTACCATGATGTGTTCAAGCAGTAGCAATGTGCTTGAGCTTACCTGAATACCAACAAACCATTTCTGCTGTGGCTAGCATAAACTATTCAAATCAGACATAGATAAAATTCACAGGATGATCTAGAGAAATCTTCCTGGGATTTTTCTGCATGGCACTTTCTCTCCTCTTACCTACTGTTACAGTAGAGAAGACATTTGACAGACAGAGGACTGTGGCTACGAAAGAAGCAAATTTTAGTAAATGTTTGAGGGCCTGACCTTGTTACACAGTAGAGAGGACAACCTTTATTTATGACCCATGCTATTTTAATGAGGATACAACATGCTCCTCCTGCATCTCCTATAGAAAAGGGCTCTATTGGGAAAGACCTCCTTTGTGTGCACTGCTTGAGAAGACCCCATTCTGTCTGATGTGAGTGATGCTCTGCTTGCTCTGATGAAGACACCCTAATGAGGAGGGGATTATAAAGTGATGTGTAAAAGCTGAGACATTGATAGAATGTTGTATGACTGTCATTGTAAGTGTAGGAAAGAGACAGAAAACCAGTAACAGAACAACTAGGCAGTGCAGGTTAGTTATGCAGTGTCCTGACAAGAATTAGGTTAACTTCTAGTTATAATACTGCCAAACAAGTAGTGGTGTAAAGGCTTGAATAGAACTAAGTGAAAGCCATTACCAAATGGGTATTTTTTTACCACTTGGTCTCCTAGACTACTTTCTTTCTTGGCAATTTATCTGATATATTCTGTTTAAGTCGTGGTCATGGAAGACACATTCCTGTTTGATCTTCCTGTTTTATTGATCAAATATCACAAAACAGTAGTTAAAACAGTATTTACATGTGGATTGCTTATCTTTTTTTTTTTTTTTTAATTTAGGGGTAATGTGCAATATAGCTAATCTTTGCTACCTGCGTTTAGTGGATCTAAAGCTTGGAAGATGCTACTAGGTCTTTTTCATTGAATTCTGGCATGAGGTACACCATACAGTTTTGACCAGCTGCTCCATTCTGAGTCTTGGAATTCATGTCTAATAAAGCCATTATCTTCATCAAAAAAAAAAAAAAAGACAA